>CM076582.1:1083534463-1083591195 GCA_034641835.2 Pinus albicaulis
GTAGTTTGGACCAATGTTGCACGAAGCGGGGACGAAGCGGGGACGTTTTTTGGAAGCGGGGACGCAGAAGCGTCATTTCCAAAAAATCTAGGAAGCGAAGCGTCTCGGAAGCGTCTACTATATATATATATTTTTATTTTTATTTTTTTGCATTTATATTAAAAAAATATCCAAAATACCAAATTAATTGTAGAAGATATGGAAGCATGCATATTTGTGCATAAATCAAGATAGATATGACATCCATTGTACATTAATGATTAATTATTTGAGCATCAACCATTTAGAATAGATGCATCAACCATCTATAATCTAGATTCTTCTCCTCTTATCTAGCCTTTGCCTCTACCTCGATTATCTAGGGACATTAGTCAAAATTGCCCAATTTTGATCAAACCCTAATGCAAGCCTTAAAATATGGTAGAAAGAACTTAACATGTGTGATCGATTATTTTGACTTGATTGAAATGTAATTTTTTGCTAACGACATGACAAAGGAGTTCAACAATTAACACCACCAACACTAGGGTACATATAGGGCTTGGTGCTCTTGATTAAATGCTAATCACATACCCTCATACATGATATAATCTAATGACATGCTACCATACCACTGATCCTGAATTCCTGAAAACTGTTAAGTCTGCTGAATTTTGAAGAGGATATGAAATTCTATTTTCTCCATATGAAGTCCGATCAGGCTGGAACCACTCTCAAACATCCTGAGTCATTTCATGGTAATGTTAAAATTTAAGTAAAAGGATGAAAATGAAAAATAAATGAGAATGTCACTTTTACTTTAAGAATTTAACATTACCATGAGGGAGCATCTAAGAAATATCTAAGGAGATAAAAGAGAGCTTATATTTTTTTCCTCCTATCCCTAACTCAGCACTAACTCACCTACTAACCCAACCAAAGACAAAAAAATTTAAAAAAAAATCAAAAAAATCATTTTTCTGACCTACATTAGTCGGATCCGTACGGCACTGTACGGAACCGTTCGCGATCCGTACGGATCCGTCCCGGAATCGTGGCGGTTCCGTACAGCGATCCGCCGTACGATCCGCGGATCCGGGCGTACGGATCCGAAAAACCAGGAATCGCAGATTTTTTTGGGATCCGCATTTCCGAAAATCGGATCCGCGGTTCCGGGTACGGATCCCGTACGGGACGCGGTTCGGGCCTTGGAGCCCCGGGGGGGGGGGGGGGACGTTTCCTGCAACATTGGTTTGGACGCCAGACGGAATGGAGAAGCTCGGACGGGCAGAATCGCTGAGTTTTATGCTGCGTCTGATCGTTTGTTTGAATTGCAGGAATCGGATTTGGACAGAGATAAATCGATGAAGGGAAAGGAGCCTTACGGAAAAAGAAAAAAAACAAGCAGCGTATGCAGAGGAATAAAGGCTGGACAATGCGTGGAGAAGAAATGCAGGCAGGAGGCAAGGAAAGAACGCAGGTTGGAGCAAAAGAATGGCAAATCGATCTAGGGCGTTGGACGTAAGGCAAAAGCTGGACGGGCAAAGGAAAAGCAGAGGCTAGACAGAGGGTTTGACGCCAGTGTTGAGGAATGATGCAAGATGGCAAGGAGATGATAGCTGAGCGAAGAGAGTTAAGAGGGTTCGATGGAGAGGATGGCTGATGTTCGATGGCAGGGATTTAAAATAAACCCAGTACACAGTAAACTCAGATTTTCTCCTGGCAAAATCCAGTTTTTTATGCTCATTTAAATGCACCAGAGAGAATTTTCTCTTGAAATTATGCCCAGATCTAAAATTTTCTGATAAACCTCCTGCAATCCTGCAGAAAACCCGACAGAACAAAAACTACATACAAATTTACAAGTTTAATTTGCAATTTAGAAAGCCCTCATAGCTAGATTTGAAACCTTTTAGCACAGTTTAGAAATTAAAATTTTTTGAATGAGAGGCACAAGCCTTTGAAACCCTGCAAAATCACAAATATCGTAAGATAGACCTGGAATTTAACAAATAAAGAGCTTATCAGAGTTATGTTTATTGAGAGTCGGCTGGTCCAACCGAAGACTTCCCCAGACGCCCAATCTTAAAAAAAATTTCCCTGCACACTTAGATCTGAATCTTAGATCGATAGAGATTTAAGAAAACAACACGAAACCTTTTCAGAAAAATCAGAATGTTATTTTATAAACCCAGAAAACTGCACAAGATACCTGTATGCAGATTAATCCATGTAGGCCATCAACCATAAAATGCAAGAAACCAAGTAGCAGAGTTTAGAGACAATTCACCACATAAATTTGAGAAGGAACATCAAGATTTGTAACTCCAAAGTCTTTATGCTTTATTCCTCAAAAAAGTTTACAAGAGCTTCTAAGAGCAAGTGCACGATCCTGAGATCGGATGATTCAAAAATGAGAAAGACCTCTAAATTTATAGGACAAAATCTCTAATGGCTAGTTTGGATGATCATCGTCAAAATAATCTCAACCGTCCAAAAGATTTAATTATCTTTTAATCCGGAGCGTTGAAATTAAAATTTTGGGGAAAAAACGAATTTATCATTTAATTCAATTTTAATTAACTCAAAAATATTATTTTTGAGTTAATTACCCCAAAATTTTGACCTTGACTTAACCACCAAGGGTCGAATATTTCTTAAAATTCTCAATATTCCCTTGATCTGGGGCTGTCAAAATCATTTTCCAAGGACCCACAAATTTTTCTTTTAAAGATTTAATCCTAATTTAGGACCCTAAATTAATTAAATTTCTGGTTTAGGATTTTATTAATTAATTGACCAGAAAATTTAATTAATTGATTAAGAGGGGATTATAATTATTTTTCCAACCCTCTTTTACATGAGATAATACATTTACATACATGAAGGGGGAAAACCCATTCGTATAGACCCTCAAATAAATACCCAATTCTGCGACTCAAAATATGATCTAGTAGACCAAGTAGCTTAAACTACTTTTACAAGGACTCGATAGAAACACTAGGACTCACTTAGCATGCTGATGATAAAATCCACCATAGCTTTGGGGTGAGGCTGGAGGGAAAAACTCTGCCGATCACTTTCGTGAATCAGTGAGACAAAAAACCTCCTAAGATGGAAGTCATCAACAACATACTAGGCTTACCTAGGTTGTTACATACATTGATGGTCTTACTTAGATCATTTACATCATTACATGCAAAATGGGTTTACATCATTTATAACAATATCAACTGTCGATGAAATCTGGATGATGGAATCTGAATGGTGCAACCACGTCGAACATGACGAATCCCATTTGAAAAAATGGGGGTGTACTGCTATGGGGTCGTTGACAAAGTGTGGTCAACAGATCCCTTTAAAAATAATTAATTATTTTAATAAAACTCATTCTGAGTGGAATTTTCACAAACGGTTTATGGGTTCTCTGGAATACATGTGTCTAAGTCTCCATGCCAAATTTGAGACTTAGAGCACATCCGATGCTACCCAAATCAACATAGACGGTTGTATTATTCAATTTGAATAATATAACAAAGTTGGGCTGAAAATTTGTAAAAAGTTGTTTATATTCTGTGCACTAGTATATTTATTGTTGTTTATATTCCACTGTGAAAAGTAACTTAATTGTTATTCTTGGTTTGGTAGTGTCAATGATTTAAGATTCTATCCTAGATACCAAGATTGTAGAAAAACAACATTTTGCACAGGCCTATGTGTCTAGGAGTGTAGAAATCGTCCACGGTCTCCTTAGGACACTTGCTTAAGTGTTAGCAAGTTGCTACTATAACTTAGCCTAAGTTTAACCTTAGGAAAAGCACATAATTATTATTTTGGCTGATTGATCTAAAGAAACTTCGCAAAAGTAAAGTAATTTACTTTAGTGATTATATTTTAATCTCAACAGTTGATCTCGAGTCAAGATCTAATCTCAGCCATCAATCACTTTGGAGATTAGAGTTAAGGATTTAGCTCAATGTAAAGTTATAAAAGCTAGGGTAAGGAGAGGAGCAAGACACACCATACAACAACACAAGACATTCAGAGCAGTATCTCAGTGGTGAGTGAAGGACTTCCATTCTAGTGTGCCATATCGGAGGAAGTGCAGCATTGGAGATCCAAATCAGCCAGGAAATGGAGGACAGATATAGGACCTAATCTGTTGTATCAAATCAAGAGTGTGTTGTATTTGTATTTTTCTTAGTTGGGCCATTATCCCGGGATGAAAGCCCAAGTAAGTTCAGATTTAATGAAGAACTACTGATTGTGAATAATCTGTTTGTGTCACTTGTGATTGAGATTGGTTTTGTGATTTTGCTTCTGCTAATTGTGTTAAGAACCTAGTTGTATGTTTATTCAGTAGATCTACAATCTACTAGGTTAATAAATTCTCAGGTGCTAGGTTCAAATAAATTTAACAATAACTTCAAACATATCAATTAAATGATCATTGTATGTAAAGGATGAACATCAATTCCATACTTTTGCTCCTCAGATATTCAATTGTCATGGTTCTTACGAAATTGATTTCCATAAATGAGTTAAAACCAGAACAATCATCTCTATAAATAAGCTAAAACCAAAACAATATGTCAATATTCAATTGCCCAAAAGAATTTAGACAACAAAAATGCCAAATTTTATCATTAAATAAAGAAACCACAATGAGCTAATAAACATACCATTACCAATTGAATCCAATGATGATAGAGGAGAGCCAGAAGACTTTAGATGACAAATGTTCTTCAAGCATTCATCACTTAGCTCTGCCTCTGGAACTTTTGCAGCCATTAGTAGAGATTGGGAGTCACAAACACCCAACACTCTTAAATGTATTCCCTGCTAAAACGCATTTTTTGGGGTTAGAAATCACATCTATTTTCATTTGAAAAGATGTAGAAAGAAAAAGAAAAAATCTTATGCAAGTCCACAAGTGACCAAAATAAATCTATGGTACTAGAAAGTACAACAAATCAAATTAACAATGTGTGAGTGTCAAATGCTACTCCTATATACAAAAGGAAACAAATATGAATAATTAGAAATAGAGAACACAAAGAGCCGAACCTATAAAGTAAACCACAAAGAGGACTAAAGATAAATGCATCAATATGCAATAGGAGAATCAAAGATGAGTCACTAGTTTGCACCAAAAGTAATACTTGCGCAATTATCTCCCTCATCATCAACCACTATAAATGAACCAATGCAAAGTCTAAAAATGTAGAAAAATTTTCTTAGACTCACACCAGTTTCAAGTTTCAATGAAATCACATCAGAGTTTAATGCCCAACCAACACGTTTTTACTGCTGTCATTAAATGCACAATTTCATAATCTGAAACACAAGAGTCTAATCTACCAATTTTGCTGAGATAAACAAGAGCAAACCTAAAAAATTTAGATACAAGAATTTTTGGGCAATAGCCCTGGAAAAACCCCAAAGGGAAAACCAATGAGAGAGAGGAGAGTGCTTATTTCTTCAGAGAAAAATTACAACAGTAAATTCCAGCAATAAATGCACAAAAAATTATCTCAATTTCTGTGTCAAAACTCCTTGTAAATCGTGTTAGACTTCCTCTAATTTTGTGCCAAACAGACCTCAAAATATGTGCAAAACAGACCCTCAAAAATCATGCCACAATCCCTCGATTTTTGTGCTGCCTCTGCTGTACTTTCAGACTGCAATTAATGTGTTATATCTCCTCGATTTGTACATTGTACTTGCTATCAGATATGCTGGACAGTGCCTCAAAATTCATTCCAATCACTATCTTCAATTTCAGGCCCTACTTGTAATATTTCCTTTTTTGGTGTCACCTATGATAGGGCTAGGATGGACTTCCAGAGTTAGGAGCAGACCAGTCACAAGTACAGGTTGGTGTCATCAGCAGGGCCCAGGGACTTTTTGAAGGAGTTTTGAGGAGTTTCTATGCGGTCGGATGGCATTCCCTTGAAATATTCCATCATCCGAGCAGTTTGGCTTTCATTCCGGTGCATTCTGACAACTTTCGGAAATTTGAGTTATTTATGGGCTTAACTCAGCTAATTACGCTCAAGGTGGCATTCCGGGAGGAATACATGATGGAACACCTTAGTGTAATAGATCATTGGAACCGGGACAAGGATACCTACATGGTGGGATGGTTAGACATGGGTTTCAGTGACTGGAGGAGGCGTGGTAGCCGATTTACCCTTTTCTGCATTAAAAAGGAATATTTTAATAAGAGGGAAGAGTGCTCCATGAATAAAATAATAATAAAATAATGCTCTAGAAAGCTCCAAGAGATCTATAAAAGAAAGGGAGAAGGTCATTGAGAGATATCTTTGGATCATATCATTTTATTGTATGAGAGGTGTGAGACGTGGTTTTCTACTTCATCCGTAGCCTCAGGACGGAAACCCTCGGGTGATTTGTGAGTGTTGGACGAAAACCCAACTCCCTTGAGGAAACTTCATTCAGAAGTTTCGCAGAGCTTCAGGGATTGGTGTGAGGATCATTCAGATCTTCAACTTGCGCTTCATCATCTTCAGTGGGTTCAGTGACGGCTGTTGCCGGAGGGAGAGTGCAGCAGTTCAGTTTTGAGGCCAGCACAGTGCAGCAGCTCATCTTGGTGGCTAGTTCTCCGTCTCAGCTCTTTATTTGGGTCAGATGTATTTGTAACCCCAGTTATTATCTATAATAAAATGCTGATATTCTTCCTATTTGATGTGTTGATAGATTGGAGTGCTTATGTGTTTATTTTACATGGCAATCTTCTGTTGAGTAAATAGTGATTTTATGGCATATTGTGGAGTTTAGTTATTTTTCTGCATTTTTAATTAAAATATCCCATCCGAGATATTACAGTGGTATCAGAGCATTGGTCTTGGCTCAGTCGCGGGTTTTCAAATTGGAGGATTTCAAACTTTATTGCAGATAATTCAATGGTTTCATTTCAGAGGTACCGAAAGAAATTTATTTCTGAAGAAAGCAAGGTCAAATTCTACTGTTGTCGGAGAAAGTTGGGCAGGGCATTTTCTGTAAATTTGTCACCTGCTTAATAATTTTTCCACAATTTGTACGCAGACCAAATTAATTAAAATTGTCCAATTTCGTTTGCTGGGGCCATGAGTATAAGCTTGGTTGCATTTTATCTGCGTAGCGTGGAGTTTACATTATGAAGCCGAGGCTTATTGTGGAGCAGAGCGGAGAGTTTGTATTTAAAGCTCAAATTTTGTGAGCAGTTAAAATAAAAAAAAAAAAAAAAAGACGATATCATCAATTATAGGCCGGACGCAATTCCACCTCCCGAACGCCTAAATTTATTTTAGCCAAATTACATACAGCTTGCAAGAAAATCTCAGAACGAAAATAGAGTCGGCTTCCTCGTCAGTTCAGAACGGTGAAGAATTGTTCCCAAGCATAAATTATTCATGGCAGTAAACGATTAAAGGGACTGAGGAAGAATGGTCAAATTTTGATATCTGGGCCCGAGATTTCCACATCAGTATGCTAAAAGAGGTTGCTAATTTCCAAAAATCAACCGCATAGGTATTTAACGGAAGTCCACTGGATGCATAAGGGCCGAGTTCATAATACACGAAGGATGATTTAACTAGTTGCGTAAGGGCCGAGTTCATAATACACGAAGGGATGCGCGACTACAAAGCCAAAACGATGTATGGAATAAAAATATGATTACGCCTAGGTATAAGGTTTATAAAATCCATGGTTTCAATTTTGCCGTCAGACATAAGGACCAACTTTTAATTGCTGCGAAATTAATTTTGAGGGGCTGATTAACCATCCACGGGAATTGTATTCACAGAAGTGGTGAATGTTAGAAGAAGTCGAGACCCCTGCAAATTGTGGGCATTGGATGCTTGGAAGGAATCCCACAATGAAAAAAAAACTATCAATTACAGGCCGAGAGCGAATTGAAGGGTCGAGGACAGGGTTTTTCATTGAGCCGTAAAATTTATTAGAGGCCGAATCTTTTATTATTATTTGTGCAAATTATTAAAGGGGCTTCAGCAATTCATCACAGAACCTTCCTCAACTTCGTGGCTACAATACTCTATATTTTGTTGGGCAAATCACTTCACAGAGATCAGTGTGTTAGTCGATCTGCTTTTCTCTTTTCTTGTGGTCTATTCGGCAGAGGGTACTACCACAGTACAGGATGTCATCAGGGTGGAAAACAACCTGGGTATATCTGAGCATTTTAAGAAAACTCTGCAACATATAGATGTTAAAGCTCTGCTGAAACATGGCTGATGGTATTCTGGTTTTATTATCCAGCTCGTACATTCTCTTATTTCATTGTGGTATCACTACTTCCCTTTTATTGCTGAAAACTTCAGGACTGCCTCGTATTACCATTGGAGGAGGCAATCAACAAGCAAGGACGAGTTTACCATAAGTTTGGTCCAATGTTTAGTTTAGAATGGTTCCATATTTCAGTGAATAGATTGACTGTCGATACTGGGGTCTGCGTGCATTGATGGTGGAAAAGTTGAGCACCTTCATATCAGTCTAAGTGCCACACAAACTTTCTGGCTAGCTATATACATATCTAGTGCTTAGTGGGAGGCTACAACAGTGGGTAATTCGCTGACCTATTTTCCAGGTTATATCACTCTTATCCACATACTATACATTCATTGTTTTTTCAAGTCTGTTGGGAATATGTTAAGCACTATATTAACTATTCTGGAAATAAAAAATGATGATAGCCACCTATAACATGTTTCTGCCTAAATGTTAGACTAAATGCCTAGTTGAAACAGACACCTCAGAAAAACAGCGACCACATCATTGATTGAACCATGGAGGGATTCCTAAACAGCTTGAGAAGAATAAAAGTTGGTTCCTTGAACCACCATGCATCAGAAGACCAGAAAAAAAAAACAGAACAGCAGACCCTTGTCCAAGAAGGTACATAATTTGCTCCAACAAGGGCATCCAAGGAATTTACAAAAGGAGGAAGAAGTGGGAAATTGGCTTTATGCACTTGGGATGGACTTAAAGAGTGGAAGATCAGAAAATGACTTTTCCATGTTAGAGAAATTGGAATCTTTCCTTTCAAAGGTAGAGCAATCTGATTGGAGTTTAAATTGGGCTTTGGAGTCATCTATGCTTGCATTGGTACAACTATATTCTTGGAACATCCAAATGAGAGAGTCAAGCTTATAGCTGCCTCTTGTTTCAGTGATATTTTGAGGATAACAACACCCTTCCCTTCCTACAATGATGACATTATGAAAATAATTTTCAAACTAATAGTAGGAACCTTTCGGGATTTGGACAACTGTGAAGGCTCTACATTTGGGAGGAAGCTTAAGGTTTTAGAAGTCATGGCCATGACCCGAACTCATGAGATCATGTTTGACTTTGAGTGTGATAGCTTGATTCTACAGATGTTCCAATGCTTCTTTAGCATTAGGAGACATCATTCTAACACAGTCATAGCACACATATAGTCCATCCTGTCGTCATGTAAGGGGGTCCGTGAAGCCATTTGCTAGGAGTTGCAGACTAGGTTGCCGAGCATTTGGAGGAGAGAGCAGTTGGTCTCACCTGCTCCTTATGAACTAGACCAAGGGCAGGTTGAACAGAACATTGAGCTTTTCAGGAGGCAGTTGACCAGGGAGGAGCTGTTCTAGTTTGGTGGATCATGCAGCAGAAATAAACTGAGGAGGAAGGGACTTTGCTTCATTTGCAAAGGACCATGGGGGCCTGATCACTCATGTTTGAGAGTTGCAGTTGAGGTGGCAGAGGTAGAGTAGGTAAACGTTCCTTCTGTATGTCAGGATGAGGACTCTTCTCCAGATGAGTCCATGGGATCAGATGATGATGCTTCTGGGGAGTGAGAGCAGTCATGCGGAGTTGATGGCAGTAGGTCGGAGCTGCATTCCAATATGCAGGGTGAGAAGTCAGGGGACTCTATGGGACATACTCTGGGTGATGAGTCACTTGTGACGATTCAGCCAGAGAAGCATATGATGGAGCCTGAGTCAGCAGAGGAGGATACTATGCACATCAGGCATGATAGTCCTTTGGGGGAGAGCCAGATGGAGGCTCACATTGAGTCTATGATGGATATGCGGCTAACCTTGGGGTCATCCACTGAGGAGGAGCAGTCAGATGCATAGACACCGAGTACGATGACAGCAGTTGCAGATCCATATCCTCTGGAGATGTTGGAGGTTGATGGGATAGTTCTGCAGGGGGCTAGGAGACAGCAGGAGCATTACATTCCCGATCAAGAGAGGGATGAGCTATTGGAGATGGTGGAGCATCCATCTTTGGGTCGACACATTAATGAGGTGTAGATAGATGTACATGCAGTCGGCTGAGCTGCAGTACTTTTAGTGAGTAGCACTCTCTAGGAGTACATCGATGGGACTTGCAGCATATCTTGCCCACTTTGGCCCATTATAGAGAGAGGGGCTTTCTTCTATAGGCAGCTTTCGTTGGCACACAGGGCAAAGCAGTGTGAGTTGATTACAGGCTGGCGGCAACACTCCAGGCGTGTTCCATATATAGTTGTTGCTACATTGGATTCTTCTTCCAAGATGGATTCCATATGCAGTTGTTGCTACATTGGATTCTTCTTCCAGGATGGATTGGCGGGAGATCATGAGTTGGTATCCGCTTGATGGCAAAATATTCTTCGTAGGGAGCACAGCAGAGCAGGGGCCCTTAGACATGACAGATGATACAGATTCCAGTTGGTAGTGGGGCCCGATTTAAGGAGAGCAAGATCAACATTGGATTTAGCCAAGGTTTGGATTGGAGAGAGGTGATGAGTTGGTACACAGTTGGTGGGGCATCTTACACCGTCATAGATACAGCGTAGCAGGAGATGTGGTCTTCACCTCTTAGAGAATCAGTCATAGCTAGAGGCAGTGCGCAGTCCGAGCCGTGGGACTTGGGCAATGATTGGCCATCGTGGCATGGGGATCTGGGAGGCTTGTTTGATGATAGGTACAATGAGAGATCAGTTTGGGATCCCGGCATTGAGGGGTCTATTCTGGGTGGCTTGACAAGCACATAGTAGCACCAGGAGGTTTGTATGGAATCCAGGCATTGGGTCTCAGTTGCATCGGGCCGACAGAGTGGTCCACATATTTGGATTGCTTGAGGGCAAGAAATCTTGGGGCGGAAGGTATGTAATATTCCCTTTTTTGGTGTCACCTACTACAGGGTTAGGTTGGACTTCCAAAGTTAGGAGCAGACAGGTCACAGGTACAGATTGGTGCTATCAGTGAGCTCAGGAGCTTTTTGGAGGAGTTTTGAGGAGTTTTCATGGTGTCCGGAGGCATTTGCTTGATATACTCCATCATTCGAGCAGTTTGGCTTTCGTTCGGGTGCATTCCGATAACTTTAAAAAATTTGAGTTATTTTTAGGCTTAACTCCGCTAATTACACTCAAGGTGGCATTTTGGGAGGAATACATGATGGAACACATTAGTGTAATAGCTCATTGGAACTGAGATGAGGATACCGACATGGTGGGACAGTTAGACACAGGTTTCAATGACCGGAGGAGGCGTGGTAGCCGATTTACCCTTTTCTGCATTAAAAAGGAATATTTTAATAAGAGGGAAAAGTGCTCCATGAATAAAATAATAATAAAATAATGCTTTAGAAGGCTCCAAGAGATCTATAAAAGAAAGGGAGGAGGCCATTTAGAGATATCTTTGGATCATATCATTTTATTGTATGAGAGGTGTGACATGTGGTTCTCTACTTCAGCCGTAGCCCCAGGATGGAAACCCTCCGGTGATTTGTGAGTGTTGGACGAAAACCTAACTCCTTTGAGGAGACTTCACTCAGAAGTTTCGCAGAGCTTCAGGGATTGGTGTGAGGATCATTCAGATCTTCAACTTGCGCTTCATCATCTTCAGTGGGTTCAGTGACAGCTGTTGCTGGAGGGAGAGTGCAGCAGTTCAGTTTTGAGGCCAGCGCAGTGCAGCAACTCATCTTGGTGGCCAGTTCTCCGTCTCAGCGCTTTCTTTGGGTCAGATGTATTTGTAACCCCAGTGATTATCTATAATAAAATGCTGAGATTCTTCCTATTTGATGCGTTGATAGATTGCAGTGCTTATGTGTTTATTTTACATGGCAATCTTCTGTTGAGTAAATAGTGATTTTACGGCATATTGTGGAGTTTAGTTATTTTTCCACATTTTTAATTAAAATATCCCATCCTGGATATTACATCATCAATAAATTTGGAAACTACTCACTAGCATGGTATGCTTTGCAATGGTAGGTGTCGAATGCTATTTGTTATTGGGTGAGCTACATTGACAAATTAAATGAGCAATGGCAAAGATGATAAGCTAATAGAAACATCCGCTATCAAACTGACTTTTTCCCATCAAACAAAAACATTATACATATATTTGGGAAGCATCTAATTTGCATAGGCATCCATCGGAATTATGGTTTGAACTATGCATATCTATGTGGATGGTTATTCACATATAACCCGAGATATTAAAAAAACTGAATATATGCATACCTGTTTGTATGTTATGGTCTGTGTGTGAGAGAGTGTTAGAGAGAAAGAACTTTTACATGTAATTAAGGGATGTGATCTTTTGGGAAGGAAGCTTTCCTGATAAGTTGTTATTTCCAAGGAACCTGCAACCATTGCAATTTAAGTTATCTGGCAGGTGATTTTACTTGTGACATGCCATATATTAAATTGTTAGAATTTATGGAGAAAAAAATTGCATTTCGCACAATTGTGAGTATATTTTTTACTAAAATACATATAGTTTTGTCCAGTAATCCACTTACAAGAATGTCAGACTGCCCAAATTTTGGAATGAATCTGGAATTCCTCCGGTAAAATTATTAAAGCTCATGTCCCTAGCACAGTAATATGTTCAAGTAAGTAGGCATGCAAGAATAAGACTGTCAATAATAGTCAAATTAAGGGCTGTGTATTGTAAATTAGATTCTGATATTTTTCAGAATTCAAAATTCTGTCCTTATATTGTCCAGATAAGAAGCCTATTTCTCCTTTCTCTACAAGTACCACGCACTCAATTCCTGTGATGCTTTCTATATTCACTGAAATGAAATGGAATACTAAATGTGCAAAATGAAAAGGTTTGAAAGTGATATATAGAAAACATTAAATGGTAGCACATTCCTGTAATAAGTAATGTCACGTAGTTTCGTCTTGCAAAAGACAACCTGCATCTTATTGTAAAAGCAGAAGAATGATACTTAGGTAGATACAGTATCAATATTTAATGGTCCAACTAGAAGCATGCTCAAGCTGGGTACAGACAAGAAAATCAAATTCCAAGTAATGCGTATGAAGAGGAGAAATTTTAGAAGGTTGATTCAAAATAAGTTTATTTTCACATTATATTAGTTTAAATTAATTTTATATTATCTGTATCAGTGGTAAAGAATTGACCATGGTCCCCCGAACATTAATGGAGTGATCATTGAAAAGTGGTATAATTTTTTATTTTGAACCAGCTTCTTCATATCACAAGTTAGGGTACACATCCAGATTTACAATTCAATCTGGTCAGTTTTTACTAAGTAGCCCTGAGTGAGGGTATATATTCTGTTAAAGTTGCCCAAGGCATGCACCTGGCCCCAACTGTTGTTGCATGGACAAGTGCAAGCACAGACACTGTTACTAGCAGGTCTTGAATTCTGGTGAGGGCTATATTACCTACGTCTTTCATCAACCAGACAAGCCACGATTGACTAATGCTATAAAAAATTAAAAAAAAACACTTATAAAATAGATAGATTTATGTTTTTATGATTTGAATGCACATGCTATCAGTCCACTTGCATATTTTTAGACAGTTAGTGACAGGTTATATTTAATAGTTTGTGAGTGACATGAGCATCATCAGCAAAAATTCATAGAGAAATAAGTTATAAGCACTTGAATTAACAAATAAAAAGAAGAGGCTTTCTAAACGTGAGCATAGGAAACACAGTAAATGTTAATTTTCAAATTGTTCTATGCTGAATCAATTACTTTAGCCCAATTCAATACTTTCAATTAGAAATCTTTCCAATCATCAATAATAATTGAAGATAGAACAATAAATGCAATGACAAAGGAGACAATCAACACATTAACAAGATACACCAGATTTGGTCAAAGACCAGGGAAAAACCCCACAAGGGGAAAAACCATTTGAAAATTCTTCTTCTATTAGATTGTCATAAAATGTCCAGAAAAGAGTACAATGAGCCCAATACAATATCATTCAATAATCCAATAACATTCAGAAATATGATTCCAGCATCAAGATATATCCGAGACAAATTTTTCTGCCTATGGTCAACTGCAGCCAATGGTCAAAACTCAGTCAAACCTCCCGGTCTCATGGATGAGGAGTTGTGCATGCGATTGAAGACTTCCAGTCACTACCTTGAGCCTTTGATGCCTGTGATTGTGGTCGAATTTGTCCTATAGAAAGCCAGCATTTGAAACCCAAAACCCTAAAATAGATGCGAGCCTCGAACCCTGTAATTTCGAATCTTTGCAAACTTATTTTATCGTCCCTGCCTCAGACCTATGCAAAACCAATCAATGAAGAGAAGAATGTTCTTGGTGATGTCCAAATGAGCTTGAGGTCACTTGTATTTATAGGCTTCCAAGGGTGGCCAATTTCCTATTAGGGTTGACCTTATAATATGTGCATATGTTGGATTTTCTTCACAAATTCACTTTCCCTTATCCGATTTGAGTGCTTTAATAGTCAAAATTGGTCCTCTCAAAAAGAGGAATCTAGTCCCATGGTTGGAATTTGTCACTGAGTTGTAAAAATTAACACTCCCTCTCATCTTGGGAGAAATTCCAACTATATTCTATCATGTATATCATGTGTCCATCTCTGCCTACTGAAACATTCTTGAATCTAAAGAAGAAGAATCGGGGAGCATTAGCTTCCACCCTCAATAACGTTGGAGAGCACATCTCAATCCGAAAACAATATCTAGGAGCACATCTCAACCTTAATTTACATCGGGGAGCACATCTCAACCTGGAATCTCATGGGGGATCTAAACATCTACAACCCCATACAGAGCAATAGTTGATATAGGGGTGCACATCTCAACCCATCTTATTGCCCACTGATCTTCCCAACAATGACCCTCAAGAGTCATGTTGTAGAACACCTGCATCATAATCAGCTTGGGTTTTACAACCCCAAGTACACTCTCAATCCATTGGCCAAACGGGGAGCGGTAATCCCAACAAGCCTAGCTTCTGGGTATGATGCCAACTAGGGTATACTCTGCAAAGACCAAGATAGGGGAGCAACATCTCCAACCCTATGCATAACAGATAAGGGAGCAACATCTACGACTCTATTTTCCAGAGATCCTTCAACCCTAGGAGCCCTTTATCTCAATTCCTCACCCTGGGAGCTCAGACAAGGGGGAAGAGTTAGCTCAGTGTTCTTGATCAGTGATGCCCCTTGTTGGGAAGGTCACATACATTAGTCCAAGTTCCTCTCTAAAGACCGAGAACTTCCCTTTCGGCAAAGCGTTAGTAAGAATATTTGCAATCTGCTCGTCTGTCGATATATGATGGAGTCTAACAACTCCTCTCTGCACCATGTCTCGCATGTAATGATATCAAATCTCAATATGCTTGGAATTGTCATGAAATACGAGATTCTCTTCCAGACGAATCCCACTCTTGTTGCCACAATTTATAACTATAGTGTCAAGGCCCTGGTCAAATAGCTCTCCAAAGAGCTTCGTTAACCAAACTGCTTCACAACTAGCCATGCTAGCGGCAATATACTTTTCCTCGGTAGTACTCAATTCTACGGACTTATGCTTCCTTCTCATGCAAGATATCATGGAAAATCCAAGACTAAAGCAACATCCAGACATACTCTTCCTATCGATAACGTTTCCTGCCCAATCTGCATCACTATATCCATGAAGTCAAATATCTTTAATAGTATATCTCAAACCAACGGTGATCGTTCCAAGAAAATATATCAGAATGTGTTTGGCAATGACCCAATATGCATGGAGAGGCTCAATCATCAATTGACTCAACATATTCACTGCATAGCATATGTCTGGATGAGTGTTCACTAGGAGCATCATAGCCCCAATCACTGTCTGTACTCGGATGGATTCACCAAATCGGTTCCTGCAGCTTCTCCACATAACTTCTTGAAGTTCATTTCCATCGGTGTAGGTAGTGACTTGCATTCTATCATTCTAGAATCCAAACCTTTCAAAAAAATTCACAACATATTTTCCTTTTGAAAGGAAAATCTCACCGAGCCTTTGCCACACCTCAAGGCCTAGAAAGTAGTGCATGAGTCCAAGGTCCTTCATCTCAAATTCAGAGGCTATCTCCCTCTTACACTCGATCATCAGGGGCTCACAACCTGTCAAGAATAGATCTTCGACATATAAAACCAAAATCAATGGCATACCTTGGACTACATTGAAGTAGAGGTTGGGATCAACATTACTTCTTTTTAATCCCAGCTTCACAAAATAATGGTCTATGTGTGCGTATTGTTACCCACCATTTTGTAGTTGACATCCCTAAGAGAAATTTTTCTCTGACATGGTCCTCAACCAACAGCTAGCAGCCCCTTGCAGCCACCAACTAGCTCCTTGTGTCATTTCTCCGCCACCTGAGCCAGCCATGTGGTCCCTCACCCATCTGTCATGATAATATGTTTGAAGGTGGGCCTCCCGAAACTAAAGGTATGCCTTGTCATTTGGTAATTGAGTATTGTAGTTTGCTTATCATGGACACTTCTGGGCATGGATTAATGGGGGGTTCTACGAAAAGAGTGGGTTAGGTCTGTGCCTCTGTCCCCTAGACCTCTTCTAGATGTTACCCTTAGATCTTAGTCTCGTGGGATCTATTTTATTTACCTTTGGGTTTAAGGGTGGTACTACATGGGAAACCCCGATTTTGGTTGTGTGGTACCACTCCCCCATCCACATATATCACTCCCCTTCCGTTTATTATAACCCCATCCATCATCTTTCCCACCTGGGTCCACATTTCTCCACTAGGTCCACATGGAGTTAGCCTCCCCTTCCCCTTGCCCACACCTTGGGTCGGGCCTGAAACGATGCCCCAAAGGTTGATGCAGCTGAAAAGAAAAATAAAAGGCATAATTTCCCACATTCAACAAGAAAATCTACGACAAAATGCAAAATATGGCCAGGACCAACAAATTTAGCAAGTGTGCAAAATCCAAATGCATGAGCTCTACCCCATACCCATGGCCATCACCCTGGTTCCTATAGGCCCTAGATGAGCCTCCTTTATCATTCTGAAACCCATGATTGTCCTAACTGTTGATTTTTGTAACATCGGAAAGTGCTCTAAGTCACAAATTTTGTGAAGAGGCTTAGACTGGTATTCCAGAGAACCCAGAAACCGTTTGTGAAAATTCCACTCAGTTGATGTTTTATTAAAATAATTAATTATTTTAATGGGAACCCTAAGTCTAAACTTAGTGAAATTAAATAATTAAAGGGCATTAATAAAACATGAGTGAGAATGATCTAGAAAATGAAGATCAAGTCATGTTATAATCTTAGTAGTTAATTAGAGATCTAATGTCGGTTGTTGATGTCTCAACGAGAAGACTATAAAGAAAGACTTGAGGGCCATTTGGAAAGATACACCGAATTGATCTAGGGTTCGAAATTTCTGGGGCAGGGTTTGCTGAGAAATTCGAGCTACAAATTTGAGCAGTGTGCCAGAGATAGCATCCGGAGAGGAAGAAATTTTCTCAAGCGGTGGAGCATCAGTCAGAGAGAGGCAGAGGTGATCTAACCAAGACAGTGCTGAGGGAAGAAGGGATAACGCAGTGGCTGCGTAGGGCTCACGTAGAGGCAGCGCAGAGGGAGAGGAGGGTTTCCAAATTTTTTCTTGTAGATCAGTTTCGGAGGTCGGGATCTGAAAAGTGACACAGGGAGGTTGTTCCTCAGAGTCCATAGAGGGAAAACGACTTGGTTGGGGCTAAACGTTGATCCTGGAAGGGGGTGATGCAGAGGCTGGAAGTTCGAGCGCTGGAACTACACAGTGCCTCCCCAGGGCAAGGTTTTCTTCGTCCGGATCAGCTGGGATCTCAGTGATTGATTGAGGTAAATCCTCACAAATTCTTCTGCCAATATTTCTCTTTTAACTGAATTACCCTAGGGGTATTCAGAGATGTATTCAGACATTGCTACTGCTTAATAATAAAACCCTCAGATCTGTTGCATCGGTTTTCCCGCATTGGGTTTTTTAGGGACAGTCCAAAATAAAGGTGTCATATGTGTGATTGATTTCCTTGTTCAGTTTCCTTGTTTCAAAATCATGAGTATTATATAGTAGGTTGCTTCAGTGATTGCTTCAGTATTTCATCTATGATTCAGAAATAATTGTGTAAAGTAAATTACATAATAGAAGAAGTAATCCAGTTGGTTGCAGTAGGATTCCTTAGATTATTTAGATCTAGGAATTTTCACATGGTATCAGAGGATTGATGTGAAACAGGAAGAACGGATCTGAATCCTGAAATGAAGGACATTTTTGCTGCAGTAGAGCAGAACGAATCCATTGAAGAATTGCGTAGTTCTAGCCAGGAGGGCTAATATTTTTCGTTGCAGTCTCTCTCTAAGTAAGTCGACAGAAAGAAAGGGCTTCTAGATTGAGATCTTGTTGTGGCAGAGGGAGCATTGCAGAGCCTCCATGCAGAAGATAGAGGGATAGTTTTCTGAAGCTGTTGTTCGAAAGAAAAGCGTAAGAAGGTTTCAAGAGCACATATTGAGTGGATTCTTCCTCAATGATTTCCTAATCAAGCAACTCATCATTTCTCAGTTGTTCAGCAGTATAGGAGCAGCAGAACTTACAACTCCATCAGGGAATGCGTAAGGCTGCCAAGAGCTACGCAGTAGGAAGGAATAGGGAGCAGTAGCGAGGAATAGGGAGTAGATTCAATAGATTTCAGCTGAGATGGAATCTCACAGACTTCATGATCAAGATCGATTGGAGGGCTCCTCCAACTATATGATCTGGAAGGAACGGGCTCAATTCGTTCTGGATGAACATGATCTGAAGGCGTTCGTGGAGAACGTGGTAGCTATTCCTACGGATGCGGATTAGCTCAAGCAGTACAAGGCAAATATGGATGGCCAAGGCAAAGAGGTTGCTCCTTGATGGTGTCAAGAATCACATCGTCTCACATGTGGCTGGAAAGGTTACTGGCAGACAAATGTGGGTAGCTTTGCATGACCTATTTGAGGGATCTTCCGAGAAGCAGAAATTGTACTTAGAGCAGAAGCGCCGTATGATCCAAATGCAGAAAGGGGAAGGCGTGGCTTCATACCTCATGCGGTTTCAGGAGATTCGAGATCAGTTGTCGGCAGTAGGTGCTACACCTATAGCTGCAACCATGGTACAGATGGCCTTTAACTATGTCACGGAGGAGTGGCAAGCATTTGTCCGGATCATACTGGGTTGGGCAACACTATCCAGTTGGGAGATGTTGTGGTCATCTTTTCAAGAGGAAGAGCTGAGACCTCTTCAAGTGCAAACTTGACGGCAACAGTGGAAGTGGATTGAAATCCGTGGAGGAAGAAGAGAACGCAGTCCTTGCATTGAAGGGACAACAGGCACAACAGAAACCGAAGTGTGATTTTTTAAAGGTCAAGTGCTTCAGATATGGCGAGATGGGCCACTATGCATCTCAGTGTCCTTTGAAGAAAAAGGACAAATATGAGAAGCATGACTCGAAGGTTGCAGCTGTGAAAATCGAGAAGGATGATTTTTCCATGAGTGCCTTTGATCTCGAAGAGAGAAGTGGGGTGATATTGAACTATAGTTCACTCCAAACCTCAGTTGGGTAGGATTCTTGAGCCCACCTCATGGATCATATTACCTTGCTATAAGAGCCCATGATTAGCAGTAGTGGGATGGAGGAGTTTCACTGAGAGTTGAGGAGTGATAGAGACAACAATGCAGTAGATAGCTGCGCTTATTTCTCGAGTTGCGCAGTGTAGAGCAGTAGCAACACAGTGCATCAGAGGGATAGCACAGTATTTATCAGGAGTCAGAGTCTTCAGCACCCAAGTGCATCCACTGAACACTTGTTCAGTTTTTGGTGAGTTCAGTTTTTTCTCTCAGCAGCTGAGTTGCAGTGCAAATGCAATGTTAACAGTGGCAGTGTTACCAGCATAGCAAATGCAGCACTTGAGAGGGAGCTATAGTATAGATGCAGCAGTGGTAGTGGCAGTGTCATAGGCAACAGTACAATGGAAGTAGTAGCGCAGTGGTTGATGGACTTCAGCAACACGGAGCATGCTTCAGAGTAAAAGCAGTGTGCCGTGGGCATAATTTCTAGAGCACTTTCTTCGCTAAGAGGGAGTGTTGATTTTTGTAGAATCGAAAGTGCTCTAAGTCTCAAATTTTGTGGAGAGGCTTAGAAATTGGTATTCCGGAGAACCATGAAACCGTTTGTGAAAATTCCACTCAGTTGATGTTTTTAAAAAAAAATTAATTATTTTAATGGCGACCCTAAGTCTAAACTTAGGGAAATTAAATAATTAAAGGGAATTAATAAAACATGAGTGAGAATGATCTTGAAAACGAAGATCAAGTCATGTTATAATCTTAACCGTTGATTAGAGATATAATCTCGGCCGTTGATGTCTAAACGAGAAGATTATAAAGGAATACTTGAGGGCCATTTGGAAAGATACACCGAATTGATCTAGAGTTCAAAATTTCTAGGGCGGGGTTTGCTGAGAAATTCGAGCTAGAGTTCTAAGCGGTGAGGGGCAAAGATAGCATCTGGAGAGGAAGAAATTTTCTCAGTCGGTGGATCATCAATTAGAGAGAGGCAGAGGTGATCTAACCAAGCCAACACTGAAGGAAGAAGGGCTAACATAGTGACTGCGTAGGGCTCACACAGAAGCAGCACAGAGGCAGAGGAGGGTTTCCATAATTTTTCTTGTAGATAAATTTCGGAGGTCGAGATCCGTAAAGTGACATTGGGAGGCTATTCCTCATGGTCCACAGAGGCAAAATGACTTGGTTGGAAAACTGACTTGGTTGGGACTAAACGTTGAGCCTGAAAGGGGGTGACACAGAGGATGGAAGGTCCAACGGTGGGACTACATAGAGGCTGCGTAGTGCCTCCCTAGTGAAGGGTTTTCTTCATCCAGATCAGCCGAGAACTCAGTGATTGAGTGAGGTAAATCCTCACAAATGATTATACCAATATTTCTCTCTATAATTGAATTACCCTAGGGGTATTCAGAGATGTATTCAGACATTGCTACTACTTAATAATAAAACCCTCAGATCTACTGCACCGATTTTCCCGCATTGGGTTTTTCCGGGGACTTAGTCCAAAATAAAGTTGTCATATATGTGATTGATTTCCTTGTTTAGTTTCCTGGTTTCAGAATCACGAGTATTATAGTGTAGGCTGCTTTAGTGATTTCTTCAGTATTTCACGTATGATTCATAAATAATTGTGTAAAGTAAATTACATAATAGAAGAAGTAATCCAGTTGGTTTCAGTAGGATTCCTTAGATCATTTAGATCTAGGAGTTTTCACATGCTATCAAAGCATTGATGTGAAACAGGAAGAATGGATTTGAATTCTGAAGTGAAGGTTGTTTTTGCTGCAGTGCAACACAAAGAATCCATTGAAGGATTGCACAGTTCTAGCCAGGAGGGCTAATATTTTCGTGGCAGTCTCTCTCTAAGTGAGTTGATAGAGAAAAAGGGATTCTAGATCGAGATCTTGTTGTGTCAAAGGGAGTAGCGCAGAGCCTCCATGCAGAAGACAGAGGGATGCAGTTTTCTGAAGCTATTGCAGGGCAGAAAAGCATCAGAATGAGTCAAGAGCACATATTGAGGGGATTCTTCCTCAATGATTTCCTAGCCCAGGAAGTCAACATTTCTCAGTTACTGAGCAGTAGAGGAGTCGCAAAACTTACAACTCCATCAAGGAGTGTGTAAGCCTGCCAGGAGCGCAATAGGGAGGAGGGAGTAGATTCGACAGATTTCGACTGAGATGGCATCTCACATACTTCGTGATCAGGATCGGTTGGAGGGCTCCTCCAACTACATGATCTGGAAGGAACAGAATCAGTTCCTTCTAGATGAACATGATCTGACGGCATTCATGGAGAACGTGGTAGCTGTTCCTACGGATGTGGATCAACTCAAGAAGTACAAGCGAGATATGGCCAAGGAAAATAGCTTGCTCCTTGATGGTGTCAAGGATCACGTCGTCTCACATGTGGTTGGCAAGGTTACTGCTAGATAGGTGTGGGTAGCTTTGCATGACCTATTTAAGGGATCTTCCGAGCAGTGGAAATTGTACTTAGAGCAGAAGGTCCATATGATCCAGATGTGGAAAGGGGAGCATGTGGCTTCATACCTCATGAGGTTTCAGGAGATTCGAGATCAGCTGTTGGAAGTAGGTGCTATACCTACGGCTGCACCCATGGTATAGATGACCCTTAACAGTGTCATGGAGGAGTCTCAAGTGTTTATCCAGAGCACACTGGGTCAGGCAACCTTATCTAGTTGGGAGCAGTTGTGGTCATCTTTTCAGGAGGAAGAGCTGAGAAGAGACCTTGTCAAGTGCAAACTTGATGGCAGCAGTAGAAGCGGATCGAAATCTGTGGAGGAAGAGGAGAACTCAACCATTGCATCAAAGGGACATCAGGTGAAACAGAAACCGAAGTGTGATGTTTCGAAGGTCAAGTGCTTCAGATGTGGTGAGATGGGCAACTATGCATCTCAGTGTCCTTTGAAGAAAAAGGACAAAGATGAGAAGCATGACCCGAAGGTTGCAGCCGTGAAAATTGAGGAGGATAAGCTTGCCATGAGTTCCCACGCTTCTCAAGGAGAGAAGTGGGGTGATATTGAACTGTAGTTCACTACAAACTTCAGTTGGGCAGGATCCTTGAGGAGCCCACCTCATGGATCATTACCTTGCTACAAGAGCCCATGATCAGCAGTAGTGGGATGGAGGAGTTTCAGTGAGAGCCGAGGAGTGATGGAGACAACAATGCAGTAGATAGCAGCACTTATTTCTCGAGCTGTGCAGTGTAGAGCAGCAACAACGTAGTGGATTAGAGGGACAACGCAATAGTTATCAACAGTCAGAGTCTTCAGCATGAAGGTGCATCCACTGAACACTTGTTCAGTTTTGACCGAGTTCAGCTGTTTCTCTCAACAACTAAGTTGCAGTGTTAGCAGTGGCAGTTTTACCAGCATAGCAGATGCAGAACTTGAGAGGGAGTTGCAGTACATATGCAGTAGTGGCACTAGAAGTGTCATGGGCAGCAGTAAAGTGGCAACAGCAGCGCAGTGGTTGATGGAATTCAGCAGCGCGGTGGATGCTTCAGAGTTAGAGCAGTATGCAACAGGCATAA
The DNA here is from genome assembly GCA_034641835.2 of Pinus albicaulis. NCBI lineage: Eukaryota > Viridiplantae > Streptophyta > Pinopsida > Pinales > Pinaceae > Pinus > Pinus albicaulis. The sequence goes on from CM076582.1 coordinate 1,083,557,868, forward strand.
TTTCTAGAGCACTTTCCTCGCTAAGAGTGAGTGTTGATTTTTGTAGCATCGGAAAGTGATATATGTCTCAAATTTTGTGGAGAGGCCTAGACACTGGTATTCCAAAGAACCCATAAATCGTTTGTGAATATTCCACTCGGTTGATGTTTTATTAAAATAATTAATTACTTTAGTAGGGACCCTAAGTCTAAACTTAAGGAAATTAAATAATTAAAGGGCATTAATAAAACATGAGTGAGAATGATCTACAAAACGAAGATCAAGTCATGGTATAATCTTAGTCGTTGATTAGAGATCTAATCTCGATCGTTGATTTCTCAATGAGAAGACTATAAAGGAAGACTTAGGGCCATTTGGAAAGATACACCGAATTGATCTAGAGTTCGTAATTTATGGGGCGGGGTTTGCTAAGAAATTCGAGCTAGAGATCTGTGTAGTGAGAGGAAGAGATAGCATCTAGAGAGGAAGAAATTTTCTTAGGCAGTGGAGCATCAGTCAGAGAGAGGCAGAGGTGATCTAACCAAGCCAATGATGAAGGAAGAAGGGCTAACACAGTGACTACGTAGGGCTCATGCAGAGGCATAGGAGGATTTCCAGAATTTTGGTTATAGATCAGTTTCGGAGGGCGGGATATGGAAAGTGACACCGGGAGGTTGGTCCTCAGGGTCCACAAAGGCAAAACAACTTGGTTGGGGCTAAACGCTAAGCCTGGAAGAGGGTGACACAGAGGTTGGAAGGTCTAACGTGGGACTGCACAGACACTGCGTAGTGCCTCCCCAAGGTAGGGTTTTCTTCTTGCTGCGTAACCCCATACTGGGTGACGCAGTCCTTACGCTGCCCTAGATGGCCTTTGCATAACCCTGATGGCCTCCTAAAGCCTTGGCGCTGCCCTTTCTGGGCCTGCGTAGCGGCTGAAGGCCTCTATGTTGTGCAGCTGCTGCGTAGCCTTAGCTTCCTCTGCGCTGCTCCTGGTTGCTTCTTCTCTGCCTCTTGCTGACTCTTGGCTCCGGGATCAGATCATCCCCTTAGCCAATACTACCCCTTGCTACAGTTGAAACTCTTCTGGAAATTCTTAGCAAACCTACCCTAGAATTCCAGCGTAATCTCAGTGCTCTGCCTCCCTGTGTGTATCTCCAACTAACCCCAAGCCTTTCTCTTATACTTTTTCGTTGAGACATCAATGACCATTACTTAATCTCTTATCCAAGACTAAGATTAAAATATTGCTTGATCCGCGTCACTTAGAACATTTCATCATGTTTTTAATTAATTCACTTTAATTTTTCTATTTTCCTAAGTTAGACTTAGTGTCCTTATTAAAAAAATTAATTATTTTAATATCTCACACATTAAATGAAATTTCTCTAAACACTTTCTGGGTTTTGGAGGTCTTGTGTGTCTTAGCCCCTCCTCAAAATCTCAGGGCTAGAGTGCACTCGATGCTACCCCACCACTCAAAATCTCTACACTCCCTCTTAGCACAGAGTGTGCTCTAGTAATACATCCACACAATGTATCACAAAATCTCGGCATTAGTCTCTACGCTGCTGATGCTTGGCCTGTTGCCCTCCATCCATTGCATTGTTGCTCTCTGTACTGCTGACCATGTCACTTCCACTGACACTGCCACATTTGTATTGCAGGTCCCTCTCAAATTGCTGCATCATGCTGCCCATATCACTGCCACTGCTAACTGCTGCACTACAACTCAGCTGCTGAGAAGTAAGCAACTGAAAGACTCTTGCCCAATCGTTGACAGACAAGTCAGGTTGCATCCCGTCACTGAAGCTACCTTGGCTGTTGCTTTGCGTTGTCCCCCTGAATCCGCTGCACTACGACAGCTCTGCACTATGTAAGCACTGCCTCTTTGCGTTGCTGAAGTCCCATCAGCCTTTGTGCTACTGCCTCTATGTTGTTGTTGCCTCTGCACTACGCTGCTCCCTCTACAGCATCACAACACTGCCCTCTGCTTCACTGTGATTTTCTGTAACCACTTCTCCACTTGCTCTGCTACCGTCTTAAAGCTCCCATAGCTCGCATGTGATCCAAGAGTTGGGCATCTCAAGGATTCTGCCTCCTTGATCTGTAGTTGCTCTACAGATCCATATCGCCCCACTTACATGGATCATGAGCACTCATGGATGCGCATCATCACACCCATCGTCCTTTGCTGCTACTACCTTGGATTCAGAATATCCTTTGTCCTTCTTAGGAAAAGTGTTGGCGAAGTGTCCAAGTTTGCCAAAGTTAAAGCATCGGACCTTGGATAGGTCCCTCTTCTTCTTCCTTTTCTTCCTTCGTTCCTTCGATTCAAGGGCTGCATCATATTCCTCTTCTTTCTTCACCTTCACAGTTTCGCTGTTGTTGTTTTGCCTCTTCGTGAATCTCCTAATTTCCTCCTGTCAGAGGATTGCCCACATGTCCACCCAAGATGGTAATGCTTCCCTGCCCAATATGCTCTGTACAAACGTTTCCCACTCCTCGGTGACTGCATCCAGGGTAGTCCTTACCAAGAGTACTTCAGCCGGAGTTGCTCCCATGGCAATCAGTTGATCTCGGATAGTCAAAAGTCGGAAAAGGAAGGGATCTATCTCCTCACCCTTCTGCATCTGGAATAGCCTCATCTGATTCTCTAGAAGCATTTTTCTTTGAATAGAGCTTCCCTGATACATCGTCTCCAAAGCAGTCCACATCTCATTTTCCGTCTTCTTCCCGGCAATATGTGGCATGACATGATCTTTTACTCCATCCATGATCAAACACTTAGCCCGCGCTTGATTTTCATTGAATTTCTTCAGAGGATCTGGATTGGTAGGCACAATTAGGACATTCTCTGCATGGTTATTCATGCTGCACTCATCCAGGACTGTCAGTATCCTGGCTCTCCAAAGGACGAAGTTGGACACACTGTCCAACCTATCCTGATCTCTCAGCCCATGAGAAGCCATCTAGCTCAAATCTGTCAGAAAAAGATACTCTTCTCCCTCTTTCTGCTCCAATAATCAACATAAATGTTGGATCTGGGCTTCTTGGCGATTAGAAACCCTCTATAGTAACTGCTCCCTCTGAAAATTGATTTCCCTCCTGGAAATATTCAGCCAAAAAACAATCAAATAGTTCTCTACGATCACACTCCTGATCGAATCTCAAATCTGTTTGGCGCAGATCTGCTGAGTGACTATCTTCCTCTCGCTCTTTGTCAACTTAGCTAGGCACAATTCTACACTGGCAGAACTTCACCACACCAGCAACTGCTGAAGATCTAAAGATCTGCTTCCGGATCTCGGCAATACTTCACAGCAACAAAAAAGAAAACTGGATTGCGTCCCTCTGACTGGCCTCTGCGTGAGCAGACTTGCCTAGCGCAGCGGCTGCGCAGCACAAGCTACTCCTGCATCCCTCTAGAAGGCACTGCGTTGTCTCTGCGTCACCCAGATGGGACTGTGTCAGCCCTTGCATAGCCCTTGTTGGAACTGCGTCCTCCTGCTGTTGAGCTGCCCTCTCTGGATCTCTACTACCTTAGCTGCTTTCTACAGCAAAAATTCTTTAGATGATTTTGCTATAGATTTAGCTTGATCTGCAATGCTCTGATACCATGTGAAATTTTCTGAATCCAACAATACAAAAATCCTACTGCAGTATCTTGATTTACTTCTCCTACTTGTGATTTAATTATACAAGTTATTTTCAAAAAATATTTAGAAAATACTGAAGTAAACACAACTAGCAGCCTACACACATACAAATCATTTACTGAATATTACGCTCATTCAACAAAGTGACACAGATTTTTCGGACAAATGTCCTCGGAAAAACCCAATGCGGGAAAAGCAGTGCAACAGATATGAGGGTTTATTATTATTCAATAGAATCTGATTACAACAAAATCTGGGCACCTTACTGGTTGACCTGACAGAGAAAAAATAGATCTGCAGCAATAAATATTGTTCTGAAGACTGAAAACTAGATGATTCACATCCTTAAACGGGATTTACAGAACTCAACCCCTTTCTGCCTCTAGAAACCCCAGCGCTGCTCTGAAGCTGCCTGCGTCAGCCCTGCTAGCCTCTGCATGCCCCTGTGCTACTCAGGAGAGGGTTGCGTAACCCCAGACCAGGTGACGCAATCCTTACACTGCCCTGGATGGCCTCTGCCTAACCCTGATGGCCTCCTGAAGCCTTAGCGCTGCCCTTTCTGGGCCTGCGTAGCGGTTGAAGCCCTCTGCGTTGCCCAGCTGCTGCGTAGCCTTAGCTTCCTCTGCGCTACTCCTCGTTGCTGCTCCTCTGTCTCTTATTGACTCTTGGCTCTAGGATCAGATTATCCCCTTCGCCAATATTACCCCTCGCTACCACTGAAACTCTTCTAGAAATTCTTAGCAAACCTGCCCTAGAATTCCAGCTTAATCTCAGTGCTCTGCCTCCGTGTGTGTATCTCCAACTGACCCCAAGCCTTTCTCTTATACTTTTTCTTTGAGACATCAACGACCGTGATTTAATCTCTTATTGATAGCTAAGATTAAAATATTGCTTGATCCGTGTCACTTAGAACATTTCATCATGTGTTTAATTAATTCATTTTAATTTTTCTAATTTCCTAAGTTAGACATAGGGTCCTCATTAAAAAAATTAAGTATTTTAATATATCACACATTAGATGAGATTTCTCCAAACGCTTTTTGGGTTTTGGAGGTATTGTGTGTCTTAGCCCCTCGTCAAAATTTCAAGGCTAGAGCACACCCGGTGCTACCCCAACACTCAAAATCTCAACAGTAATAGGGTACTGGTTAACCCCCTTTCGAGCATGGAGACATTAGCACATGCCAAAGCCCACTATGGAATGGCATGCCCTTAAGAAGTTCCCACCCGTTTTCCATGGTTTGTAATCTCTTTAACTCGATTTCCTTACATGACTTGTTTTACTGGAAGGCTAGGGAACGCATTGGATCTTATGTAGGATTGGAGATGGTCTCCATTTTGGAATTTGGTCTCCCTATACGAGGTCCCAACCCTCTAGAGGGCTACATTGGCACATATAGGGTGTGTTTAGAGAGCCATGGGCCTCCACGGAAGTATAAAACATTCCATGGATCCACAGAGACGATCAGAGATTGCTCTAGATTCACCTATTGGACGAGGAAGATGCACCTGGTTCACCTTGCCCAACTGGCCCTACAGTTGTACCATGCACTTGGCAGATGACCCAAGACTTTTATGCTGATGTGGCATCACTTATACCATCATATGAAATCTTACAGATGTTCTACAGGCATCTTCGATCTACTCAGAGACCCATGAGGTTACTTGTGTGCCCCCACACCCATTGGGAACACCGCGGGTTTATTATTTGGAGAACAAAGGGCCAACCCCTTGTCCACTACTTTTGGGAGTCTTATTCATTGTTATGGCACTTATGTACTTCATCTTAGAAGGCCCAATGACATGTATTATTAATTATTCAACCTCTTGGGAGGCTTATTCTTCTATTTATGAGCTAGTTTGGTGGGCTTGTCACCAAAAGTTAACTATTTTGCACATTATTTTATTCTAGGGGCTAATGTAGGCCCAATTAGCTAAATCTAACTCATTAGAAGTGTATAAATACAAGTGATGCGATTTCATTTTAACATCATCACTTGGATTAGACTTGTATGTCTTTAGAGAACTTCACTATGCTTCTTGGAGGACGAATTTTTGGAGCATGGAATGAACTTTGATGTTTGGATTATTTTCTTTTGTCCTAGAACTTCTTGATTGGAAAAGTTCTGATGCTTGGATATACTCTTAATACATGTAAGTGAAATTTAATGTTATTTTCTTTTTCTATTTTTGTCACATACATTGTTGCTGGGATTTCACTATACTAGGGATAATTTACAGCATCCATTTATGTGAAGTTGTGGAAATTTTGTTTCTAGATAGTGATGCTTCATGTATGGGCAATGTATTATGAATGAATGTTCCTAGAGATGCTTCTTCATTGAAATTCATCTTTATAAGCTATCTATTTTTCAAAACAAAGTATAAAGCTCTTGAAGTTGCTTTTTTTGGTTGCCCTAATGCTATGCGAAGTTGTAATATCCCTAGGGAAATTTTATAGTAAATAACAGGCATGCATAGACATAAAAATCACACAAATAGTAACAAGCAATCAGAACACAATTTGACATCAAAAACTGTGTTGTTGAGCCATTTTATTAATGAATAGGGGTGTACAAGAAAGGTGTTGGAATGAGTGCATCTGGGCTTGGTCAAGGCAAGCTAGCAAAGCCACAAATGTAGTACAGGTCACCCTTCTTAAATCAATCACTGCGCTGCCTTGGATCTGCGATGAAGCCTGAAACTGCCTAGAAATGTGTTGTTTCCTAAATGGATATGCTGCTAGGGACATCTACACTACTTAGAAAATTCTGGGAAATTAATCCCAACCTCTCCACCAAATACCGAGAAAAACCCGCGAAGGGTTTGGCCAAAGCTTAACCCCGGAAATTCGACCCTCTTTTGCTTGAGTGGTCCTGCTACTGGGAAAATCGACCCACCTATATAATATGCTGCCAAAGGCCCCCAAAATGACTGCCATCCTTGTTATAAGGCTCCCTAGGGCTTCCCTCCAAATATCATCCTCAAACTCCCCTCGCTCCCCAACCTCCCAAAATGACTCCACTAAGGGTTGTGCGGTCCCTGCGCAGCTGTAGTTGCCTCTCTCCCTGGGTACGGTCTCTTTGTTGTTGGAACAATTCGTAACTTAATAGAACTCCCTCCTTGGGTTGGCACTCGAAGTCCATTGAAGCAAGACTCGAAGTCCACTGAAGCAAGGGATGGGATGGGATCTCCACTCGGAAACACCCGTGTCTTGAACAACACTTGCAGACTTGGCTCCTGCTCAAGCATGTTATGTCAAAAGACAAATTGTGAAATGATGAATGAATGCCAAGTTGAGTGTCTCTTGCCTCTTTTGTTCCAATGCCTCCAAAATGTCCATGTGGGCCCATCTCCTACCTCCCACACCAATTCTGCTCCAATGGGTGCATAGTTCCCTTTTGGGACGTAATTCTCACCAAGTGGCCCCCACATTCCACTAATGTCACAATATTTACTCCCAGCTCTAATGTTTGTGGTGATCTTATGTCAAAAATCACATGTGGGACCCCTCTACCAACATTTCATAAGTGCAAATCAAACATGATGGCAAAATAGAAAAAATTGGATATTTCACTTATCAAAATGCTAAGTGGGAATATCACAGTCCTCCCTTCCAAGATGTTGCTTGTCCTCAAGCAACTGCAATGAAGGATGCTGAAGTATTTGCTCCCCTTCCCAAGTGGCATCCCCATCCGGTAGGTTCCTCCATCTAATTAGAAACTCCTTGATCAGCCTGTTCCTCAAGTGCCTCTCTCAGGTATCTAAAATGGCCTCTGGTTATAGCACTAAGTGCCCCTCATCATCCATAGGAGGTAACTCAGTAGTTGTTGTCACATGCTGCCCCCCAATGCCTTCTTCAGGAAATATACATGAAATATGTTGTGCACCCTGCTCCCTGGGGGTAGCTCCAACTCATATGCTACCCCCCAACCTTTCGAGTGACACGGTACGACCCATAGAAGCGGGGTTTGAGCTTCTTGACCCCCTTCTGCTTGAGTGATGACTGCCTATACAGCTTAAGCCTCAAGAAGACCAAGTCCCCAACTTCGAACTGCCTCTCAATTCTGCCCCTCTGTGCATAAAGTTTTTGTTGGTTTTGGGCCACCCGCATGTTGTCTTTGAGAGCTCGCTAAATATCCTGGCTCTCCTATATCCATTCCTTTCCCTTGGGGCCTTGCTGTCTCCAAACATTATGTCATCAAAATACAATGCATAGTAACCATAGAAAGTTTGAAATGGAGACATACCTATGGACATGAGGTACGTGGTGTTGTAGCAGTATTAACCCAAGTGCAACCACCGTATCCATGCTCGTTGTTGCCCTGTCACATAGTTACACAAGTAGTCCTCCAACCACTTGTTAACTATCTCCATCTACCCATCCGTCTGGGGGTGATAACTTGTGCTCGGAGTGAGCTCAGTTCCCACCAACTGACACAGCTCCTGCCAAAAACCCCCCATAAACTGGCTATCTTGGTCGCTAACAATGGTCTTCGAAAGACCATGTAGCCGAAATATCTCCCTGAATAACAATTCGACCAACTGTGAGGTTGAGTACTGGACTGAGATGGTGAAGAAATGTGAAAATTTTTTCAAGCGGTCCACCACCACGTAAATTCAATCCTTGCCCTGTACTGTAGGCAGCCCAGTAATGAACTCCATCGAACTGCTCTCCCATTTCCCCTTAGGGATAGTAAGAGGCTGGAGCAAGCCTGCATGGTGTGACTACGTACCCTTGTTCCTCTGGCACGTCTCACACTCCGTGATATGCCTCAGAACATCATCCTTGAGGCCCCTCCATGCAAAACGCTCCTTGATCCGGTCCCTGAAGTAGATCACTTTGTTCATCACCCTATACCGGTCATCTATCACCACTCCATCCAGGACCTCACATTCAAATCGGTCCTTGGAGTACTCCACTAATAATTGTGCCCTCCAATCCATGGCAATGCTCATCAAAGAGAGGGAAGTTGGCCTCCTCGACAACACATTATCCACCATGTTGTGCTTCCCCTTGACATACTCGATGACAATAGCATACGCTTGGAGCTTACTTACCCACTTCTGTTGCCTCTCTTGCAATTGTTTTTGCTCCAAGAAAAATCTGAGGTTGTTATGGCCTGTCTTGACCCAAAACCTGTTCCCTACTAGGTACTTTCTTAACTTGGCTAGCGCATGCATAATGGCTAGCAACTCCTTATCATAGCTGGAGTACAGTCTCTCATGGGGCAATACTAAGTCACCGGATACTCCTAAAATGCCCTCAAATCCCCGAATCCCCGTATCGGATACCTGCACGTACCGGATTCGGCCCTAATTCAAAGGATACGGCGTATCCCGACCGTATCCCGTTCGGATACGCCGTATCCTGTAAAACCGGATACGGCTGGGCCCACAGGTTCAAAAAAGCGTTGTTTTTTTTTTTATAAAGGGGGGCTTTTGCTCATTGTTTTTCACCAATTTCATTGTTTTTCACAATTGAGGAGGATTTTTCAGGAGAGGGCATCAAGCCTATGGCCCTAGTATTTATATGTGATTCATCCTTTTACTTAAATTTTTAACATTACCATGAAATGACTCAGGATGTTTGAGATTGGTTCCGACCTCATTGGATTTCATATGGAGAAAGTAGAATTTTAGATCTCATTCAAAATCCAGCAGACTTATCAGTTTTTCAGGATTTCAGGATTGGGTTATTGCAATGTTTCCATCGAATTTTGTCATGTATTAGGGCATGGAACTCGTATTTAATCAAGAGCACCAATCCCTCTATGTACCTTGATGTTAGTGACATTGGTTGTCAAACTCCTCTATCATGACCCTACTAAAAATGTACCCATCACTCAAACAAAACCTTGACTATCTAAGATGATAGATAAATCTATGTTTAAATCAATGAATTAAGTACGAATTTGTGTAAAAAATATCTAATTTTTAATATATTAATACATATATATTTTTAAAATATATATATTTTTTAATAAAATAATATATAACGTATCGTATCCCAGAAGTATCCTGTTCCAGGGTCACCGTACCCGTATCCGATTCTTCGAATCCCGGTATCCCTGTATCCCCGTATCAGGTGACTTAGGGGCAATAGCTTTCGACTCTCGAAAGCTATGGGGTGCCCTCCCTGCATCAACACATCTCCTACACCCTCTCCAGGTGCATCGCACTCCAACATGAAGGGTTGGGTGAAATCGGGAGTGCCAACACGAGACAACTGCTCATGACCTGCTTGAGGCACTCAAAATCCTCCTATGTTGTGGTCGTCCACCCAAATGCCCCTTTCTTAGTCAAATCAGTGAGGGGCGCTACTAATAAGTGCAGATGCCCATGAATCCCCTCAACTCTGTCACATTTTGGGGCTCTGGCCATTTCCAAATGGCCCTAATCTTCTCCTCATGAACTCTTGCACCATCCACCCCAATGATGTTCCCTAGGTAGAGCATCTCAGTCAAACCAAACTCACACTTGGAAAGCTTAGCATAGAACTAGTGCTCCTCCACAATACGCAACACTCCCTCAACATGTTGTATGTGCTCCTCCCAAGTCCGACTATAGATCAGTATATCATAGAAGAACACTAGTACGAACTTCCTCAGCTTCCCATGAAATATGTGGTTCATGCATGAGTGGAAAGTTTCTGGTGCGTTGGTCAGCCCGAAGGGTATAACAAAGAACTCAAAGTGCCCATAGTGGCACCGGAACGCTATCTTGGGGACATCCTTGTTCCTCACTAGGATCTAATGGTACCTCGATCGCAAGTCAATATTTGAGAAGAACTTATCCCCCTTTAGCTCATCCATCGACTCATCTATGCGTGGGATGGGGTAGCGGTTCTTCATTTTCTTCTTGTTGAGGGCCCGGTAGTATATGCACATGTGTAAGGACCCATCTTTCTTCTTCACCAGAACAACTGATGAAGCAAAAGGGTTGGAGCTAGGCCTAATGCGCCCCAAGTGCCAATAGATCATGGATGGCCCTCTCTATATCATTCCGGTATACCTTGGGATGTCAGTAAGGGGTGGTGATCACGGCCTGTACCATTGGCTCCAACTCAATAGTGTGATTAAACCCCCAGTCAGTAGGTTGACCAAGCAGTATATCTCCAAACACCACTGGGTACCTGTCAAGAATGGCATGTATCTCTGGATGTGGTGGCTTGGGTTTGCCCCGAGCCTCTGAAACCCTAAACTCCACAGCCCACTCAATGTCTCCATGTCTCAAATCAACCTCCATCCTGTGGGTCGAGACCGTCTATGGTGGATAGGAGTGCATACCCCATAGCAAGACTGGCTTGCCATACGGCCCTACAAACTCCATCTCCAACTTCCTCCAATTAGTGGTGACTCCGCCAAGTGAATAGAGCCACTAGACCCCCAATACTACGTTGGTGTCTCGCACATCCACCACAAAGAAATGATTGGTCATGGAGTAGTTCCCCATTGTCACGGTCAAGGTGGGAACATAGCATGTGCACTGGATGGTTCTATCTTCCGGCACAAGAACTGAAAACACCTGAAACTCCTCAGTCGTGATGCCCCTCCTCTACACCATCTGGGCATCAATGAAGTTCTGGGTAGTCCCACTGTCCACTAGAATTGAAACACGTTGCCCTTGAAAAGTGCACCTGATCCTCAAGGTCAAAAACTTGGGTACCCCACGTAGTGATGCGAGGACCTGTCCAAAAGGTGCAAAGGAAGCTCCCCCTGCAAGTGGTGGTGATGGTGGCCCTCTCTCCTAAGGTGTTATGTTGTCATCTCCACCCATCTCAAAGTATGTCTCATCCTCAGCATCGCTGTCAGAAAAGACCTCGATGTAATGGGGCTTGCCTGTAGCACACCTGTGGCATGGTGCCCACGACTCCTGATAGGTAAAACACAACTTCTTCCTTCAGAGGTCTCTCCATGTGTCCTCATCCATCTGTCCATGCCCCTGATTGACCCTCGGTGGTGGAGCCCTGGTGTCTCTCCCTCTCTGCTAGAAACCCTATTTGGGTGGCAATGGTGCTCCAGCCCTAGGTAGGGCATCCTGTAGGTCTCAGGCTCTCCCTACTGCGTCTTGCAATGTAGTGGGCCTATTAGACCTCACTAACCCCCGTAATGGCTCTGCCAGCCCCTCCACAAACATGTAGATCCTCCTAGCCTCCGACAAGCCCGACACCATCATAGACAACCTCATAAACTCCAAAATATAAACCTCAGCACTCCTTGTCAACTTGAGCCTTGTCAGCTCCCCAAAGTACTCCTGAGGATCTTTCCTCTCAAACTGCTCCAATACCCTCCTTGTGAAATCATCATAAGCAGTCACTCCTGCATGTACCAATGTGGTCTGCCCATGGAACCACCATTCATGAGCTTCCCCCTCCAGATGCAACATGGCAATCTTGATGGCCTCTCCCTCCATCATCTGGTTCAGCTAGAAATGGACATCTAGCTTTTCGACCCATGCTTTGGTCGAGCTCTTGGAAGAGCCATAGAGAGTTGGGAGAACAACCTCCCCACAGTACGCTGCAAGTTTTTCCCCTGCGTGTAGCAGCCTCTACTCTGTCCCTTGGGCCTACTATTACCCTTCAACATGAATAATTCTTTGAAAGTAATGGCCTTCTCAAAATCGGGGCCATAAGACTGATACTCCAAGAAATAATCTCCATAGGGCATATCCTCGTGCTCTTATTGTCCACCAGCTCAAGATTTCAGGGACGTGGGAATGGTGGATCTAGGGGGTGTGTTTTGAATGATGGGCATTTTGGGATTAAGGTGTGCGTGGTGTTGTGAGGTGCCTGATCCTTCTCCCAATAGGAAATCCCCTTCGACTCCCTTACCCTTGTTGCAGTTGTGATTCCACTGGCCCATCTCTTCGATGTTCTTGGAAAAGTCTTGCACTGCCTTCAATAGAAGATGATCAAACTCTCCATCCTTTCTCCTTTTGTCTCCCTCATTGTCCCCCATTTTTGTTTCCACAACCTCTGGTTCAGTTATCACGGGATCAAGGGTAATTTGCAACTTCCTTTCTCTGCTCCTGTACCTCTGTCTTCGGTAACTCACGTTTTGTTTGTCTTCCAGTGTCATAGACTGAGCTGCTCCCATAGGCTGAGCCAAGTCTATGAGCTCTGATACCACTATAATATCCCTTGGAAATTTTACAGTAAATAACAAGCATGCATAGACATAACAATCACACAAACAGTAATAAGCAATCATAACACAATTTGACATCAAAAACTACGTCGTTGAGCCATTTTATTAATGAATATGGTTGTAGAAGAAAGGTGTTGGAATGAGTAAACCTGGGCTTGCTCAAGGCAAGCTAGCAAAGCCCCAAATGTAGTATAGGTCACCCTTCTTCAATCCATCACTGCGTTGCCCTGGATCTGCGCTGAAACTGCCCAGAAATGTGTTGCTGCCTAAATGGATCTACTGCTAGGGCCCTCTACATTGCTCAGAAAATTCTGGGAAATTAATCCCAGCCTCTCCACCAAATACCCAGAAAAATGCGTGAAGGGTTTGCCCAATATTGACCCCGAAAATTTGACCCTCTTTTGCTTGAGCGGTCCTGCTGCTGGGCAAATCGACCCACTTGTAAAATATGTTGCCAAAGGCCCCCAAAATGACTGCAATATCTGTTAGAAGGCTCCCTAGGCCTTCGCTCTAAATCTCAGCCTCAAACTCCCCTCACTCCTCAACCTCCTGGACAGACTCCACCAAGGACAGGGTAGTCCCTGTGTTGCTGTAGATGCCTCTCTCCCTAGGTAAGGACTCTCTGCTGCTGGAACAATTCATAACTCTGTAGAACTCCCTCCTTGGGCTGGCACTCAAAGTCCACCGAAGCAAGGGCTGGGTGTGAAATTTTCACTCTGAAAATTGTTACTGCAGTAGTTGATTTATTTTGGCTACTTATTATGATAAGTTATTTACAGATGCTTCAGTAAATTTTGAAGTAAACACAGCTGCAGCATTCACTCTAATCAAAAGCAGAAGAACAAATTAAAAAAAATATAACACAATAGAAACAACCACATGAAAACATTTATTTCTGGACAATTGTCCCCGAAAAAACACAATGTGGGAAAACCGATGCAGCAGATGAGGGTTTGTATTAATCTTCAGCAGTGAAAAGATCATTTACAGAATTCATGAGGAGAAGAATCAATAGCGTACACCTAATCGAATTTTCTGGACAATCCGAAAGAATTCCCAACACACGGGATGACCTCCTGCACCCTCTGCGTCAATCTGCGTAGCCCCTCAGCGTTGCCTTCCCTTCGTCTTTTGTCTCTTTATTCTCCACCTCCGTTGGCTTCTCCCTCCTCCTTTTGTCTCTGAAATCCCACCTCTTCAGACTCACCCTCTAAAATCGAATTCTCTTACTTCAGAATCGATTTCCTTCGGGTACTGAGAATGTGCTTGGCTTACTTTCCAAATAACCCTCAAGCCTTCTCTTATAGTCTTCTCGCTGATGAATCAACGGCCAAGATTATATCCTTAATAAATGGCTTAGATTAAAACATGACTTGATCTTCATTTTTTATAAAATTCACACTCTGCTTTACTTCCCTAAGTTTAGACTTAGGGATCACATTAAAATAATTAATTATTTTAATAACGCAAAATCCGAGTAGAATTTCCATAAACGATTTATGGGTTCTCTGGAATACTGCTATCCAAGCCGCTCCTCAAAATTTGAGACTTGGAGCACTTCCCGATGCTATAAATCAACACTCCCTCTTAGCGAGGAAAGTGTTCAATTAAGGTACCAACTGTACTGCTCTGACTCTAAAGCACCTGATGCACTGCTGATGTCCTGGTTGTTGCCTCTCAACTCTGCATTGCTGCCCTTTGTACTGCTGCCTGTGACACTATCTCTACCATTACCTCATCCGTACTACATCTCCCTCTGTCTCTGTAGACCACCTATTCCTTGACTGGAAAGGGTTCTCGACCAACCACATCTTTTCTCTGAAGTAAGAAAACTTAATCTTACTTAGAGCCTTGAGGATATCTGCCAGTTGTTCTCCTATAGGAGTGTACCTCAACCTCACAGCTCCCCATTAGACATAGTCTCTGATGAAGTGGCACCGAATGTCACTATGCTTCGACCGGTCGTGAAACAGAGGATTCTCAGAGAGCTTGATGCAACTTTGATTATCACACATAATTCCAGTCGGTTCCATCCTCTTCTTGAGTAATTTTAAGAGCAGTTTACGAATCCATATGTCCTCGCACGAAGCTGTTCTTGTTGCCATATACTCTGCCTTGGCTGAGCTCAGTGCAGCGGATTTCTGTTTCCTACTACACCAGGAAGTCATACCTCATCCGAGACTGAAACAGTACCCACTGGTACTTTTACGATCCACTGTGCTTCCAGCCCAATCTACGTCTGTGAACCCACTCAACTAGACTTCATTGCCCTTGGTGTACTTAAACCCATACTCGACTAAACCCCTTCAAATATCTGAGAACATGTTTGGTTGCTGCCCAGTGAGCCCTCTTTGGTTCCACCATGAACTGAATGAGGGTATTCACTACATAACGGATGTCTAGTCTAGTGTTGACTAGGTATGTCAATGATCTGATGAGCTGCCTATACAAGGTAGGGTCAGCCTCATCATCCTCTGACGTGTCTATCTTCTTCCAGTTTGTAATCATTGGCATAGAAATGGATCTACAGTCTTCCATATGAAACCTCTTCAGGATCTTTGTAGTGTATCTTCCTTTCCTAAGAAATATTTCTCCCTTCTACTGCCAGACCTCCAAACCAAGAAAATAGTGCATCTACCCCAGATCCTTCATGTCGAATTCGGTAGCCAAATTCTCCTTGCAGTCTTTGATGAGCTTAGATGATCCAGTAAGGAACAGATCATCTACATATAATACCAAGATTAGCGGCTCATCCCCTACTCCTAGATAGTAGAGGTTGGGATCTGCGTCACTCTTGACGAATCCCATCTTCTACAAGTAGCTATCAATTCGCCCATACCATGCTCTAGGGGCTTGTTTTAGACCGTACAGGGTTTTCTTAAGATTGCAAACATGAGTCTTTTGCTCATGTGTCTCAAAGCTCTCTGGATTTTCAATGTACACTTTCTCTTCTATCACCCCATTCAAGAATGATGTCTTGACATCCATCTCGTGAATCTCCCATCCCATCTGTGCTGTGAGAGATATGACAGATCTGATTGAAGTGTACCGAGCTACAGGGGCGAAGGTTTCTTCATATTCGATCCCTTCTTTCTGTGCATACCCCTTAGCCACAAACCTGCCTTTGAATTTCTCTATGCTGCCATATGCTGTTGAGATTTTGTGTATTTGGAGTAGCATCAGTTGTGCTCTAGGTCCCAAATTTTGTGGAGGGACTAGAGTTCACTTGATCTACAAGACCCAGAAATGGATTTGGGAAATTTCATCTGGTTTAAGAGATATTAAATTAATTAATTATTTTAATGTATTTCCTAAGTTAAAACTTAGGAAAAATAAATAATTAAAGTGAATTTAATTAAACATGTGATGAAATTGTCTTAAGTCACTCTGATCCAACTTCTTCCTCTTCTCATCTGGTACATGGAAATACACCTTACTGCCAAATATCCTAATATGGCTCACCCTGGGCTTGCTGCCTGTGAATACACTCTCAGGAGTCACCTTCCCCAATGCTCTATGGGGCACCCTGTTCTGCACATACACAAGTGTATTGCAGGCTTCTGCCCATATAAATTTGGGCATGTCTTGGTCATATAGCATTGCCCTTGCAGCTTTTACAATGGTCCTATTCTTCCTTTCTGCAACTCCATTCTTCTTTGGATTGTATGGAGTTGTCCATTCTCTCTAGATGCCTTCCTTTGCATAGAAACTGGTGAAGTATTTATCGATATACTCTCCACCATTATCTGATCGCATCTTCTTGATCTTCTTTCTATTAAATTTTCTACCAGCACCTTGAATTCTTTGAAAGACTCAAAGGCTTCAACTTTGGTTTTGAGAAATTAGATCCAAGTTTCCCTGGAATGGTCATCAATAAAGGTAGCAAATACTTTTCACCACTGAGAGCAGTCATGGACATTGGACTGCAAATGTCTGAGTGTATCAACTCCAATACACTCTTGGCCCTACTGCTGCTTCTTGGAAATGCTGCATTGGCATACTTCCCTAGTACGCACCCCCTGCAGACCTCATCTTTCCTTGTGCTGAGTTTTGGAGCTCCTATGACATTCTTCTTGAGAATATTCAAAGCTCCATGATGTAAATGCCCCATCCTTCTGTGCCATAATTCGTTCAGATCCCTTTCGTCCATACTGCCGATTAGCGCCATTGGGGACTCAAGCTGGAGCTTATATAATTTATGGCTCCTTGCTCCAATTTGTGCCTTCCTTTTCCAGCTAGGGTGTTTGACATAAACTTTATTTCCAATAAAGTATACGTCATAATGCTTGTTTTGGATTT
Source organism: Pinus albicaulis (assembly GCA_034641835.2). Classification (NCBI taxonomy): domain Eukaryota; kingdom Viridiplantae; phylum Streptophyta; class Pinopsida; order Pinales; family Pinaceae; genus Pinus; species Pinus albicaulis. Next base: position 1,083,574,951 of record CM076582.1, read on the forward strand.
GAGACACCGAGAGTAAGTTCATCCCCAAACCCGGTACATGCAAAACGTTTGTAGCCCGAATCTTGTTGCCAGCTTCTGTCTAAAAAATTACAGTACCTCTTCCAACTGGATACACTTGGCCTTGTTTTCCATTGTGATCTGGAAATTCATCTGCTCTTCTCGGTAGCTCGAAAAACAGTCTCGAACTCTTGTCATATGAGCAGATGATCCATTGTCAATATACCAAACTCCTGGAGAGGTCGTGCTTGACACACAAGCAAAATCCTCCTCTAGTATGGATGCCAGACAAATATGTCATGCTCCCTCTGTTTCTCTATGTTCTCTGGAGGATTGCGTGGGTCCTTCCGAATTGTATTAACGTCAGATCTCTGTTCCATTGCAGAACCTCCCTTTCTGTCTTTTGCCTTTAGCTCTAATACCATGTGAAATTTTCACTCTGAAAATTGTTACTGCAATAGTTGGTTTATTTCGCCTACTTATTATGATAAGTTATTTATAGATGCTTCAGTAAATTTTGAAGTAAACACAATTGCAGCATTCACTCTAATCAAACGTAGAAGAACAAATTAAAACACATATAGCATAATAGAAACAACCACATGAACACAGTGATTTTTGGACAATTTTCCCCGGAAAAACCCAATGTGGGAAAACTGGTGCAGCAGATGAGGGTTTGTATTAATCTTCAGCAGTGAAAAGATAATTTACAGAATTCATGACGAGCAGAATCAATAGCGTACACCTGATATGAATTTTCCAGACAATCTGAAAGAATTCTCGACACACGGGATGACCTCCTATACCCTCTGCATCAATCTGCGTAGCCCCTCTGTGCAGTCACTGTCTGGACTACGTAAGTCTGCGTGGAGGGCTAGTGCTTCTGCTCAGCGCTGCCTTCCCTTCGTCTTTTGTCTCCTTCTTCTCCGTCTCTGCTAACTTCTCCCTCCTCCTTCTGTCTCTGCAATCCCGCCTCTACAGACTCACCCTCTGAAATCGAATTCTCTTACTTCAGAATCGCTTTCCTTCAGGTACTGAGAATGTGTCCGGCTTACTTTCCAAATGACCCTCAAGCCTTCTTTTATAGTCTTCTCGCTGATGAATCAACGATCCAGATTATATCCTTAATCAATGGCTCAGATTAAAAGATGACATGATATTCGTTTTCTATAATATTCACACTCTGCTTTATTAATACTCACTAATTATTTACTTTCCCTAGGTTTAGACTTAGGGATCACATTAAAATAATTAATTGTATTAATAAAGCAAAATCCGAGTGGAATTTCCACAACGATTTCTGGGTTCTCTGGAATACTGTTGTCCAAGCCTCTCCTCAAAATTTGAGAGCTAGAGCACTTCCTGATGCTATAAAATCAACACTGGGATCTCCGCTCGGAAACACCCATGCGCTGAACAACACTTCCAGACTTGGCTCCCACTCAAGCGTGCTATGTCAAAAGACAAATTTTGAAATGATGAATGAATGCCAAGTTGAGTGTCTCTTGCCTCTTTTGTTCCAATGCCTCCAAAATTCCCGTGTGGGCCCAGCTTGTAGCTCCGACACCTATTACGCTCCAATGGGTGCGTAGTTCCCTTGTGGACTGTAATTCTCACCAAGTGGCTATCACACTCCACTAATTTCGCAATCTTTCCTCCCATCTCTAATGTTTGGGGTGATCTAATGTCAAGAATCACATGTGGGACCCCTCTACCCACATTTCGTAAAGTTGGATATTTCACTTAGCAAAATGCTAAGTAGGAATATCACAAAAGTTGTCTTTGAGGCCTCCTTGACATAGAAAATTCAATATCCATAGTCATAATCACTCTTGACTCCAAATCTCCCCAAAGGATTAGGCATTGGTCCTCCATAGGTGATTACTTCAAAGCTTATTTCTTTCACCTACCCCTCTTTTCTAGGACTAGACTACATACATCACCTAGGGCATCAATTATCTTACAATATATCCATCCAAACACTTCAATTTTTGGTCCACAACTGCGCTAGTATGTCCTTAAGAAGCCCTCCAAATTTCATGAGATTCCAACGGTGGGATCTTGACATATCACAAGCCCTGGCTCGAAGACCGATTCTTCCCCTTAGTTTCCTTAGGCTAGAAACCTCACTGGGATCATTGCATTACCTTCCATTGAAAATTTCTTCCTTTATCCCCTTCTCCTCCCTGATTAGATCAAGAACATCATTGGTTTCCCAACCCCATTCCCTTGACCTAACCTCGGGTCCACTTGGTCCCGTGTGGTCTCACAACTTATTAAAGCCAATTTCACAAAGACCACTTGGAAGCTAAGCTTCTGCAAGGATTTTAGGAGCTAAGAATCTTCATGTCAAGTCATATACTCAAACCCTAGCTCTTAGAATTCCCCTAAGCCCTTCCTAGAGAGCCTTTCATCTTTCTTTCAAAGCAAGAAAACCATGTATCTGAGCCTCTCTTGTGAATAGGATTTTAGGATCACCTCTTATCCTATCAATGATCCATTCAATTTCATGATCCTTATTATAACATGTCTCCTCCCATCAGCGAATGTCCGTAAAGAGTAGGGAGCCATAGCCAAGGTGACAGTGGGCTATTGCTCCATTTTTGCCCTTGATTTGGTAGTATCCCTCCAAGGATCCCCTTTTAGGAACCCTACTAGTTTGGGGTAACATTTCTGGCGCCATAGTCGAGGAAACAAGAGTGTTTTGTTCCCCATACGTGATATTGACATATCATTATTGGCAACTCCATTGTTATAACGAAGCCCTAGTTCTTCATTGAACTTTAAGGTCGATGCTTGTAGGGTGAAGCAAGCATATTTCTAGGCATTTTTAAATTCACCCTGGCTATTCCTCCATGTTTTTCATGTATATCTCAAATAGGTTGTCGTTCTTTGATAATTTTCCCGCTTTTGACATTGCTAACATCCCTGGGCACCCTAATCATGTCGCAGGAAGGATGGTATGTGTGGTGCCCATGTTTCATGGTGATCCACTCTCCGTAATTGACCATGTAGAAATATTTAATGCACATGCTTCAAGAGAGAAAGTGGTTCACCAAGATGTCATTATGTTGTTGCTCATGGAATCTCTCGGTGGTCATAACTCATGGCTTCATGATCATGAACCTAAGAGCATCTCATCTATTGAGGAGTTAGTTTATGGATTTCTTAGACATTTTCATGTATAACCTGCATTAAGCATCCAAGAGGAAGCCTTCATTGAGCATCATCAAGACATTGATAATCTAAGTAATGAGCAGGTAGATGAATCCTCCTTGGGTCCACATGATGAAAAGGATGATTTTGAGAACACATATTGGGAAGGATGAGTTTATGGAAGGTGAAGTTGAGACTAACCTTACCTTTCTCGAGGATATTACTCCTGATGACTCTCCTTTTGAGAACCTTGAGGAAGGTGATCCCATTAGCTCCTTGGAAGATGACATTGGAGATTACTTCCACATTAAAAAGGATAAATGGGAAATTGTTGGTCCTTAATTTGATTGTGCTCCCATTTACGACACCGACAAGGAGGATGAGGCTGAGATTGGTCTTCCCTTTCTCTCAAGCACTATTTATGATGACATATCCGTTGATACCCTTGGGGAGGAGAATCTTTATCTTCCCTTGCATAAAGAGGGGCAGTTGGAAGTGATCATTTTTCCTTTTAGGAGAGACCCAATCTTTAATACTAAGGAAATCGATAACGCTCCCACCTCTCCCAAGTATGATCCCATGTTCAAATCACTTGACTATGATTTTGGGGACTCCTAAGTATGATCCCATGTTCAAATCACATGAGCCTTTAGATTATGATTTTGGGGAAGAAAAACCCATTGAATACAATACTTCATCCTCCCTTTTTCCTTTTCTTATTGGTCATCGTCTTGATTATTCATCAATGGATTTCCTCACCCCCTGTCATATTATCTCAAGTGGCACTAACCCTTTCCCCCTTCCAAGTATGGTGTCAAGGAAGAGCCCCTCATTGATTATACTTTACCTCCTTGGACACACCCTCAGGGGTTTGATCACTCCATGACCTCCCCTCTCTAATGTGACCATGAGAAACCTATTTTTTGCACTCCTTTCCCTCATCCTTCATTGCCCTCTCATCACAACCTTGTGGCATCTACAAAGCACAATACTATGAGAAATGATTGTGATAAGAAGTTCCTAAGGATAATCATTCATTCCACCATTTTGTGCTTAGAGGGAAGGCCCCGCACTCTTAGATTCACTTGTGTTCCTTCTCTTAGGAATTCCTCTTACCTCACATGGAAACCATATTTTCCCACCTCACATCCACATCATCATCTGTGTGTTTGGATTTGCATTTGCTCTGGCATTTGTTGCATGAGTAATCGTATAGGTGGACATATTTATATTGATTTGATGATATGTTGGTTGCACTAGCTTTATGATTACACTTGATATTAGCTTTGTCATATGCAAGTTAGAGTAGGATGCATTGCATGCTGACTTTTGCATTAGAACTAACATCATATGATATTTCTCATGGTATATTAGCTGCATTTAGATTAAATTTTCATATTTTATTATCTGTTGATTTTATGGCCTAACACTAAGCATGGGTGATCATGAGACACCGTACAAACATGTTTTCCCATGGGTTTAGTCTTTGATATGTGTAGGTAATAGGTCTATGGTAACCAAGAGATTGTTGGTGTTCTCGTGACCTCGCATTCGAGTTGCTTCACCCACTTTTTGAGAGATCACGTCCCAATTAGAGCCAAATGTTACCCACCATTTTGTAGGTAACATCCCTAGGAGAAAATTTTCCTTGATATGGTCCTCAGTGGACAACCAACAATCCCTTACAGCCACCAACTAGCTCGTTATGGAATTTCTCCACCACCTAAGCCAGCCATGTGGTTCCTCACCCATCTATCATGATCGTATGTTTGAAGGTGGGCCTCCCGAACCTAAAGGTATGGCTTGTCATTTGGTAATTGAGTATTTTAGTTTTCTTATCATGGACACTTCTCGGCATGGATTAATGGGAGGGTTTGACGGAAAGAGTGAGTTAGGTATGTTCTTTTGTCCCCTAGAACTCTTCTGGATGTTACTGTGAAAATTCGTATTACCTGGAATCTTGCTGCAACAACTGATGGAAAGTCTTCTATTTTTTATTTACTTAAAAAATTTACTTACGGTGTTCTACAAGCAAATATCGAAATCCATTCACTATAGCATGCACAATTAAACTATGGAAACAAATCTGAACACACATAGATCACACAACCATTCGACACAATTATTTTGGACTAATGTCCTAGGAAAAACCCAATGTGGGAAAACCGGTGCATCAGATCTGAGGGTTTATGTTATTATGCAGTAAATTCTAAGTACAAATCTATGATTGACGAGATTGTCAAATCATACAGAGAAACTGACAGAAGAGATCTTGTGAGACAAACATCACTCCTCCATGGGAAACTAGCACTGATCTGCACCAAGGCTGGACTTCCCTCCGCTGCCTTTGTGCAGTGACTGCGTCACAAATGTGGTTTCCCTCTTCCTCTACGCTGATCTCACTGTTGGCTGGAAACTCAAGCCTACTGGTCCTCCGGAAATACTCTCCAAGATCTAAATTTGGCTCTGTGTTGTCTCCTCAGTAGCAAAACGTCTTTCCCTCTAGCTCTGCGCAGTGACTATGTAGGCACTACGTCACTGGCTCTACGTTGCTTTGTGGCCCTCTCTGTCTCTGCTACTATGTACTCTCCATCTCAGGAAATTTTCCAACCAGATCTACTGCACCTCACTGCAATCAAGTATCACTTAGATATGATTTTCTTTCGAGCACTGCCCTGTCAGAAAAATTCGATCTCTAGATCCTCTGTGTCTCCAAATGTGTCTTTTCCAAATGACCCTTCAAGTCATTCTTATAATCTTCTTGTTGAGACTTCAATGACCCAGATTAGATTTCTAATCAACGACTAATATTAACTTTTGACTTGATCCATGTATTCTAGATCATTCTCACTCATATTCTATTAATACGCTTTAATTATTTTATTTTCCTAAGTTTATACTTAGGGTCCCTTTAAAAATAATTAGTTATTTCTATAGAATATAATTCGAGTGGAATTTCATCAAACGATTTCTATATTATCTAGAATAAATTTGTCTAAGCCTCTCCACAATATTTGAGACTTAGAGTACATCCGATGCTACCCAAAATCAACAGTTACCCTTAGATCTTAGTCCTGTGGGATCTCTTTTACTAACCTTTGGGTTTTAGGGTGGTACTACATGGAAAACCCCAATTTTGGTTACATGGTCCCGCTCCCCCATCCACATATATCACTCTCCTTCCGTTTATTATAACCACATCCATCATCTTTCCCACCTGGATCCACATAGGGTTAGCATCCCCTTCCCCTTTCCCACACCTTGGGTCAAGCCTCAAAACAATGCCCCAGAGGTTGATGAAGCTGAAAAGAAAAAGTAAAAGCATAATTGGCCATATTCAACAAGAAAATGTACCACAAAATGCAAAATATGGTCGGGACCAACACATTTAGTATGTGGGCAAAAGCCAAATGCATGAACTCTACCCCATACCCATGGCCATCACCCTGGTTCCTATAGGCCCTAGATGAGCCTCCTTTATCATTCTAGAACCCATGAATGTCCCAACCCCTGGTGGGAAATGAACCTCCCTACCTTAAAGGGGGTATCCACTGCTATTCCTTACACATCGCTCTTATCCTTTAGCCCTGAGCAGTTAATCAAGAACAATCATAAAAGGAAAAAGGGATATAAAGAAGGGTTGACAAATCAAGGTCAGGGTATCTCATGCACCACAATTTCTCCCTCCTATACGTTATATACCCAAGTGTGGGCTTCCCTTTACTAGCTACCCTTGTACCTCGACATGTGGCCCAGGATTGACCCTCTCATTCCCTACTCCATTCATCTCTTTATCACATGCCACCACCATTTGAAGGATGTACCTTGGACATACTATCCTCTTTAAAGGTAGAAACCACCTAATAGGGTACTTGGTCAACCTCATTTGGAGCTTGGAGACATTAGCACATGCCAAAGCCCACTATGGAAGGGCATGCCATTATAAAGAACCCACCTGTTTTCCATGTTTTGTAAGCTCTTTAACTTGATTTCCTTAAATGACTTGTTGTATTGAAAGGTTAGGGAACACATTGGATCTTATGCAAGATTGTAGATGGTCTCCATTTTGGGTTTGGTATCCCTATACGAGGTCCCAACCCTCAATAGGGCTACATTGGCATATATAGGGTGTGTGTAGAGAGCCATGGGACTCCACCACAATAGACAACATTCCATGGATCCCCAGAGACATTCAGAGGTTGCTTGAGATTTACCTTTTGGGCGAGGACGATGCACCCGGTTCACCATCCCCAATCGGCCCCACAATTGTACCATGCACTTGGAAGATGACCCAAGACTTGTATGCTAATATGTCATCACTTACACCATCATCTGAGCCCTTACAGACGGTCTACAGGCAGGTTTATTATTTGGAGAACAAGGGGCCAATCCCTTGTCCACTACTTTTGGGAGTCATAGTCATCATTATGGCACTTATGGAGTTCATTAGGCTTCTTACAACGCCCAACAACATGTATTATTGATTATTATACCTCTTGAGAGGCTTATTCTTTTGTTTATGAGCTAGTTTGGTTGGCTTGTCACCAAAAGTTAGTTATTTTTCACATTATTTTATTCTAGGGGCTAATGTAGGCCTAATTATCTAAATCTAATTCATTAGAAGTGTATAAATACAAGTGATGTGATTTCATTTTAGCATCATCACTTGGATTAGACTTGTATCTCTTTAGATAACTTCGCTATCCCTCTTGGAGGATGAATTTTTGGAGCATGGAATGAACTTTGATATTTGGATTATTTTCTCTCGTCTTGGATCTTCTTGATTGGCAAAGTTTTGATGGTTGGATATACTCTTAATACATGTAAATGAAATTTAATGTTATTTTCTTTTTCTATTTTTGTCACATACATTGTTGTTGGGATTTCACTATACTAGGGATAATTTACGACATCCATTTATGCGAAGTTGTGGAAATTCGGTTTCTAGATAGTGATGCTTCATGTATGGACCATGTATTATGAATGAATATTCCTAGAGATGCTTCTACATTGAAATTCATCTTGATAAGCCATCTATTTTGCATAAAGCTCTTGAAGCTACCTTTGTTGCTGCCCTAATGCTATGCAAAGTTGTCTTTGAGGACTCCTTGACATAGAAAATTCGATATCCATAGTCATAATTACTCTTGACTCCAAATATCCCCAAAGGATTAGGAACTGGTCCTCCATACGTGATCACCCCAAAGCTTGTTTCTTTCACCTTCCCCTCTTTTTGTAATGTTCCTTCCTAAATTATTTTGGAACAAGATTTTTTTCTACATTTTGGGGGCCAATTTTGGTAAAGACGGGGCACATTTGATTTTTGTTAGAAGACTTAGGAGTTAGAGGCAAGTTAATTTTATTTTATGTTGTTTTGTTGGTGATATGTGGGGACCACCCACATAAGAAAAACACACTCCCTAAGCCACTAATTCAAAATGCATGAGTGGGAAAGCGTAGGCTTGGTGAGGGACCCACAAAGGAAGAAAAGGCGGGAAGAAAGGCTCCACGAAAGTTATAAAAGGAAGGAAGCTCACTTCATTTGCCATTCTTGGCTTATCGATTTTGTTTTTTTTGCTCGAGTTGTTTAGACGAGTCACTTGTTATTTAGCAAGAGTTTTCCAAGAGGAGAACTCACCCTTTCTTCAGGGGACTTCGAGTGCCACCCTAGTGAGGTTCATCCATTATCATTCGAAAGAGTTTCATAGAGAGATTTCCAGCATTTGTATTCAGCTTTCCCCAACAGTACGTATTTCTGGAGGACGCAGTAGTGGATCTTGTGTGGCCATTACAAAAATATTACGGAGGACTATTGTAGGGAGAATTTTGGAGAAGAAGGCTCAATAGATTTTTCGGCTATTGGGTGAGTTTGAGGGCTGGAAGTGGCAGCAATATGTGAAAAGTTTTGAATCTTGACAAACAAAAATCCTACTGCAATTATCTAATTTGTATTACCTACTTTTTTTCTTCATTTAACAAGTTATTTACAGAATTATTCAGTAAATTCTAATACAAATACACTGCAGCCTACACCAATATACAGATCAAGAACTGAAAAATAAATGAAGCAATCACACAAAGGACACACTTATTTTTGGACTAACGTCCCCGGAAAAACCCAATGCGGGAAAACCGATGTAGCAGATCTGAGGGTTTGTATTATTAAGCAACAATATTCTGATTACACCTAGGGTGCCAAATCCAACTCACCCAAAATAGAAAATCCTCGGCAGACAGATAAAATAGAGATTTTTACGTCACACTGTAAGTCTTGGCTGATCCAAGATCTAAACTAGTGAAACCCCAGCTCCATTTGTGTTGCCTCTGCACAGTAGATGCTTAGGCCCGCATGGGTATGGCTGAAGTCCGTGTCACCTTCTCTCTGTGCTGATCTGCCTCTCAGAAAATCAAGTTTCATCCCTCCCAGCTCAGAAACCTCGATCTCCAGCTAAATTCAGACTATCCCTTGGAAGCTCTAAGCAATCCCTACGTGAGCCTACGTCACCCCTTCAGGGGACTGTGTCACCTCTCATGGTGGCTGCGCTGCTTCCTCTGTTGTCTCTATTGCCTCTCTGCTATGTATTCTTGGTCCTTGGACCAAAAACTACTTTTGCCCCTCGCTGCTGTTGAATCACTCAGATCTTATATTCTTCCAAGTATTGCTCCGTCAGAAGAATTCAATCTCCAAATTCATCCACTGTGTGTGTGTTCTCCAACTGACCCTCAACCCTTCCTTTATAATTTTCCTGTTGATGAATCAACGGTCGTGATATAATCCTTAATAAACGACTAAGATTAAATTAGACTTGATCCTCGTCACTTAGAAGCTTCTCACCGACATGTTAAATTAATTCACTTTAATTATTTTAATTCCCTAAGTTTTAATGTAGGCTCCATTAAAAATAATTAATTATTTGAATAATTTTCACTCCGGGTGAAATTTCTCCAAACGATTTATGGGTCTTGGAGATCTCATGTGTTCTACCCCCTTCCAAGTATTGCTCCGTCAAAAGAATTCAATCTCCAGATTCATCCACTGTGTGTGTGTTCTCCAACTGACCCTCAACCCTTCCTTTATAGTTTTCCTGTTGATGAATCAACGGTCGTGATATAATCCTTAATCAACAACTAAGATTAAATTAGACTTGATCCTCGTCACTTAGAAGCTTCTCACCGACATGTTAAATTAATTCACTTTAATTATTTTAATTCCCTAAGTTTGAACATAGGCTCCATTAAAAATAATTAATTATTTGAATAACTTTCACTCCGGGTGGAATTTCTCCAAACGATTTATGGGTCCTGGAGATCTCATGTGTTCTACCCCCTTCACAAAATTTCGAAGCTAGAGCACATCCGATGCTACCCAAAAATCAACACTCTCTCTTAGCGAGGAATGTGCTCTAACAATACTTCTTCACCAAAAGCATCACCCTGATCCACAGCATTGGTCCTTTGTGTTGTTGATGCTTGGCCTGTTTCCCTTCATCCAATGCATTGTTGCTATCTGTATTGTTTCCCATGACTCTGCCACTGTCACGGCTACATTTGTACTGCAGCTCCCTCTCAAAATGCTACATCATGCTGCACATAGCACTGCCACTGCTAACTATTGCACTACTACTCAGTTGTTGAGAGTTAAGCAACTAAAAACGCTCTCAAAACTGACATATTGGTCAATCTGAATACTCCTCGATGCCGGAACTACCTCTGCTGCTAATCTGCGTTGACCCTTTGATGCCACTGCGTTGCTGCTGCTCTACACTGCGTAAGCACTGCGCTGCACCATTGTGCACTGCGTTGCTGCTATTGCCTCTGCTCTGCGTTGCTTCACACTTTGGCACTCTAGCTCTGCCACTGTTGCTCCATCATCCCTTGCATCAACTGACACCTGTCATTCTGCTACTATCATTAAGAGCTCAGTAGCCGTATTGTAACGACCCAACTCGAATTATATGGAACATAGAAATATTAGCATGCATATGAGACCGGCATATGATAGCTACATATGCATGTATCACGTGTACTACACTAATACATGCACTAATCAATTATGAAAAAAAAAACTCAGTGTAGAGTAATGAGTGAATTATTGAAGTATTGAGTAAATACCTAACTCACCAAAATATAATGAATGTATTAGTTATACCTACCACTATCATAATATAAACTAATACTTTGTTCAAAGAAAATTAAAAGCATTGACTTATGCAAATAAATGATGATATTTTAATAAATCCAAGATATTTATTAAATAATAATATTTTAATAAATCCAATATATTTATTAAATAATAATATTTTAATAAATCCAAGATATTTATTAAATAATAATATTTTAATAGATCCAAGATATTTATTAAATAATAATGTTTTAATAAATCTAAGATATTTTAGAAATACAAGATATTTAATAAATAATAATATTTTAATAAAACTAAGATATTTTAGAAATCCAAGATATTTATTAAAAGAGGATAGTTTAATAAATATCTTGAATGGAGTTTGTGTATAAAAGGAGAAGAGGGGGAAACTTGATGGGCATAGTAGTGAGTGGGTAAACTAACTCGGATACTGTCAAAGGAGTTCTAACTGCGTGAGACATGAGCAGTGAGTTCTAACAGAGTCATGGAGTGATCTCGATTATTATTGGAGTTTTGGGCACAGGGGCCAGAAGACTTGTCTTCTGGATCTGGGGACCGGAGAGGTTGACCTCAGATAGGCTGGGAGGAAAACGATAGTTTGGTAACGGGAGCTGGAGCCATGGCGGATCAGGAACATCTTCAAACACGGTTCTAGGTAAGTATTAAATAGTCAATTGATATATATAATTGCTTCAAAAATCTCACTCTGGATTGTGTAGTATCAATTTTGTAATAATGGTTAAATTCTGAAAGTTAAGGTCTATATATATAAGGCAGATAATTATTTTAAACATATTTTAGACAGTAAAAAAAATTAAGGACCTTACAATAGCCCATTATATGGATCTTTCCAATGCCATCGACCCAACTCTTTGGAATAAGGTTGAGGCATGCCTTGCATTGAAAGTCATATGAATTGAAGAGGTTGCGAGGTTAAAGCAATCAGCGTAGTTTAATAAGTTTTTTTTTAGAGTTCTTCCTCCGCCAGTGGGAACACTGAGTTTAGGCATTGTTCCACAAGTCGTGTTAGCAGAGAACATATCGTAGCTCTCGGATGGATTGAATCCCAAGGGTTTTCTTCTGGCTCAACCATTAGCGGGGATCAGTCCTTGGCAGATTGTTCGATTTATGTCTCGTCAGGGGTTTCTTCTGATGTCAATTTACCTCCTTTTGGGTTGGATATTTCTCCCTCCTGCGAATACCCTATAAGTTTTGTTTCTTTATCCACTTGTGGTTCCTTGATTGAAACATTCAGGTTGCCTCCTTTTTCTTTGTGTTTAGAAACAGACAAAAACCCCAAACCAAGATGCGTGCAAATCCAGTCATCTTTCTCTTCATCCTTTAAAGGCAGATTGAAATTCATCGTTCTGGTTCCACTGAGCAAAGCTATGGATAGGAAGAGGAATTTTATTAATCCCTCTCTAGACATTAATGATCCATCTCCTAAAGTTGATGCTATTGTTGTGTCTATTCACTTGTTCTTGGACCAACATGGTTCATGTTCTTTTTTTGTATGTTCTCCCGATTTCTATGAGGATTCTACACATACCGTGGACCCTCCTCGTTCCTCCTCTCATCCAGCGTGATGCAGCCTTGCAGACCCTTCCAGCCAGATTCCCTTGTTTGTTTCCTCAGAGCCCCTCTTGGATGCCTCTTCAGTTTGTTCCAATCCCATTCTTCCTTTTCCTTTGAACCCATCCCTCCGATTACGCTCAACGCCTCAGCCAAACCACTCTCAGAATATTGACGAACCAGCCACAGTGCTGACATCAGAATCACGTCTTCCTGCTTCTCCATGAAACCGTGGCTTAACGCCATGTTCCGCCTCTTCGTTTCGACAACAGCGGCGACGACTGTATCCGGTATAAACACTCGCAGGCAATGAAAGGCGTCCCATGCCGGCAAAGACCATTAACAACGTAGGAAAATCGCCCCGTGGATAAATACAACTTATGCCTTGTTGATGCGTCAAGGAGGTTCGCATGCAACTTCTAAGCAATGAAAAGTTACCCACAACCGATCAAGGTAGACAACCCGCCTCCTCTGCAGGCTTATTCAACTCGATCATTTATTTTAGAAAGTCTCGAGTCAAAAAAAAAAAAAAAATTGCGTGCAGCGTCTGGCAACGAAAAAGTTGCCTTGAACAGGTCAAGGTAGGAAAACCATCCTGGTCGTAAATACGCTTCGTCTTCCAGCTTATTCAACTCGATCATTTTTTTATCAAGTTTACCGCATAACTCACACCCTTAACCGGCATTATTGCCTTGCGGAATTAGGTGGTCGAAGCTGTCCATACGGTCGAGTGCTGTCGCTGGCAGGAAAGGACATACGGCTCAATGAAAACCTTAACCCACCTCAACATTCCTTTCAGTCGATTTAATTCAGCATTCAAGGAAATCCAATTCGATGATTATAGAAGTATAAACTATTAACCTAATAATAATAATAATGATATTTTTTTTTTAATATAATATTATAAATTAAGAGTTAAATATATAAATTAAGATGGAAAGTAGTAAATAAAAGTGAGTATGGATGACAAAAACTATTCTAAAAGTCAAGTGGAACAAATGTTTCTAATTAATTAATCCATGTAATAAAAAGAAGTCACATGTTCTTGTAAAAATTGAATTATGATGTTTGGAAGTATCAAATAATTAAGAATTTGTCTATGTAAAGTTTGAAATTGGTTTAATTATGTTTTTTTTATTGTGTTTGGATTTAGTTTAAAGGGTAGGATAATGTATAAGTGAACAAATATATTAAATTGAATTATCAATGGGTATGTAAAAAAAAAAGAGAATATATATATATATATATATATATATATATATATATATAAAATAATGAACAACTTACATATGGATCCAACTTTCAACCGAAATTATTAATATTATTAAGATAAATATAAATAAGTTTAGATCTCAAATGAGTTTGGCTGTGCCATACTATGTTATCGGCGATTAGTCTCGGCAGCATGTGCGGTCCTGAGAAGTTAGAGCTCCAAGGGAGAAGTCGATATGTTACGTGTCCTTCATGCATATCCTCAGATTTAGTTATGGACACATGGCAAATACGATACCTATCGCACACTGATACACTTGAAGTTTCACTGTGAATTAGTATACGCAACAACAAGCCCATTCTTCTATATGCAACCGCTTGAGTTAACTTATTGTATGTTTTGACTTGGGTGAAAATGCGATAAAAAGAAACCTTCAAAATTCATTTGTATGGAATCGCTGAATAATTCTAACCCTTTCGATGTTTCATAAGCTTTACATGGAAGTAAAATTTGTTTCGATTCTAGACTAGTTGAAGATTAATGTAAGTGTTAATAAATTATCAAATTTGATTTCTTTTTATATACAAAAAAAAAAAAAAAAAAAACAACAACAACAACAACAACATTTAATAAAAACAATTTAATATTTGGAAATATAAATTAGATACATGATGTTATAAACCTTGTGACACATACCAGAAGTATGTCCATTGATTAAGTATATTATATCCTCTTCACGTGGGGTAGTTATAAGTATAGAGACCTAGTGACAACCATTATGATGTTACATCTCTAATCTGCACGAAGTGCCAAAACGTTTGGGAGTTTCTGGTACATAGTTACATTTTTGTGACAAATTGAAAATTCAATTCATACCTTAGATTAAATAATAATAAATACAAATAGAATGAAACCTCGACCTTCTATGAAATAGTGAGAAAAGATAAAACAAATTCAAAAGTGTCAATAACCCATTCCATAACCACATTTAGAACTAGAAAATGCTAGAAAAATATTACGAAGCAATATTATGATCTATAAAGACCCTTGCATTTTTTAGGAATTTTTACACATAGAATATCCTGCATTAGGACAGGGAGGTCGCGTTGCCACCCTCCATGACCTTAGTACCAGTAAGACCTGTCTGCAGGTAATAATAGCAGAAATCTATACTCGCATGTGAGCTTGAGTTTGCGAAATACTATAGTCCTCAGGTACTATTAGTGGGATAAAACTCAAAATCTTATTTGATACTGGTGCTATTGATAGTTTCAGTCCGTCATATGCATTAAATAGGTATGAGTTGGCAACCATAAGCAAAATGATTTCATACAGGTAGAAATGTCTTCAGGAGAACTTTAGTCCATAGGTTTAAGTGTTGAGGAATACAAAGTTAATCTAGGGGTCAGTTAGATTAGGTTGAAATTACTAGGATGAATGATCACAATGAGAAATAACTTAGTTTCTAACTATTTCCCGAGATCTTTTGTTGATTCTTGGATATCACCGCCTTATTTTCATAATTATAGCAACAATCCTAATATAACCCAAGGTGTAATACTCCGAGTCATCCTTGATAATTTTCCCAAAGTATTCAGTGTTATGTAATATTCAATGACAAGAAAAGTGGTTTTCAAATTTTGGGAGAAATTGAAGCTTTTAACAATGATAAAATGAAGTTTTATATGATTCGATATTTAAAATCTATGAACCCTAGGATGATACATTTTATTAGAAGAGATGGTATATTTAATGCTAATGTATGTGTCTAAGACATATATTGAGCTCAATCCCACTTGATTCCTAAATCCATTACTTTTACTTTACATTCCATCTGACAAAGGAGTTGAGATAGCTCATGGATATCAGCCGCAAAAATTTTCCACAATGACGTTTAAGATTTTGTATATCGTGCAAGTAAAGTTTGGAGTACATTCAAAATATTATATTAAAGTGAGCACATTAACATCACTTTAGACATTAAACTTTTTCTATAACTTTTGAACATTAGAATGGAAACTTTCCTAATTGTTTTTAGGCAATTGAAACATTCCATTCTTCAAATGACATTGAGTTTTCTATATATATATATATCTCACTGGCTGATAACTATAACCATTGATGATATGAAGTTATGCAAATATCTTTTATACCGTCTTCTTAT
>CM076582.1:1083591295-1083855916 GCA_034641835.2 Pinus albicaulis
GTCAGGCTATTAAGCGCGCCAGTCAAGTTTTCTATGAAAAAATAAAAAAGAGCAATCCAAGAAGCAGACTAGTGATGACTAGACATGTCTTATGCAACTATTTCAGTATTTGGTTAGCCTAAAAGATTATATAGAGAAACCGATGAGTTGATGGAGCACAGTTCCAAAGCATACTGGGTCGGGCAGCATTACCTAGTTGGGAGAAATTGTGGTCATCTTTTAAAGAGGAAGAGATGAGAAGAGACCTCTTCAAGTGCAAACTTGATGGTAGCAGTGGAAGCAGATCAAAATCTACGGAGGAAGAGGAGAACGCAACCCTTGCATCGAAGGGATAGCAAGCGCAACAGAAACCGAAGCGTGATGTTTCGAAGGTCAAGTGCTTTAGATGTGGCAAGATGGGCTACTATGCATCTCGGTGTCCTTTGAAGAAAAAGGACAAAGATGAGAAGCATGACCCGAAGGTTGCAGCCGTGAAAATTGAGGAGGATAGGTTTTCCATGAGTTCCCATGCTTCTCGAGGAGAGAAGTGGGGTGATATTGAACTGTAGTTCATTACAAACTTCAGTTGGGCAGGATCCTTGAGGAGCCCACCTCATGGATCATTACCTTGCTACAAGAGCCCATGATCAGCAGTAGCAAGATGGAGGAGTTTCAGTGAGAGCCGAGGAGTGATGGAGACGACAATGCAGTAGATAGCAACACTTATTTCTCGAGCTGTGCAGTGTAGAGCAGCAACAGCGCAGTGCATTAGAGGGACAATGCAATAGTTATCAACAGTCAGAGTCTTCAGCACGAAGGTGCATCCACTGAACACTTGTTCAGTTTTGGCCGAGTTCAGCTATTTCTCTCAACAACTAAGTTGCAGTGTTAGCAGTGGCAATTTTACCAGCATAGCAGATGCAGAACCTGAGAGGGAGTTGTAGTACATATGCAGTAGTGGCACTATCAATGTCATGGGCAGCAGTAAAGTGGCAACAGCAGCGCAGTGGTTGATGGAATTCAGCAGCGCAGTGGATGCTTTAGAGTTAGAGCAGTATGCATCAGGCATAATTTCTAGAGCACTTTCCTCGCTAAGAGTGAATGTTGATTTTTGTAGCATAAGAAAGTGCTCTATGTCTCAAATTTTGTGGAGAGGCCTAGACACTGGTATTCCATAGAACCCAAAAATCATTTGTGAATATTCCACTCGGTTGATGTTTTATTAAAATAATTAATTACTTTAATGGGGACCCTAAGTCTAAACTTAAGGAAATTAAATAATTAAAGGGCATTAATAAAACATGAGTGAGAATGATCTACAAAACGAAGATCAAGTCATGGTATAATCTTAGTCGTTGATTAGAGATCTAATCTCGATAGTTGATGTCTCAATGAGAAGACTATAAAGGAAGACTTGAGGGCCATTTGGAAAGATACACCGAATTGATCTAGAGTTCGAAATTTATGGGGCGGGGTTTGCTGAGAAATTTGAGCTAGAGATCTTAGTAGTGAGGGGAGGAGATAGCATCTAGAGAGGAAGAAATTTTCTCAGGCAGTGGAGCATCAGTCAGAGAGAGGCAGAGGTGATCTAACCAAGCCAATGCTGAAGGAAGAAGGGCTAACACACTGACTGCGTAGGGCTCATTCAGAGGCATAGGAGGATTTCCAGAATTTTGGTTGTAGATCAGTTTCGGAGGCCGGGATCTGGAAAGTGACACCGGGAGGCTGTTCCTCAGGGTCCACAGAGGCAAAACAACTTGGTTGGGGCTGAACGCTAAGCTTGGAAGGGGGTGACACAGAGGTTGGAAGGTCTAATGTGGGACTGCACAGACACTGTGCAGTGCCTCCCCAAGGTAAGGTTTTCTTCATTCGGATCAGCCGAGAACTGAATGATCGAGTGAGGTAAATCCTCACAAATTCTTCTGCCAGTATTTCTCTCTGTAACTAAATTACCCTAGGGGTATTCAGAGATGTATTCAGACATTGCTACTACTTAATGATAAAACCCTCAGATCTGCTGCACTGGTTTTCCCGCATTGGGTTTTTCAGGGACTTGCTCCAAAATAAAGGTGTCATGTGTGTGATTGATTTCCTTGTTCAGTTTCCTTGTTTCAAAATCATGAGTATTATAGTGTAGGCTGCTTCAGTGATTGCATCAGTATTTCTTGTATGATTCAGAAATAATTGTGTAAAGTAAATTACATAATAGAAGAAGTAATCTAGTAGGTTGCAGTAGGGTTCCTTAGATTGTTTACATCTAGGAATTTTCACACCAACCCCTAGCGAGCAATGAACCGCCCTACCTTAAAGGGGGTATTCACTGCTATCCCTTATACATCATGCTCTTACCTTTGAACCTCGAGCAGTTAATGAATGAAAAATAATAAAAGTCAAAAGGCATATAAATAAGGGTGGAAAAATCAAGGCCGGGGTATCTCTTGCACCACAATTTCTCCCTCCTATACGTTATATACCCAAGTGTGGGCTTCCCTTTACTAGATACCCTTGTACCCCAACATGTGGCCTAGGATTGCCCCTCTCATTCCCTACTCCATTCATCTCTTTATCACATGCCACCACCATTTGAAAGATGTACCATGGACATACCATCCCCTTTAAAGGTAGAAACCACCTAATTGTGGGAATTTCTGAATACAACAATATAGAAATCCTACTGCAGTATCTTGATTTACTTCTCCTACTTGTGATTTAATTATACAAGTTATTTTCAGAAAATATTCAGAAAATACCAAAGTAAACACAACTAGCAACCTACAGACATACAGAACATTTACTGAATATTACGCTCATTCAACAAAGTGACACAGATTTTTTGGACAAATGTCCCTGGAAAAACCCAATGCGGGAAAACCGGTTTATTATTATTAAGTAGAATCTCGGTACACCATATCTGGGCACCTTACTGGTGGACCCGACAGAGAAAAAATAGATATGCAGAAATACCTGATGTTCTGAAGACTAAAAACTAGACTAATTCACACCCTCTAACGGGATTTACAGAACTCAACCCCTTTCTGCCTCTAGAAACCCCAGCGTTGCTCTGAAGCTGCCTGCGTCAGCCCTGCTAGACTTTGCATGCCCCTATGCTGCTAAGAAGAGGGTTGCGTAACCCCATACTGGGTGACGCGGTCCTTACGCTGCCCTGGATGGCCTTTGCATAACCCTGATGGCCTCCTAAAGCCTTGG
This sequence comes from Pinus albicaulis, assembly GCA_034641835.2. Classification (NCBI taxonomy): domain Eukaryota; kingdom Viridiplantae; phylum Streptophyta; class Pinopsida; order Pinales; family Pinaceae; genus Pinus; species Pinus albicaulis. Next base: position 1,083,594,482 of record CM076582.1, read on the forward strand.
CGCTGCCCTTTCTGGGGGCCTGTGTAGTGGCTGAAGGCCTCTGTGTTGCGCAGCTGCTGCGTAGCCTTAGCTTCCTCTGCGCTGCTCCTGGTTGCTTCTTCTCTGCCTCTTGCTGACTCTTGGCTCCGGGATCAGATCATCCCCTTAGCCAATACTACCCCTTGCTACAATTGAAACTCTTCTGGAAATTCTTAGCAAACTTGCCCCATAATTCTAGCTTAATCTCAGTGCTCTGCCTCCGTGTGTGTATCTCCAACTAACCCCAAGCCTTTCTCTTATACTTTTTCGTTGAGACATCAACGACCATTATTTAATCTCTTATCAATGACCAAGATTAAAAGACTGCTTGATCCACGTCACTTAGAACATTTCATCATGTTTTTAATTAATTCACTTTAATTTTTCTAATTTCCTAAGTTAGACTTAGTGTCCTCATTAAAAAAATTAATTATTTTAATATCTCACACATTAGATGAAATTTCTCCAAACACTTTCTAGGTTTTGGAGGTCTTGTGTGTCTTAGCCCCTCCTCAAAATTTCAGGGCTAGAGCGCACTCGATGCTACCCCACCACTCAAAATCTCTACACTCCCTCTTAGCACAGAGTGTGCTCTAGTAATACATCCACACAATGTATCACAAAATCTCGGCATTAGTCTCTGCGCTGCTGATGCTTGACCTGCTGCCCTCCATCCATTGCACTGTTGCTCTCTGTACTGTTGACCATGTCACTGCCACTGACACTGCCACTGCCGCATTTGTATTGCAGCTCCCTCTCAAATTGCTGCATCATGCTGCCCATATCACTGCCACTGCTAACTGCTGCACTACAACTCAACTGCTGAGAAGTAAGCAACTGAAAGACTCTTGCCCAATTGTTGATAGAAAAGTCAAGTTGCATCCCATCACTGAAGCTTCCTTGGTTGTTGCTTTGCATTGTCCCCCTAAATCTGCTGCACTACGACAGCTCTGCACTGCGTAAGCACTACCTCTCTGCACTGCTGAAGTCCCATCAGCCTTTGTGCTACTGCCTCTATGTTGTCGTTGCCTCTATACTACGCTGCTCCCTCTACAGCATCACAACACTGCCCTCTGCTTCACTGTGATTTTCTGCAACCACTTCTCCACTTGCTCCGCTACCGTCTTAAAGCTCCCGTAGCTCGCATGTGATCCAAGAGTTGGGCATCTCAAGGATTCTGCCTCCTTGATCTGTAGCTGCTCTAAAGATCCATATCGCCCCACTTACGTGGATCATGAGCACTCATGGCTGCGCATCATCACTCTGATCGTCCTTTGCTGCTATTGCCTTGGATTCAGAAGATCCTTTGTCCTTCTTAGGAAAAGTGTTGGCGAAGTGCCCAAGTTCGCCACGGTTAAAGCACCGGACCTTGGATAGGTCCCTCTTCTTCTTCCCTTGCTTCCTTCGTTCCTTCGATTCAAGGGCTGCATCATCTTCCTCTTCTTTCTTCACCTTCACAGTTCCGCTGTTGTTGTTTTGCCTCTTCGTGAATCTCCTGATTTCCTCCTGTCAGAGGATTGCCCACATGTCCGCCCAAGATGGTAATGCTTCCTTGCCGAATATGCTCTGGACAAACGTTTCCCACTCCTCGGTGACTACATCCAGGGTAGTCCTTACCAAGAGTCCTTCATTTGGAGTTGCTCTATTGGCAATCAGTTGATCTCGGATAGTCGAAAGTTGGAAAAGGAAGGGATCTATCTCCTCACCCTTCTGCATCTGGAACAGCCTCATCTGATTCTCTAGAAGCATTTTTCTTTGAATAGAGCTTCCCTGATACATTGTCTCCAAAGCGGTCCACATCTCATTTTCCGTCTTCTTCCCGGCAATATGTGGCATGACATGATCTTTTACTCCATCCATGATCAAACACTTAGCCCACGCTTGATTTTCATTGAATTTCTTCAGAGGATCTGGATTGGTAGGCACAACTAGGACATTCTCTGCATGGTTCTTCATGTTGTACTCATCCAAGACTGTCAGTATCCTGGCTCTCCAAAGGACGAAGTTGGACACACTGTCCAACCTGTCCTGATCTCTCAGCCCATGAGAAGCCATCTAGCTCAAATCTGTCAGAAAAAGATACTCTTCTCCCTGTTTCTGCTGCAATACTCAACATAAATGTTGGATTTGGGCTTCTTCGCGATTAGAAACCCTCTATAGTAACTGCTCCCTCCAAAAAGTGATTTCCCTCCTGGAAATATTCAGCCAAAAAACAATCAAACAATTCTCTATGATTACACTCCTGATCGAATCTCAGATCTCTTTGGCGCATATCTACTGAGTGACTGTCTTCCTCCCGCTCTTTGTCAACTTAGCTAGGCACAATTCTACACTGGCAGATCTTCACCACACCAGCAACTGCTGAAGATCTAAAGCTCTACTTCCGGATCTCGGCAATACTTCACAGCAACAAAAAAGAAAACTGGATTGCGTCCCTCTGACTGGCCTCTGCGTGAGCAGACTTGCCTAGCGCAGCAGCTGCGCAGCACAGGCTGCTCCTGCATCCCTCTGGAAGGCACTGCATTGTCTCTGCGTCAGCCCTTGCTGGAACTACATCCTCTTGCTGCTAAGCTGCCCTCTCTGGATCTCTACTGCCTTAGCTGCTTTCTACAGCAAAAATTCTTTAGATGATTTTGCTAGAGATTTAGCTTGATCTGCAACGCTCTAAATACAACAATACAAAAATCCTATTGCAGTATCTTGATTTACTTCTCCTACTTGTGATTTAATTATACAAGTTATTTTCAAAAAATATTTAGAAAATACCGAAGTAAACACAACTAGCAGCCTACACACATACAAATCATTCACTGAATATTACGCTCATTCAACAAAGTGACACACAGATTTTTCGGACAAATGTCCCCGGAAAAACCCAATGCAGGAAAATCGGTGCAAAAGATATGAGGGTTTATTATTATTCAATAGAATCTGATTACAATCTGATTACAACAAAATCTGGGCACCTTGCTGGTTGACCCGACAGAGAAAAAATAGATCTACAACAATACCTGTTGTTCTGAAGACTGAAAACTAGACTGATTCACATCCTCAAACGGGATTTACAGAACTCAACCCCTTTCTACCTCTAGAAACCCCAGTGCTACTCTGAAGCCGCCTGTGTCAGCCCTGCTAGCCTCTGCATGCCCCTGCGCTGCTCAGGAGAGGGTTGCGTAACCCCAGACTAGGTGACGTAGTCCTTACACTGCCCTGGATGGCCTCTGCCTAACCCTGATGGCCTCCTGAAGCCTCAGCGCTGCCCTTTCTGGGCCTGCGTAGCGGTTGAAGCCCTCTACGCTGCGCAGCTACTGTGTAGCCTTAGCTTCCTCTGCGCTACTCCTCGTTGCTGCTCCTCTGCCTCTTGTTGACTCTTGGCTCTAGGATCAGATTATCCCCTTCGCCAATACTACCCCTCGCTGCAGCTGAAACTCTTCTAGAAATTCTTAGCAAACCCACCCTAGAATTCCAGCTTAATCTCAATGCTCTACCTTCGTGTGTGTATCTCCAACTGACCCCAAGCCTTTCTCTTATACTTTTTCTTTGAGACATCAACGACCGTGATTTAATCTCTTATCGATAGCTAAGATTAAAATATTGCTTGATCTGTGTCACTTAGAACATTTCATCACGTGTTTAATTAAGTCACTTTTATTTTTCTAATTTCCTAAGTTAGACATAGGGTCCTCATTAAAAAAATTAATTATTTTAATATATCACACACTGGATGAAATTTCTCCAAACGCTTTCTGGGTTTTGGAGGTATTTTGTGTCTTAGCCCCTCGTCAAAATTTCAGGGCTAGAGCACACCCAATGCTACCCCAACACTCAAAATCTCAACAGTAATAGGGTATTGGTTAAACCCCTTTCGAGCATGGAGACATTAGCACATGCCAAAGCCCACTATGGAATGGCATGCCCTTAAGAAGTTCCCACCCGTTTTCCATGGTTTGTAATCTCTTTAACTCGATTTCCTTACATGACTTGTTTTACTGGAAGGCTAGGGAACGCATTGGATCTTATGCAGGATTGGAGATGGTCTCCATTTTGGAATTTGGTCTCCCTATACAAGATCCCAACCCTCCAGAGGGCTACATTGGAACATATAGGGTGTGTGTAGAGAGCCATGGGCCTCCACAGAAGTAGAAAACATTCCATGGATCCACAGAGACGATCAGAGATTGCTCTAGATTCACCTATTGGACGAGGAAGATGCACCTAGTTCACCTTGCCCAACTGGCCCCACAGTTGTACCATGCACTTGGCAGATGACCCAGGACTTGTATGCTGATGTGGCATCACTTATACCATCATATGAAATCTTACAGATGTTCTACAAGCATCTTTGATCTACTTAGAGACCCATGAGGTTACTTGTGTGCCCCCACACCCATTGGGAACACCGCGGGTTTATTATTTGGAGAACAAAGGGCCAACCCCTTGTCCACTACTTTTGAGAGTCTTATTCATCGTTATGGCACTTATGTACTTCATCTTAGAAGGCCCAATGACATGTATTATTGATTATTCGACCTCTTGGGAGGCTTATTCTTTTGTTTATGAGCTAGTTTGGTGGGCTTGTCACCAAAAGTTAACTATTTTGCACATTATTTTATTTTAGGGGCTAATGTAGGCCCAATTAGCTAAATCTAACTCATTAGAAGTGTATAAATACAAGTGATGCGATTTCATTTTAACATCATCACTTGGATTAGACTTGTATGTCTTTACAGAACTTCACTATGCTTCTTGGAGGACGAATTTTTGGAGCATGGAATGAACTTTGATGTTTGGATTATCTTCTTTTGTCTTAGAACTTCTTGATTGGAAAAGCTCTGATGCTTGGATATACTCTTAATACATGTAAGTGAAATTTAATGTTATTTTCTTTTTCTATATTTGTCACATACATTGTTGCTGGGATTTCACTATACTAGGGATAATTTACTGCATCCATTTATGTGAAGTTGTGGAAATTTGGTTTCTAGATAGTGATGCTTCATGTATGGTCCATGTATTATGAATGAATGTTCCTAGAGATGCTTCTTCATCGAAATTCATCTTTATAAGCCATCTATTTTTCAAAACGAAGTATAAAGCTCTTGAAGTTGCTTTTTTTGGTTGCCCTAATGCTATGCGAAGTTGTAATATCCCTAGGGAAATTTTATAGTAAATAACAGGCATGCATAGACATAAAAATCACACAAATAGTAACAAGCAATCAGAACACAATTTGACATCAAAAATTGTGTTGTTGAGCCATTTTATTAATGAATATGGGTGAACAAGAAAGGTGTTGGAATGAGTGCATCCGGGCTTGCTCAAGGCAAGCTAGCAAAGCCCCAAATGTAGTACAGGTCACCCTTCTTCAATCAATCATTGCGCTGCCTTGGATCTGTGCTGAAACTGCCTAGAAATGTGTTGTTTCCTGAATGGATATGCTGCTAGGGACATCTACACTACTTAGAAAATTTTGGGAAATTTATCCCAACCTCTCCACCAAATACCCAGAAAAACTCGCGAAGGGTTTGGCCAAAGCTTGACCCCGAAAATTCGACCCTCTTTTGCTTGAGTGGTCCTGCTACTAGGAAAATCGACCCACTTTTATAATATGCTGCCAAAGGCCCCCAAAATGACTGCTATCCCTGTTAGAAGGCTCGCCAAGGCTTCCCTCCAAATATCATCATCAAACTCCCCTCACTCCCCAACCTCCCAAAATGACTCCACCAAGGGTTGCACGGTCCCTGCGCTGCTGTAGTTCCCTCTCTCCCTGGGTATGGTCTCTTTGTTGTTGGAACAATTCGTAACTTAATAGAACTCCCTCCTTGGGTTGGCACTCGAAGTCCACTGAAGCAAGACTCGAAGTCCATTGAAGCAAGGGATGGGATCTCCACTCGGAAACACCCGTGTCTTGAAAAACACTTGCAGACTTGGCTCCTGCTCAAGCATGTTATGTCAAAAGAGAAATTGTGAAATGATGAATGAATGCCAAGTTGAGTGTCTCTTGCCTCTTTTGTTCCAATGCCTCCAAAATGTCCATGTGGGCCCATCTCGTACCTCCCACACCAATTCTGCTCCAATGGGTGCATAGTTCCCTTTTGGGACGTAATTCTCACCAAGTGGCCCCCAAACTCCACTAATGTCACAATATTTACTCCCAGCTCTAATGTTTGTGGTGATCTAATGTCAAAAATCACATTTGGGACCCCTCTACCAACATTTCGTAAGTGCAAATCGAACATGATGGCAAAATTGAAAAAATTGGATATTTCACTTATCAAAATGCTAAGTGGGAATATCACAATCCTCCCTTCCAAGATGTTGCTTGTCCTCAAGCAACTGCAATGAAGGATGTTGAAGTATTTGCTCCCCTTCCCAAGAGGCATCTCCATCCGGTAGGTTCCTCCATTTGATTAGAAACTCCTTGATCACCCTGTTCCTCAAGTGCCTCTCTCGGGTATCTAAAATGGCCTCTGGTTATAGCACTAAGTGTCCCTCATCATCCATAGGAAGTAACTCAGTAGTTGTTGTCACATGCTGCCCCAATGCCTTCTTCAGGAAATATACATGAAATATGTTGTGCACCCTACTCCCTGGGGGTAGCTCCAACTCATATGCTACCCCCAAACCTTTCCAGTGACACGGTACGACCCATAGAAGCGGGGTTTGAGCTTCTCGACCCCCTTCTGCTTGAGTGATGACTGCCTGTATGGCTTAAGCCTCAAGAAGACCAAGTCCCCAACTTCGAACTGCCTCTCAACTCTGCCCCTATGTGCATAAAGTTTTTGTTGGTTTTGGGCCACCCGTATGTTGTCTTTGAGAGCTCGCTAAATATCCTGGCTCTCCTATATCCATTCCTTTCCCTTGGGGCCTTGCTATCTCCAAACATAATGTCATCAAAATACAATGCATAGTAACCATACAAAGTTTGAAATGGAGACATACCTATGGACATGTGGTGCGTGGTGTTGTAGTAGTATTAACCCAAGTGCAACCACCATATCCATGCTCGTTGTTGCCTTGCCACATAGTTACACAAGTAGCCCTCCAACCACTTGTTAACTATCTCCATCTACCCATCCATCTAGGGGTGATAACTTGTGCTCAGAGTGAGCGCAGTTCCCACCAACTGACACAGCGCCTGCCAAAAGCCCCCCATAAACCGGCTATCTCGGTCGCTAACAATGGTCTTCGAAAGACCATGCAGCTGAAATATCTCCTTGAATAACAATTCGGCCAACTGTTAGGTTGAGTACTGGACTAAGATGGCGAAGAAATGTGCAAATTTTTTCAAGCGGTCCACCACCACATAAATTCAATCCTTGCCCTGTACTGTAGGCAGCCCAGTAATGAACTCCATCGATATGCTCTCCCATTTCCCCTCAGGGATAGTAAGAGGCTGGAGCAAGCCTGCATGGTGTGACTACGTACCCTTGTTCCTCTGGCACGCCTCACACTCCGTGATATGCCTCAGAACATCGTCCTTGAGGCCCCTCCATGCAAAACGCTCCTTGATGGCCTTGTATGTCTTTGTGAACCTCTGGTGCCCTGTTATAGGTGAGTCATGGGCAGCCTGTAGAATATTCTACCTCAGTTGGGAGTTGGTCACTAAATAAATCCAGTCCTTGAAGTAGATCACTTTGTTCATCACCCTGTACCGATCATCTGTCACCACTCCATCCAGGACCTCACATTCAAATTGATCCTTGGAGTACTCCACTAATAATTGTGCCCTCCAATCCACGACAATGCTCATCAAAGAGAGGGAAGATGGCCTCCTGGACAACGCATTATCCACCATGTTGTGCTTCCCCTTGACATACTCGATGACAATAGCATACACTTGGAGCTTACTTACCCACCTCTGTTGCCTCTCCTGCAATTGTTTCTGCTCCAAGAAAAACCTGAGGTTGTTATGGCCTGTCTTGACCCAAAACCTGTTCCCTACAAGGTACTTTCTTAACTTGGCTAGCGCATGCACAATGGCTAGCATCTCCTTATCATAGCTGGAGTACAGTCTCTCATGGGGCAATAGCTTCTGACTCTCGAAAGCTATGAGGTGCCCTCCCTGCATCAACACGTCTCCTACACCCTCTCCGGGTGCATCGCTCTCCAACATGAAGGGTTGGGTGAAATCGGGAGTGCCAACACAAGACAACTGCTCATGAACTGCTTGAGGCGCTCAAAATCCTCCTATGCTGTGGCCGTCCACCCAAATGCCCCTTTCTTAGTCAAATCAGTGAGGGGCGCTGCTAATAAGTGGAGATGCCCATGAATCCCCTCAACTCTGTCACATTTTGGGGCTCTAGCCATTCCCAAATGGCCCTAATCTTCTCCTCATGAATTCTCGCACCATCCACCCCAATGATGTGCCCTAGATAGAGCATCTCAGTCAAACCAAGCTTGCACTTGGAAAGCTTAGCATAGAACTAGTGCTCCTCCACAATACGCAGCACCGCCTCAACATGTTGTAAGTGCTCCTCCCAAGTCCGGCTATAGATCAATATATCATAGAAGAACACCAGTATGAACTTCCTCAGCTTCCCATGAAATACGTGGTTCATGCATGACTGGAAAGTTTCTGGGGCGTTGGGTCAACCCGAAGGGTATAACAAAGAACTCAAAGTGCCCATAGTCGCACCGGAACGCTATCTTGGGGACATCCTTGTCCCTCACTAGGATCTGATGGTACCTCGATCGCAAGTCAAAATTCGAGAAGAACTTAGCCCCCTTTAGCTCATCCATCGACTCATCTATGCGTGGGATGGGTAGCGGTTCTTCATTTTCTTCTTGTTGAGGGCCCGGTAGTATATGCACATGCATAAGGACCCATCTTTCTTCTTCACCAGAACAACTGATGAAGCAAAAGGGTTGGAGCTAGGCCTAATGCGCCCCAAGTGCCAATAGATCATGGATGGCCCTCTCTATATCATCTCGGTATACCTTGGGATGTCGGTAAGGGGTGGTGATCACGGCCTGTACCACCGACTCGAACTCAATAGTGTGATCAAACCCCCGGTCAGTAGGTTGACCAAGCGGTATATCTCCAAACACCACTGGGTACCTGTTAAGAATGGCATGTATCTCCAGATGTGGTGGCTTGGGTTTGCCCTGAGCCTCTGAAACCCTCAACTCCACAACCCACTCAATGTCTCCATGTCTCAAATCAACCTCCATCCTGTGGGTCGAGACCGTCTATGGTGGATAGGAGTGCATACCCCATAGCAAGACTGGCTTGCCATACGACCCTACAAACTCCATCTCCAACTTCCTCCAATTAGTGGTGACTCCGCCAAGTGAATAGAGCCATTGGACCCCCAATACTACGTTGGTGTCTCGCACATCCACCACAAAGAAATGATCGGTCATGGAGTAGTTCCCCATGGTCACGGTCAAGGTGGGAAAATAGCGTGTGCACTGGATGGTTCTGTCTCCCGGCACAAGAACTGAAAACACCTGAAACTCCTCAATCGCAATGCCCCTCCTCTACACCATCTGGACATCAATGAAGTTGTGGGTAGTCCCATTGCCCACTAGAACTGAAACACGTTGCCCCTGAAAAGTGCACCTGATCCTCAAGGTCAAAAACTTGGGTACCCCACGTAGTGATGGGAGGACCTATCTAAAAGGTGCAAAGGAAGCTCCCCCAGCAAGCGGTGGTGATGGTGGCCCTCTCTCCTAAGGTGTTGTGATGTCATCTCCACCCATCTCAAAGTATGTCTCATCCTCAGCATCACTGTCAAAAAATACCTCGATGTAATGGGACTTGCCTGTAGCACACCTGTGGCATGGTGCCCACGACTCCTAATAGGTAAAACACAACTTCTTCCTTCAGAGGTCTCTCTGTGTGTCCTCATCCATCTGTCCATGCCCCTGATTGACCCTCGGTGGTGGAGCTCTGGTGTCTCTCCCTCTCTGCTAGAAACCCTATTTGGGTGGCAATGGTGCTCTAGCCCTAGGTAGGGCATCCTGTAGGTCTCAGGCTCTCCCTACTGCATCTTGTAATATAGTGGGCCTATTAGACCTCACTAACCCCCGTAATGGCTCTGCCAACCCCTCCACAAATATGTACATCCTCCTAGCCTCTGACAAGCCCGACACCATCATAGACAACCTCATAAACTCCAAAATATAAACCTCAGCACTCCCTGTCAACTTGAGCCTTGTCAGCTCCCCAAAGTACTCCCGAGGATCTTTCCTCTCAAACTGCTCCAATACCCTCCTTGTGAAATCATCATAAGCAGGGGAAAATCGACCCACTTGTAAAATATGTTGCCAAAGGCCCCCAAAATGACTGCAATATCTGTTAGAAGGCTCCCTAGGCCTTCCCTCCAAATCTCAGCCTCAAACACCCCTCACTCAACCTCCTGGACAGACTCCACCAAGGACTACGTAGTCCCTGCGCTGCTGTAGATGCCTCTCTCCTTGGGTAAGGACTCTCTGCTGCTGGAACAATTCATAACTCTGTAGAACTCCCTCCTTGGGCCGGCACTCAAAGTCCATCGAAGCAAGGGCTGGGTGTGAAATTTTCACTCTGAAAATTGTTACTGCAGTAGTTGGTTTATTTTGCCTACTTATTATGATAAGTTATTTACAGATGCTTAAGTAAATTTTGAAGTAAACACAGCTGCAGCATTCACTCTAATCAAAAGCAGAAGAACAAATTAAAAAAAATATAACACAATAGAAACAACCACATGAACACAGTTATTTTTGGACAATTGTCCCCGAAAAAACACAATGTGGGAAAACTGGTGCAGCAGATGAGAGTTTGTATTAATCTTCAGAAGTGAAAAGATCATTTACAGAATTCATGAGGAGAAAAATCAATAGCGTACACTTGATTGAATTTTCTGGACAATTCGGAAGAATTCCTGACACACGGGATGACCTCCTACACCCTCTGCGTCAATCTGCGTAGCCCCTCAGCATTGCCTTTCCTTCGTCTTTTGTCTCTTTCTTCTCCACCTCCGCTGGCTTCTCCCTCCTCCTCCTGTCTCTGCAATCCCACCTCTTCAGACTCACCCTCTGAAATCGAATTCTCTTACTTCAGAATTGATTTCCTTCGGGTACTGAGAATGTGCCCGGCTTACTTTCCAAATAACCTTCAAGCCTTCTCTTATAGTCTTCTCGTTGATGAATCAATGGCCGAGATTTATCCTTAATAAATGGCTCAGATTAAAAGATGACTTGATCTTCGTTTTTTAGAAGATTCACACTCTGCTTTATTAATACCCTTTAATTATTTAATTTCCCTAAGTTTAGACTTAGGGATCACATTAAAATAATTAATTATTTTAATAACGCAAAATCCGAGTGGAATTTCCACAAACGATTTATGGGTTCTTTGGAATACTGCTGTCCAAGCCGCTCCTCAAAATTTGAGACCTGGAGCACTTCCCGATGCTATAAAATCAACACTCCCTCTTAGTGAGGAAAGTGTTCAATCAAGGCACCAACTGTACTGCTCTGACTCTAAAGCACCTGATGCACTGCTGATGTCCTGGCTGCTGCCTCTCAACTCTGCGTTGTTGCCCTCTGTACTGTTGCCTGTGACACTATCTCTACCACTGCCTCATCCATACTACATCTCCCTCTGTCTCTGTAGACCACCCATTCCTTGACTGGAAAGGGTTCTCGACCATCCACATCTTTTCTCTGAAGTAAGAAAACTTAATCTTACTTAGAGCCTTGAGGATATCTGCCACTTGTTCTCCTATAGGAGTGTACCTCAACTGCACAACTCCCCGTTGGACATAGTCTCTGATGAAGTGGCACCGAATGTCACTGTGCTTCGACCGGTCGTGAAACAGAGGATTCTCAGAGAGCTTGATGCAACTCTGATTATGACACATAATTCCGGTCGGTTCCATCCTCTTCTTGAGTAAGTTTAAGAGCAGTTTACGAAGCCATTTGGCCTCGCACAAAGCTGTTCTTGTTGCCATATACTCTGCCTCGGCTGAGCTCAGTGCAGTGGACTTCTGTTTCCTACTACACCAGGAAGTCATACCTCATCCGAGACTGAAACAGTACCCACTGGTACTTTTATGATCCACTGTGCTTCCAACCCAATCTACGTCTGTGAACCCACTCAACTAGACTTCATTGCCCTTGGTGTACTTCAACCCATACTCGACTAAACCCCTTCAAATATCTGAGAACATGTTTGGTTGCTGCCCAGTGAGCCCTCTTTGGTTCCACCATGAACTGAATGAGGGTATTCACTACATAACAGATGTCTGGTCTAGTGTTGACCAGGTATGTCAATGATCTGATGAGCTGCCTATACAAGGTAGCGTCAGCCTCATCATCCTCTGACGTGTCTATCTTCTTCCAGTTTGTAATCATTGGCATAGACATGGATCTACAGTCTTCCATATGAAACCTCTTCAGGATCTTTGTAGTGCATCTTCCTTTCCCAAGGAAGATTTCTCCCTTCTACTGCCAGACCTCCAAACCAAGAAACTAGTGCATCTACCCGAGATCCTTCATGTCGAATTCGGTAGCCAATTCGGTAGCCAAATTCTCCTTGCACTCTTTAATGAGCTTAGATGATCTAGTAAGGAACAGATCATCTACATATAATACCAAGATTAGTGGCTCATCCCCTACTCCTAGATAGTAGAGGTTGGGATCTGCGTCACTCTTGACGAATCCCATCTTCTACAAGTAGCTATCAATTCGCCCATACCATGCTCTGGGTGCTTGTTTTAGACTGTACAGGGTTTTCTTAAGCTTGCAAACATGAGTCTTATGCTCATGTGTCTCAAAGCTCTCTGGCTTTTCTATGTACACTTCCTCTTCTATCACCCCATTCAAGAATAATGTCTTGACATCCATCTCGTGAATCTCCCATCCCATCTATGCTACGAGAGATATGACAGATCTGATTGAAGTGTACCGAGCTATAGGGGCGAAGGTTTCTTCAATTCGATCCCTTATTTCTATGCATACCCCTTAGCCACAAACCTGCCTTTGAATTTCTCTATGCTGCCATCTGATGTTGAGATTTTGTGTATTTGGAGTAGCATCAGTTGTGCTCTAGGTCCCAAATTTTATGGAGGGACTAGAGTTCACCTGATCTACAAGACCCAAAAATGGATTTGGGAAATTTCATCTGGTTTAGGAGATATTAAATTAATTAATTATTTTAATGTATTTCCTAAGTTAAAACTTAGGAAAATAAAATAATTAAAGTGAATTTAATTAAACATGTGATAAAATTGTCTTAAGTCACTCTGATCTGGTACGTGGAAATACACCTTACTGCCAAATATCCTGATATGGCTCACCCTGGGCTTGCTACCTGTGAATACACTTTCAGGAGTCACCTTCCCCAATGCTCTATGGGGCACCATGTTCTGCACATACACAAGTGTATTGCAGGCTTCTGCCCACAGAAATTTGGGCATGTCTTGGTCATATAGCATTGCCCTTGCAGCTTTTACAATGGTCCTATTCTTCCTTTCTGCAACTCCATTCTTCTCTGGAGTGTATGGAGCTGTCCATTCTCTCTAGATGCCTTCCTTTGCATAGAAACTGGTGAAGTATTTATCGATATACTCTCCACCATTATCTGATCGCATCTTCTTGATCTTCTTTCTGTTAAATTTTCTACCAGCGCCTTGAATTCTTTGAAACACTCATAGGCTTCAACTTTGGTTTTGAGAAATTAGATCCAAGTTTTCCTGGAATGGTCATCAATAAAGGTAGCAAATACTTTTCAACACTGAGAGCAGTCATGGACATTGGACTGAAAATGTTTGAGTGTATCAATTCCAATACACTCTTGGCCCTACTGCTGCTTCTTGGAAATGCTGCATTGGCATACTTCCCTAGTACGCACCCCCTGCAGACCTCATCTTTTCTTGTGCTGAGTTTTGGAGCTCCTATGACATTATTCTTGAGAATCTTCAAAGCTCCATGATGTAAATGCCCCATCCTTCTGTGCCATAATTCGTTCAGATCCCTTTCGTCCGTACTGCCAATTAGTGCCATTGGGGACTCAAGCTGGAGCTTATATAATTTATGGCTCCTTGCTCCAATTTGTGCCTTCCTTTTCCAACTAGGGTGTTTGACATAAACTTTATTTCCAATAAAGTATACGTCATAACGCTTGTTCTGGATTTGAGACACCAAGAGTAAGTTCATCCCCAAACCCAGTACATGCAAAACATTTGTAGCCCAAATCTTGTTGCCAGCTTCTGTCTAAAATATTATGGTACCTCTTCCAACAAGATACACTTGGCCTTGTTTCCCATTTTGATCTGAAAATTCATCTGTTCTTCTCGGTAGCTCAAAAAACAGTCTCGAACTCCCGTCATATGAGCAGATGATCCACTGTCAATATACCAAACTCTTGAAGAGGTTTGCTTGACACACAAGCAAAATCCTCCTCTAGTATGAATGCCATAACAAATATGTCATGCACCCTCTGTTTCTCTATGTTCTCTGGAGGATTGCGTGGGTCCTTCCGAATTGTATTAACGTCAGATCTCTGTTCCAATGCAGAACCTCCCTTTCTGTCTTTTGCCTTTAGCTCTGATACCATGTGAAATTTTCACTCTGAAAATTGTTACTGCAATAATTGGTTTATTTCACCTACTTATTATGATAAGTTATTTACAGATTCTTCAGTAAATTTTGAAGTAAACACAATTGCAGCATTCACTCTAATCAAACATAGAAGAACAAATTAAAACACATATAGCATAATAGAAACAACCACATGAACACAGTTATTTTTGGACAATTTTCCCCAGAAAAACCCAATGTGGGAAAACTGGTGCAGCAGATGAGGGTTTGTATTAATATTCAGCAGTGAAAAGATAATTTATAGAATTCATGACAAGCAAAATCAATAGTGTACACCTGATATGAATTTTCCAGACAATCCGGAAGAATTCTCGACACACGGGATGACCTCCTACACCCTCTGTGTCAATCTGCGTAGCCCCTCTGCGCAGTCACTGCCTGGACTACGTAAGTCTGCATGGAGGGCTAGTGCTTCTGCTCAGCGCTGCCTTCCCTTCGTTTTTTGTCTCCTTCTTCTCCGCCTCTGCTGACTTCTCCCTCCTCCTGTCTCTGCAATCCCGCCTCTACAGACTCACCCTCTGAAATAGAATTCTCTTACTTCAGAATCGATTTCCTTTAGGTACTGAGAATGTGTCTGGCTTACTTTCCAAATGACCCTCAAACCTTCTCTTATAGTCTTTTCGCTGATGAATCAACGACCCAGATTATATCCTTAATCAATGGCCCAGATTAAAAGATGACATGATATTCGTTTTCTATAATATTCACACTTTGCTTTATTAATACTCTCTAATTATTTAATTTCCCTAAGTTTAGACTTAGGGATCACATTAAAATAATTAATTATATTAATAAAGAAAAATCCGAGTGGAATTTCCACAACGATTTCTGGGTTCTCTGGAATACTGTTGTCCAAGCCTCTCCTCAAAATTTGAGAGTTGGAGCACTTCCCGATGCTATAAAATCAACACTAGGATCTCGGCTCGGAAACACCCATGCGCTGAACAACACTTCCAGACTTGGCTCCCACTCAAGCGTGCTATGTCAAAAGACAAATTTTGAAATGATGAATGAATGCCAAGTTGAGTGTCTCTTGCCTCTTTTGTTCTAATGCCTCCAAAATTCCCGTGTGGGCCCAGCTTGTAGCTCCGACGCCAATTACGCTCCAATCGGTGTGTAGTTCCCTTGTGGACCGTAATTCTCACCAAGTGGCTATCACACTCCACTAATTCCGCAATATTTCCTCCCATCTCTAATGTTTGGGGTGATCTAATGTCAAGAATCACATGTGGGATGCCTCTACCCACATTTCGTAAAGTTGGATATTTCACTTAGCAAAATGCTAAGTAGGAATATCACAAAAGTTGTCTTTGAGGCTTCCTAGACATAGAAAATTCAATATCCATAGTCATAATTACTCTTGACTCCAAATCTCCCCAAAGGATTAGTCATTGGTCCTCCATAGGTGATTACTTCAAAGCTTATTTCTTTCACCTCCCCCTCTTTTCTAGGACTAGACTACATACATCACCTAGGGCATCAATTATCTTACAATATATCCATCCAAACACTTCGATTTTTGGTCCACAACTGCGCTGGTGTGTCCTTAAGAAGCCCTCCAAATTTCATGAGATTCCAACTCTTGACATATCACAAGCCCTAGCTCAAAGACCGATTCTTGCCCTTGGTTTCCTTAGGCTAGAAACCTCACTGGGATCATTGCATTACCTTCCATTGAAAATTTCTTCCTTTATCCCCTTCTCCTCCCTGATTAGGTCAAGCACATCATTGGTTTCCCAACCCCATTCCCTTGACCTAACCTCGGGTCCACTTGGTCCCGTGTGGTCTCACAACTTATTAAAGCCAATTTCACAAAGACCACTTGGAAGCTAAGCTTCTGCAAGGATTTTAGGAGCTAAGAATCTTCATGACAAGTCATATACTCAAACCCTAACTCTTAGAATTCCCCTAAGCCCTTCCTAGAGAGCCTTTCATCTTGCTTTCAAAGCAAGAAAACCATGTATCTAAGCCTCTCTTGTGAATAGGCTTTTAGGATCACCTCTTATCCTATCATTGATCCATTCAATTTCATGATCCTTATTATAACATGTCTCCTCCCATCAGCGAATGTCCGTAAAAAGTAGGGAGCCATAGTCGAGGTGACAGTGGGCTATTGCTCCATTTTTTCCCTTGATTTGGTAGTATCCCTCCAAGGATCCCCTTTTAGGACCCCTACTAGTTTGAGTGGTAACATTTCTGGTGCCATTGTCGAGGAAACAAGTGTGTTTTGTTCCCCATACATGATATTGACATATCATTATTGGCGACTCCATTGTTAGAACGAAGCCCTAGTTCTTCATTGAACTTTAAGGTCGATGCTTGTAGGGTGCAGCAAGCATATTTCTAGGCATTTTTAAATTCACCCTGCCTATTCCTCCATGTTTTTCATGTATATCTCAAATAGGTTGTCGTTCTTTGATAATTTTCCCGCTTTGGACATTGCTAACATCCTTGGGCACCCTAATCATGTTGCAGGAAGGATGGTACGTGTGGTGCCCATGTTTGATGGTGATCCACTCTCTGTAATTGACCATGTAGAAATATTTAATGTACATGCTTCAAGAGAGAAAGTGGTTCACCAAGATGTCATTATGTTGTTGCTCATGGAATCTCTCGATGGTCATAACTCATGGCTACATGATCATGAACCTAAGAGCATCTCATCTATTGAGGAGTTAGTTTATGGATTTCTTAGACATTTTCATGTATACCCTGCATTAAGCATCCAAGAGGAAGCCTTCATTGAGCATCATCAAGACATTGATAATCTAAGTAATGAGCAGGTGGACGAATCCTCCTTGGGTCCACATGATGAAAAGGATGATTTTGAGAACACGTATTGGGAAGGATGAGTTTATGGAAGGTGAAGTTGAGACTAACCTTACCTTTCTCGAGGATATTACTCCTGATGACTCTCCTTTTGAGAACCTTGAGGAAGGTAATCCCATTAGCCCCTTGGAAGATGACATTGGAGATTACTTCCACATTGAAAAGGATAAATGGGAAATTGTTGGTCGTCAATTTGATTGTGCTCCCATTTACGACACCGACAAGGAGGATGAGGCTGAGATTGGTCTTCCCTTTCTCTCAAGCACTATTTATGATGACATATCTGTTGATACCCTTGGGGAGGAGAATCTTTATCTTCCCTTGCATAAAGAGGGGCAGTTGGAAGTGATCATTTTTCCTTTTAGGAGAGACCCAATCTTTAATACTAAGGAAATCGATAACTCTCCCACCTCTCCTAAGTATGATCCCATGTTCAAATCACTTGACTATGATTTTGGGGACTCCTAAGTATGATCCCATGTTCAAATCACATGAGCCTTTAGATTATGATTTTGGGGAAGAAAAACCCATTGAATACAATACTTCATCCTCCATTTTTCCTTTTCTTATTGGTCATCGTCTTGATTATTCATCAATGGATTCCCTCACCCCTTGTCATATGATCTCAAGTGGCACTAACCCTTTCCCCCTTCCAAGTATAGTGTCAAGGAAGAGCCCCTCATTGATTATACTTTACCTCCTTGGACACACCCTCAGGGGTTTGATCACTCCATGACCTCCCCTCTCTAATGTGACCATGAGAAACCTATTTTATGCACTCCTTTCCCTCATCCTTCATTCCCCTCTCATCACAACCTTGTGGCATCTACAAAGCACAATAATATGAGAAATGATTGTGATAAGAAGTTCCTAAGGATAACCATTCATTCCACCATTTTGTGCTTAGAGGGAAGGCCCCGCACTCCTAGATTCACTTGTGTTCCTTATCTTAGGGATTCCTCTTACCTCACATGGAAACCATATTTTCCCACCTCACATCCACATTATCTTCTGTGTGTTTGGGTTTGCATTTTCTCTAGCATTCGCTGCATGAGTAATCATATAGGTGGACATATTTATATTGATTTGATGATATGTTGGTTGCACTAGCTTTATGATTACACTTGATATTAGCTTTGTCATATGCAAGTTAGAGTAGGATGCATTGCATGCTGATTTTTGCATTAGAACTAACATCATATGATATTTCTCATGGTATATTAGCTGCATTTAGATTAAATTTGCATATTTTATTATATGTTGATTTTACGGCCTAACACTAAGCATGGGTGATCATGAGACACCGTACAAACATGTTTCCCCATGGGTTTAGTCTTTGATATGTGCAGGTAATAGGTCTATGGTAACCAAGAGATTGTTGGTGTTCTCGTGACCTCCCATTCGAGTTGCTTCACCCACTTTTCGAGAGATCATGTCCCAATTAGAGCCAAATGTTACCCACCATTTTGTAGGTAACATCCCTAGGAGAAAATTTTCTCTGATATGGTCCTCAGTTGACAGCCAACAATCCCTTACAGCCACCAACTAGCTCGTTATGGAATTTCTCCGCCACCTAAGCCAGCCATGTGGTTCCTCACCCATCTATCATGATCGTATGTTTGAAGGTGGGCCTCCCGAACCTAAAGGTATGGCTTGTCATTTGGTAATTGAGTATTTTAGTTTTCTTATCATGGACACTTCTCGGCATGGATTAATGGGAGGATTCGATGGAAAGAGTGAGTTAGGTATGTTCTTTTGTCCCCTAGACCTCTTCTGGATGTTACTATGAAAATTTGTATTACCTGGAATCTTGCTGCAGCAACTGATGGAAAGTCTTCTATTTTTTATTTACTTAAAAAATTTACCTACGGTATTCTACAAGTAAATATCGAAATCCATTCACTATAACATGGACAATTAAACTATGGAAACAAATCTGAACACACATAGATCACACAACCATTCGACACAATTATTTTGGACTAATGTCCTAGGAAAAACCCAATGCGGGAAAACCGGTGCATCAGATCTGAGGGTTTATGTTATTATGCAGTAAATTCTAAGTACAAATCTATGATTGACGAGATTGTCAAATCATACAGAGAAATTGACAGAAGAGATCTTGTGAGACAAACATCACTCCTCCATGGGAAACTAGCACTGATCTGCACCAAGGCTGGACTTCCCTCCGCTGCCTTTGTGCAGTGACTGCATCACAAATGTGGTTTCCCTCTTCCTCTGCGCTGATCTCACTGTTGGCTGGAAACTCAAGCCTACTGGTCCTCCGGAAATACTCTCCAGGATCTAAATTTGGCTCTGTGTTGTCTCCTCAGTAGGAAAACGTCTATCCGTCTAGCTCTGCGCAGTGACTATGTAGGCACTGCGTCACTGGCTCTACGTTGCTTTGTGGCCCTCTCTGTCTCTGCTGCTGTGTACTCTCCATCTCAGGAAATTTTCCAACCAGATCTACTGCCCCTCACTACAATCAAGCTTCACATAGATATGATTTTCCTTCGAGCACTGCTCCATCAGAAAAATTAGATCTCTAGATCCTCTGTGTCTCCAAATGTGTCTTTTCCAAATGACCCTTCAAGTCATTCTTATAATCTTCTTGTTGAGACTTCAACGGCCCAGATTAGATCTCTAATCAACAAATAATATTAACTTTTGACTTGATCCATGTATTCTAGATCATTCTCACTCATATTCTATTAATACGCTTTAATTATTTTATTTTCCTAAGTTTAGTCTTAGGGTCCCTTTAAAAATAATTAGTTATTTCTATAGAATACAATCCGAGTGGAATTTCATCAAATGATTTCTAGATTATCTAGAATACATTTGTCTAAGCCTCTCCACAAAATTTGAGACTTAGAGTACATCCGATGCTACCCAAAATCAACAGTTACCCTTAGATCTTAGTCCTGTGGGATCTCTTTTACTAACCTTTGGGTTTTAGGGTGGTACTACATGGAAAACCCCGATTTTGGTTATGTGGTCCCGCTCCCCCATCCACATATATCACTCTCCTTCTGTTTATTACAACCAAATCCATCATCTTTCCCACCTGGATCCACATAGGGTTAGCATCCCCTTCCCCTTGCCCACACTTTGGGTCAAGTCTCAAAACGATGCCCCAGAGGTTGATGAAGCTGAAAAGGAAAAGTAAAAGCATAATTGACCATATTCAACAGGAAAATGTACCACAAAATGCAAAATATGGTCGGGACCAACACATTTAGCATGTGGGCAAAAGCCAAATGCATGAACTCTACCCCATACCCATGGCCATCACCCTGGTTCCTATAGGCCCTAGATGAGCCTCCTTTATCATTCTGGAATCCATGAATGTCCCAACCCCTGGTGGGAAATGAATCGCCCTACCTTAAAGGGGGTATCCACTGCTATTCCTTACACATCGCTCTTATCCTTTAGCCCTAAGCAGTTAATCAAAGAACAATCATAAAAGGAAAAAGGCATATAAAGAAGGGTTGACAAATCAAGGTCAGGGTATCTCATGCACCACAATTTCTCCCTCCTATACATTATATACCCAAGTGTGGGCTTCCCTTTACTAGCTACCCTTGTACCCCAACCTGTGGCCCAGGATTGACCCTCTCATTCCCTACTCCATTCATCTCTTTATCACATGCCACCACCATTTGAAAGATGTACCTTGGACATACTATCCTCTTTAAAGGTAGAAACCACCTAATAGGGTACTTATTCAACCTCATTTGGAGCTTGGAGACATTAGCACATCCCAAAGCCCACTATGGAAGGGCATGCCATTATGAAGAACCCACCCGTTTTCCATGTTTTGTAAGCTCTTTAACTTGATTTCCTTAAATGACTTGTTGTACTGAAAGGTTAGGGAACACATTGGATCTTATGCAAGATTGCAGATGGTCTCCATTTTGGGTTTGGTATTCCTATACGGGGTCCCAACCCTCAAGAGGGCTACATTGGCATATATAGGGTGTGTGTAGAGAGCCATGGGACTCCACCACAATAGATAACATTCCATGGATCCCCAGAGACATTCAGAGGTTGCTTGAGATTTACCTTTTTGGCAAGGACGATGAACCTGGTTCACCATGCCCAGTCGGCCCCACAATTGTACCATGCACTTGGAAGATGACCCAAGACTTGTATGCTGATATGTCATCACTTACACCATCATCTGAGCCCTTATAGATGGTCTACAAACATGTTTATTATTTGGAGAACAAGGGGCCAACCCCTTGTCCACTACTTTTGGGAGTCATAGTCAACATTATGGCACTTATGGAGTTCATTAGGCTTCTTACAATGCCCAACGACATGTATTATTGATTATTAGACCTCTTGAGAGGCTTATTCTTTTGTTTTTGAGCTAGTTTGGTTGGCTTGTCACCAAAAGTTAGTTATTTTGCACATTATTTTATTCTAGGGGCTAATGTAGGCCTAATTAGCTAAATCTAACTCATTATAAGTGTATAAATACAAGTGATGTGATTTCATTTTAGCATCATCACTTGGATTAGACTTGTATCTCTTTAGAGAACTTCACTATCCCTCATGGAGGATGAATTTTTGGAGCATGGAATGAACTTTGATATTTGGATTATTTTCTCTCGTCTTGGATCTTCTTGATTGGCAAAGTTTTGATGGTTGGATATACTCTTAATACATGTAAATGAAATTTAATGCTATTTTCTTTTTCTATTTTTGTCACATACATTGTTGTTGGGATTTCGCTATACTAGGGATAATTTACGACATCCATTTATGGGAAGTTGTGGAAATTCAATTTCTAAATAGTGATGCTTCATGTATGGACCATGTATTATGAATGAATATTCCTAGAGATGCTTCTACATTGAAATTCATCTTGATAAGCCATCTATTTTGCATAAAGCTCTTGAAGCTACCTTTGTTGCTGCCCTAATGCTATGCGAAGTTGTCTTTGAGGACTCCTTGACATAGAAAATTCGATATCCATAGTCATAATTACTCTTGACTCCAAATATCCCCAAAGGATTAGGAACTGGTCCTCCATACGTGATCACCTCAAAGCTTATTTCTTTCACCTTCCCCTCTTTTTGTAATGTCCCTTCCTAAATTATTTTGGAACAAGATTTATTTCTACATTTTGGGGGCCAATTTTGGTAAAGACGGGGCACATTTGATTTTTGTTAGAAGACTTAGGAGTTAGAGGCAAGTTAATTTTATTTTATGTTGTTTTGTTGGTGATATGTGGGGACCACCCACATAAGAAAAACACACTCCCTAAGCCACTAATTCAAAATGCATGAGTGAGAAAGCGTAGGCTTGGTGAGGGACCCACAAAGGAAGAAAAGGCAGGAAGAAAGGCTCCACGAAAGTTATAAAAGGAAGGAAGCTCACTTCATTTGCCATTCTTGGCTTATCGATTTTTTTTTTTTGCTCGAGTTGTTTAGCTGAGTCACTTGTTATTTAGCAAGAGTTTTCCAAGAGGAGAACTCACCCTTTCTTCAGGGGACTTCGAGTGCCACCCTAGTGAGGTTCATCCATTATCATTCGAAGGAGTTTCATAGAGAAATTTCCAGCATTTGTATTCATTTTTCCCCAACAATACGTATTTCTGGAGGACGCAGTAGTGGATCTTGTGTGGCCATTACAATAGTATTACGGAGGACTATTGTAGGGAGAAGTTTGGAGAAGAAGGCTCAATAGATTTTTCGGCTATTGGGTGATTTTGAGGGCTGGAAGTGGCAGCAATATGTGAAAAGTTTTGAATCTTGATAAACAAAAATCCTACTGCAATTATCTAATTTGTATTACCTACTTGTTTTCTTCATTTAACAAGTTATTTACAGAATTATTCAATAAATTCTAATACAAATACACTGCAGTCTACACCAATATACAGATCAAGAACTGAAAAATAAATGAAGCAATCACACAAAGGACACACTTATTTTTTGACTAACGTCCCCGAAAAAACCCAATGCGGGAAAACCGATAAAGCATATCTGAGGGTTTGTATTATTAAGCAACAATATTCTGATTACACCTAGGGTGCCAAATCCAACTCACCCAAAAGAGAAAATCCTTGGCAGAAAGATAAAATAGTGAGTTTTACCTCACACTGTAAGTCTTAGCTGATCCAAGATCTAAACTAGCGAAACCCCAGCTCCATCTGTGCTGCCTCTGCACAGTAGATGCTTAGGCCCGCGTGGATATGGCTGAAGTCTGTGTCACCTTCTCTCTGTGCTGATCTGCCTCTCAGAAAATCAAGTTTCATCCCTCCCAGCTCAGAAACCTCGATCTCCAGCTAAATTCAGACTATCCCTTGGAATCTCTAAGCAATCCCTACGTGAGCCTATGTCACCCCTTCAGGGGACTGCGTCACCTCTCATGGTGGCTGCGCTGCTTCCTATGTTGTCTCTATTGCCTCTCTGCTATGTATTCTTGGTCCTTGGACCAAAAACTACTTTTGCCCCTCACTACTGTTGAATCACTCAGATCTTATATGCTTCCAAGTATTGCTCCGTCAGAAGAATTCAATCTCCAGATTCATCCATTGTGTGTGTGTTCTCCAGAGTCCAACTAACCCTCAACCCTTCCTTTATAATTTTCCTATTGATGAATCAACGGTCATGATATAATCCTTAATCAATGACTAAGATTAAATTAGACTTCATCCTCGTCACTTAGAAGCTTCTCACCGACATGTTAAATTAATTCACTTTAATTATTTTAATTCCCTAAGTTTGAACGTAGGCTCCATTAAAAATAATTAATTATTTGAATAACTTTAACTCCAGGTGGAATTTCTCCAAACGATTTATGGGTCTTGGAGATCTCATGTGTTCTACCTCCTTCCAAGTATTGCTCCGTCAGAAGAATTCAATCTCCAGATTCATCCACTGTGTGTGTGTTCTCCAACTGACCCTCAACCCTTCCTTTATAATTTTCCTGTTGATGAATCAACGGTCGTGATATAATCCTTAATCAATGACTAAGATTAAATTAGACTTGATCCTCGTCACTTAGAAGCTTCTCACCGACATGTTAAATTAATTCACTTTAATTATTTTAATTCCCTAAGTTTGAACGTAGGCTCCATTAAAAATAATTAATTATTTGAATAACTTTCAGTCCGGGTGGAATTTCTCCAAACGATTTATGGGTCCTAGAGATCTCATGTGTTCTACCCCCTTCACAAAATTTCGAAGCTAGAACACATCCGATGCTATCCAAAAATCAACGCTCTCTCTTAGCGAGGAATGTGCTCTAACAATACTTCTTCACCAAAAGCATCACCCTGATCCACAGCATCAGTCCTCTGTGCTGCTGATGCTCGGCCTGTTTCCCTTCATCCAATGCCCTACTGCTATCTGTATTGTTTCCCATGACTCTGCCACTGTCACTGCTACATTTGTATTGCAGCTCCCTCTCAAAATGCTACATCATGCTGCCCATAGCACTGCCACTGCTAACTGTTGCACTACAACTCAGTTGTTGAGAGTTAAGCAACTGAAAAACCTCCCAAAACTGACACACTGTTCAGTCTGAATACTCCTTGATGCCGGAACTACCTCTGCTGCTAATCGGCGTTGACCCTTTGATGCCACTGCGCTGCTGCTGCTCTACACTGCGTAAGCACTGCGCTGCACCACTGTGCACTGCATTGCTGCTGTTGCCTCTGCTCTGCGCTGCTTCACACTTTGGCACTCTAGCTTTGCCATTGTTGCTCCATCATCCCTTGCATCAACTGACACCTGTCATTCTGCTACTGTCATTAAGGGCTCCCGTAGCCGTATTGTAATGACCCAACTCGAATTATATGGAACATAGAAGTATTAGCATGCATATGAGACCTGCATATGATAGCTACATATGCATGTATCACGTGTACTACACTAGTACATGCACTAATCAACTATGAAAAAAAAAACTCAGTGTAGAGTAATGAGTGAATTATTGAAGTATTGAGTAAATACCTAACTCACCATAATATAATGAATGTATTAGTTATACCTACCACTATCATAATATAAACTAATACTTTGTTCAAAGAAAATTAAAAGCATTGACTTATGCAAATAAATGATGATATTTTAATAAATCCAAGATATTTATTAAATAATAATATTTTAATAAATCCAAGATATTTATTAAATAATAATGTTTTAATAAATCTAAGATATTTTAGAAATACAAGATATTTAATAAATATTAATATTTTGATAAAACTAAGATATTTTAGAAATCCAAGATATTTATGAAAAGAGGATATTTTAATAAATATCTTGAATGGAGTTTGTGTATAAAAGGAGAAGAGGGGAAAACTTGATGGGCATGGTAGTGAGTGGGTAAACTAACCCGGATGCTGTCAGAGGAGTTCTAACTGCGTGAGACATGAGCAGTGAGTTCTAACAGAGTCATGGAGTGATCTCGATTGTTATTGGAGTTTTGGGCACAGCGGCCAGAAGACTTGTGTTTTGGATCTGGGGACTGGAGAGGTTGACCTCAGATAGGCTAGGAGGAAAACAACAGTTTGGTAACGGGAGCTGGAGCCATGGCGGATCAGGAACATCTTCAAACACGGTTCCAGGTAAGTATTAAATAGTCATTTGATATATATAATTGCTTCAAAAATCTCACTCTGGATTGTGTAGTATCAATTTTAATAATGGTTAAATTCTAAAAGTTAAGGTCTATATATATAAGGCAGATAATTATTTTAAACATATTTTAGATAGTAAAAAAAATTAAGGACCTTACAATAGCCCATTATATGGATCTTTCCAATGCCATCGACCCAACTCTTTGGAATAAGGTTGAGGCATGCTCTGCATTGAAAGTCATATGAATTGAAGAGGTTGCGAGGTTAAAGCAATCAACGTAGTTTAATAAGTTTTTTTTTAGAGTTCTTCCTCCGCCAGTGGGAACGTTGAGTCTAGGCATTGTTCCACAAGTCATGTTAGCAGAGAACATATCTTAGCTCTCGACGCATGGATTGAATCCCAAGGGTTTTCTTTTGGCTCAACCATTAGCGAGGATCAGTCCTTGGCAAATTGTTCGATTTCTGTCTCGTCAGGGGTTTCTTCTTATGTCAATTTACCTCCTTTTGGGTTGGATATTTCTCCCTCCTGTGAATACCCTAAAAGTTTTGTTTCTTTATCCACTTGTGGTTCCTCGATTGAAACATTCAGGTTTCCTCCTTTTTCTTTGTGTTTAGAAACAAACAAAAACCCCAAACCAAGATGCGTGCAAATCCAATCATCTTTCTCTTCATCCTCTAAAGACAGATTGAAATTCATCGTTCTGGTTCCACTGAGCAAAGGTATGGATAGGAAGAGGAATTTTATTAATCCCTCTCCTGACATTAATGATCCATCTCCTAAAGTTGATGCTATTGTTGTGTCTATTCCATTGTTCTTGGACCAACATGGTTCATGTTCTTTTTCTGTATGTTCTCCCGATTTCTATGAGGATTCTACACATACCGTGGACCCTCCTCGTTCCTCCTCTCATCCAGCATGATGCAGCCTTGCAGACCCTTCCAGCCAGATTCCCTTTTTTTTTTCCTCAGAGCCCCTCTTGGATGCCTCTTCAGTTTGTTCTGATCCCATTATTCCTTTTCCTTTGAACCCAACCCTCCGATTACGCTCAACGCCTCAGCCAAACCACTCTTAGAATCTTGAGGAACCAGCCACAGTGTTGACATCAGAATCACGTCTTCCTGCTTCTCCATGAAACCGTGGCTTAATGCCACGTTCCGCCTCTTCGTTTCGACAACAGCGACGACGACCATATCCGGTATAAACATTGGCAGGAAATGAAAGGTGTCCCGTGCCGGCAGAGACCATTATCAACGTAGGCAAATCACCCTGTGGATAAATACACCTTACGCCTTGTTGACGCGTCAAGGAGGTTCGCATGCAACTTCTAAGCAATGAAAAGTTACCCACAACCAATCAAGGTAGACAACCCGCCTCCTCTGCGGGCTTATTCAACTCGATCATTTATTTTAGTAAGTCCCGAGTCAAAAAAAAAAAAAGTTGCATGCAGCGTCTGGCAACGAAAAAGTTGCCTTGAACAGGTCAACGTAGGAAAACCACCCTGCTTGTAAATACGCTTCGTCTTCCAGCTTATTCAACTCGATCATTTTTTTATTAAGTTTACCGCATAACTCAAACCCTTAACCGGCATTATTGCCTTGCGGAATTAGGCAGTCGAAGCTGTCCATATGGTCGAGTGCTATCGCTGGCAGGAAAGGACATTCGGCTCAATGAAAACCTTAACCCACCTCAACATTTCTTTCAGTCGATTTAATTCAGCATTCAAGGAAATCCAATTCGATGATTATAAAAGTATAAACTTTAACCTAATAATAATAATAATGATTTTTTTTTTAAATATAATATTATAAATTAAGAGTTAAATATATAAATTAAGATGGAAAGTAGTAAATAAAAGTGAGTACGAATGACAAAAGCTATTCTAAAAGTCAAGTGGAACAAATGTTTCTAATTAATTAATCCGTGTAATAAAAAGAAGTCACATGTTCTTGTAAAAATTGAATTATGATGTTTGGAAGTATCAAATAATTAAGAATTTGTCTATGTAAAGTTTGAAATTGGTTTAATTATGTTTTTTTTATTGTGTTTGGATTTAGTTTAAAGGGTAGGATAATGTATAAGTGAACGAATATATGAAATTGAATTATCAATGGGTATCTAAAAAAAAAGGGAATATATATATATATATATATATATATATATATATAATGAACAACTTACATATGGATCCAACTTTCAACCGAAATTATTAATATTATTAAGATAAATATAAATAATTTTAGATCTCAAATGAGTTTGGCTATGCCATACTATGTTATCGGCAATTAGTCTCGGCAGCATGTGCAGTCCTGAGAAGTTAGAGCTCCAAGGGAGAAGTCGATATGTTACGTGTCCTTCATGCATATCCTCAGATTTAGTTATGGACACATGGCAAATACGATACCTATCGCATGCTGATACTCTTGAAGTTTCACTGTGAATTAGTATACGCAACAACAAGCCCATTCTTCTATATGCAACCGCTTGAGTTAACTTATTGTATGTTTTGACTTGGGTGAAAATGCAATAAAAAGAAACCTTTAAAATTCATTTGTATGGAATCGTTGAATAATTCTAACGCTTTCGATGTTTCATAAGCTTTACATGGAAGTAAAATTTGTTTCGATTCTAGACTAGTTGAAGATTAATGTAAGTGTTAATAAATTATCAAATTTGATTTCTTTTTATATACAAAAAAAAGACAACATTTAATAAAAACAATTTAATATTTGGAAATATAAATTAAATACATGATGTTATAAACCTTGTGACACATACCAGAGGTATGTCCATTGATTAAGTATATTATATCCTCTTCACGTGGGGTAGTTATAAGTATAGAGACCTAGTGACAACCATTATGATGTTAAATCTCTAATCTGCACAAAGTGCCAAAACGTTTGGGAGTTTTTAGCACATAGTTACATTTGTGACAAATTGAAAATTCAATTCATACCTTAGATTAAATAATAATAAATACAAACAGAATGAAACCTCGACCTTCTATGAAATAGTGAGAAAAGATCAAACAAATTCAAAAGTGTCAATAACCCATTCCATAACCACATTTAGGACTAGAAAATGCTAGACAAATATTACGAAGCAATATTATGATCTATAAAGACCCTTGCGTTTTTTAGGAATTTTTACACATATCCTGCATTAGGACCAGGAGGTCGCGTTGCCGCCCTCCATGACCTCAGTACCAGTAAGACCTGTCTGCAGATAATAATAGCAAAAAGCTATACTCGCATGTCAGCTTGAATTTGCAAAATACTATAGTCCTCAGGTACTATTAGTGGGATAAAACTCAAAATCTTATTTGATACTGGTGCTATTGATAGTTTCAGTTCGTCATATGCATTAAATAGGTATGAGTTGGCAACTGCAAGCAAAACGATTTCATACAGGTAGAAATGTCTTCAGGAGAACTTTAGTCCATAGGTTTAAGTGTTGAGGAATACAAAGTTAGTCTAGGGGTCAGTTAGATTAGGTTGAAAGTACTACGATGAATGATCACAATGAGAAATAACTTAATTTCTAACTATTTCCCGAGATCTTTTGTTGATTCTTGGATATCACCGCCTTATTTTCATAATTATAGCAACAATCCTAATATAACCGGAGGTGTAATATTCCGAATCATCCTTGATAATTTACCCAAAGTATTCAATGTTATGTAATATTCAATGACAAGAAAAGTGGTTTTCAACTTTTGGGAGAAATTGAAGCTTTTAACAATGATAAAATGAAGTTTTATATGATTTGATATTTAAAAGCTATGAACCGTAGGATGATACATTTTATTAGAAGAGATGGTATATTTAATGCTAATGTATGTGTCAAAGACAAATATTGAGCTCAATCCCACTTGATTCCTAAATCCATTACTCTTACTTTACATTCCATCCGACAAAGGAGTTGAGATAGCTCATGGATATTAGCTACAAAAATTTTCCACAATGAAGTTTAAGATTTTGTATATAGTGCAAGTAAAGTTTGGAGTACATTCAAAATATTATACTAAAGTGAGCACGTTAACATCACTTTAGACATTAAATTTTTTTTGTAACTTTTGAACATTATAATGGAAACTTTCCTAATTGTTTTTAGGCAATTGAAACATTCCATTCTTCAAATGGCATTGAGTTTTCTATATATATATATATATCTCACTGGCTAATAACTATAACCATTGATGATATGAAGTTATGCAAATATCTTTTATACCGTCTTCTTATGGTAATACTTTAGTTACTATCCAAGTATATGTGTAACTAGTTTAAGGAGTAGAGCGAAGGTTTAAATTTTTATAGTCTAAATATACACTAAATTGGACATTTTGATATTCAACCCATTATGTCATTATTAAGATATATAATTAGCCATTTAAAACCGTAAGGATATATCGATGTCCAAAACAAAATAATATGACAACATAGCATTTTCATGGAAAGGAAAACAATGTGTTTTAGGAAAGAGAAATTAGGGACATTATGACACTATATAAGATGATTCATGGTAATTATTTAGGAATATATAAATATTAGTTGGCGGAGTTGCCCCAAAGAAATTAATTCTTGAAGAAAGGAAGAATGGTAATGAAAGCATGACTATGGACATTATGGCAAGACCATTATATGTGGAGCTACAACCACACAAAAGAGTAAGCTAGTTTGAGGTAAATTAATGGATGAAAGAAGACACTAACTATTCAAGAAATGTTTGGAGAAATCATGAGTGATCAACTTGAGAGTACAAGTATAGTTCACTAAAGGTACACATAAAAAAAAACAAAATGGATGAAACGTATGTTAAGATGGTAAGAAACCACCCT
Organism: Pinus albicaulis; assembly: GCA_034641835.2. NCBI lineage: Eukaryota > Viridiplantae > Streptophyta > Pinopsida > Pinales > Pinaceae > Pinus > Pinus albicaulis. Next base: position 1,083,625,352 of record CM076582.1, read on the forward strand.
GTAAGTTAGCAAACACATTATTAGAACAAGATGATATAGTTACCAAGAGAGTACAGCGGAAAATTTCAAAGTTTGATCCCCATTGTTACCATATTATAATCAATATAGTACCTAGGGAGGATGGAAAAAGAACGAAACGAAAAACTTCTAATGATGATAATAAATGTTAATTATCATAATCAACTTAGAATATTGAGATCGACAAAGTAGCGACAAAGGGCGAGTGAGTGGAAGTTTTACAAAGCAATATAAGAAGTCAATGAAATTAGATTAAAAAGTGAATCTACAATAACGTCGATCAATTATGGGATAATTTATGTGCATAGGCGACATCTATGATAGTTTCTCCCTCTAATGGGAGAGTCACATTATAAAATTTTCCTTAAGTGCCTAACTATATCCATGGATTATGGACATCAAAGAGTATGATTAGGAAATTCTATTGTGTGATGCCTTAAAACCTAAAATGATAAATAGATTACATTCGATATCCACGTTATTGAATTTATTTATAAGGTCTTACCCAAGTTGGGAAATAGTAACGACATTTCCAAGTATAATAATTGTATGCGTTAAGAGAAGAAAAGAAAACCATGATGACTATAAGCGAGAAAACAAATTCAGTTTGATAATATGTTTTTCAAATTAAAGTAAACATGGGATATTAGGAGTATATGGTATGAGGAAGAAAAAGGGTGTTTCCATCAAAAAGAATTTTCTTAAAAATATGCGCAACATGATTTGGTAAAGGTCAAAGCAATGACCTATAAGGAGTTGTGAATACTCCTAATTTGTTCAGAATAACAAGTGACAAACTGGGAAAAATTTAAAGGTAAATATTAAGGATAATAATTATACACCATTAGAAAAGAAGATACATTGGGTGATAAAATGAGGCCTAAGGACTAATGAGAAAACGATTAATGTGAAGAATAAGGAGAGGGTATATTAGTGATGTGTTATGTATTTGGATTAAATGAGTCAATATAATAGAAATGAAACAATGGTTTAAGGAATGATGGTAAAGCTAGTAATATCCTAGCTAGAGTTAAGACTCTAAATGGTGAAACTTGAAAGTAAAGAGACTATATCAAAAATGTAACATACTAATAATGTGACTATGCATATCTTGTAAATTGTAAATTTCTTATTGAAAGAGGAAATTATTATTTTATTAACAATTGACATCTTGTTGAAAACATGACACTCTTAGTAAACCAAGAATAATGCAAAGTGAATAATGCATTTTCAAGCAGTGACAAAACTCCTTCTATGAAAATAAACCTCTCACTAAGGAATCTTTAGAGTAGTCAATTAACTCTTCCTCCATCTCTAGCGTAACCCTAATGATTAGCTCTGCAAAACCCTACTCCTTGGCTTTTAGATTTTAGGCTGAAGATGTGCTGAAATAACACGATAAAGAAGTTGATGATATTATTATCTATTGGGATCCAAATTACAGATCAAAGATAATTGGACTTAAAAGACAAATAAGTAACAAGAATTAAAAGATTGGCTGGATCCATATATAGTTTTGTGTTTTAGAGTTCTTAATAAACCTGTATCAAGAAATTAGATCATGCTTCAATTAAACAGTAAGTGTTTTGTGCTCTTGTTTCAATTCATTTCGTTTCTATATATGCAATCATAAAGGTTGGAACATCCCTCCATTTAGATTTAGAGTCTCAACCTGTGACTTTTTATAAGGTTAATCGGGTAATATAGTATAGAAAATAGTAGCTACACCATTATTTGTATATCCATGTTCGATTATTCTATATGACATTTATAACTGTGGGTTATATTTATAAGCATTTAAAAACTTATTTTTGTATAATCTTACCTTGTTTTGGATGGATACTTAACACTGTCATTTTGTACTATGACATGTGAGAATATGTTAAATTTCTTAAACATTGCTAGTACATGGATACCAATATGAAGAAAGTTTTGCTTAAGCATTTTTGGTACAGGGATATACTAATATAAATTATGAATTATGTTGTGGATATGATATTTATAATTTTACATATCAACATAAATAATGAGATAAAAATAAAAGAGCAATTGCACTTGACTATTCAAGGTGAAAATGAATTTACAGACCTATTGGATAAACATAACCAAGTATGTTATATGAACTCAGGGATCAATATCGTAGATAGCAACATATTTGGAATGTGTAGAAATTTTTATATGGGTAACAATTTGCTTTGAACATATTGATACATATGCTATAATTTGTGGACAAGTTTTTTACATCGCAGATGATATCATTACCAAACCGACCGCGCGATGACAAAACTCCAAGAACAATTGAGATGCACTGAGATTCCATGATAGGGTGTTAACCCTGGTCATACTAGGAGGGGCGGAGGTGTTGCCCACCGTTTATCCTCCAAAACCTGGAGTCATGGGAGGGTTGTGCGAGTCACGCTCCCCTAAACGTGTGATGATAACTTCCAGATGCCTACTGGTCAATCAAATCAACGTAATCGACGTTGACACCCCTAAGGTTTATGGATGGTTGGATCAGTAAAACTGATGCCATGGCATATTTCTGTAGAGGTCGGATAGGATGGGAGCAGAAGAGATTATGGAGGATAGGATGATTCTAGAATAGCTTGGGAACATTGTTGGGACAAGACGTGACTAATAAAATTTGTAAATCAATAAATGATCAAAACATAAACGTTAAAGTGTTCTCACACATTAAATGAAAATTCAATTATGGTACACCATCCTTATATGATTATACTAATCACTTATATAATTAATGATATACAACATAAAACTTAACTTCGAGACGAAGTTTTCTGAAGGAGGGGTGTATGTAACGACCCAACTTGAATTGTATGGAACATAGAAATATTAGCATGCATATGAGACCTGCATATGATAGCTACATATACATGTATCACGTGTATTGCACTAGTACATGCACTAATCAATTATGAAAAAAAAAAAACTCAGTGTAGAGTAATGAGTGAATTATTGAAGTATTGAGTAAATACCTAACTCACCAGAATATAATGAATGTATTAGTTATACCTACCACTATCATAATATAAATTAATACTTTGTTTAAAGAAAATTAAAAGCATTGACCTATGCAAATAAATGATGATATTTTAATAAATCCAAGATATTTATCAAATAATAATATTTTAATAAATCCAAGATATTTTAGAAATCCAATATATTTATTAAAAGAGGATATTTTAATAAATATCTTGAATGGAGTTTGTGTATAAAAGGAGAAGAGGGGGAAACTTGATGGGCATGGTAGTGAGTGGGTAAACTGACCCGGATGCTGTCAGAGGAGTTCTAACTGCGTGTGAGACATGAGCACTGAATTCTAACAGAGTCATGGAGTGATCTCAATTGTTATTGGAGTTTTGAGCACGGGGGCCAGAAGAATTGTCTTCTGGATCTGGGGATCGAAGAGGTTGACCTCAGATAGGCTAGGAGGAAAACGACGGTTTGGTAACGGGAGCTGGAGCCATGGCAGATCAGGAACATCTTCAAACATGGTTCCAGGTAAGTATGAAATAGTCAATTGATATATATAATTGATTCAAAAATCTCACTCTGGATTGTGTAGTATCAATTTTGTAATAATGGATAAATTATGAAAGTTAAGGTCTTTACATGTATGTGATCCAAGAGTTTGGGAACCTCAAGGATCCTGCCCCTACACTATAGCTTCAATCTACAACTCCATATCGCCCCACTTCTTAGGTGCATGAGCACTCATGGCGCATCCATCATCATCATACTCATCAGCCTGAGCTGGAGCAACCTTAGAGTCAAATTCTTCCTTGTCCTTCTTCTTTAGAGGGCACTGCGTAGCGAAATGTCCCAGTTCCCCACATCTGAAGCGTTTGACTTTCGAGAGGTCCTTCTTCTTCCTTCTCTGCTACCCTTTCTATCCCTTAGATGTGAGAGCCGCATCTTCCTCTTCCTCCTCCTTGAATTTGATCCCTTTACCGCTACTTCCTGCTTTGGTCCACCATCTGATCTCTTCTTGTCGAAGAGCTTCCCACATCTCCTCCCAGCTTGGAAGAGCTGTCCTGCCCAAAATACCTTGGACAAAGGTTTCCCACTCTTCAGTGACTGCATTCAGGGAAGTCCTGACCATAAGTCCACCATTTGGTGTAGCCCCTACGGAAGCTAGCTGATCTCGTATCCCTTACAATCTTATAAGGAAAGGATCGATTTCTTTTCCGTTTTGCATCTGAAACAATCTTAGCTGATTCTCAAGTTACATCTTTCGTTGGACAGAAGATCCATGGTACAAGGTGTTCAAGGCCTCCCACATTTCCCTTGTTGTGTTCTTCTCAGCAATATGTGGGATCACATGATCCTTGACTCCATCCATGATCGTGCGTTTTTCTTTTTCTTGAGACTCCTCGTACTTCTTGAGAGGATGAGCATCAACTAGAACAACAATTGTGTTCAAGTCATGATCCTTGATGAGATGTTTATCCAAAACTGCTAGGATCCTGGCCTTCCAGATGACAAAGTTGGATGCTCCATCCAACATGTCCGGATCCCTCAGTCAATTTATGGCCATCTTTGCTCAACTAAGTGTCGAAAAGGTTCATTTCTCCCTCTTCCACTATTGCCCCAAAAAAAATCGGATCTGGATTTCTTTGGCACTAGAAACCCTCTAAGGAACAAGCTCCAACAGATGCCGAAAAACTCCTCTCTCATCTTGCTTTGCTGCTGCTCAACACTAGATCTAGATTTCTTGGCAAGAAATCTTCTGAGGAACTACTTCCCTCTACTTTGCTTTTGCCCCACTAGACACTATTATGCACCAACAGAATCAACACCCCACCAGCAACTCCAGAAAGAAACTGTACTGCACCTCTAGCCATGGCAATCCAGAAATTGAGACTCAACAACCTCTGCGTTGACCCAGCAAGCATTGCACTACCTTCTGTAGCTACAACATCACCCTAGCTGGCTAACGTAGGCTCTGCGTGAGCCATCCCGGGTGACTGCGTTACCCTTCCTATGCCTCTCCGGTCTAGGACAACGCTATTTCTCGGGATAGCTACTTAACCGCTGCAGACTTTCTTCTGTCCTTTTGCTGATGGCTTCAGTCCTCCTTAATCTGCAATCACTCTGATACCATGTGAAAATTTCTAAATCTTGACAAACAGAAATCCTACTGCAATTATCTGATTTGTATTACCTACTTGTTTTCTTCATTTAACAAGTTATTTACAAACTTATTCAGTAAATTCTAATACAAATACACTGCAGCCTACACAAATATACAGATCAAGAACTGAAAAATAAATGGAGCAATCACAGAAAAGACACTTATTTTTGGACTAACGTCCTTGGAAAAACCTAATGCGGGAAAACCAGTGCAGTAAATCTGAGGGTTTGTATTATTGAGAAGCATTATTCTGAGTACAACTAGGGTGCCAGATCTAGCTCACCCAACAAAGCAAATTCTTGGCAGACAGATAAAATAGTGAGTTTTACCTCACACTGCAACTCTTGGCTGATCCAAGATCCGAACTGGCGAAGCCCCAACTCCCTCTACGCTGCCTCTGCGCAATAGATGCGTAGGCATGTGTGGGGATGGTTGAAGTCTATGTCACCTCCTCTCTGCACTGATCTACCTCTCAGAAAATCAAGTTTCATCCCTCCCGGCTCAGAAACCCCAATCTCTAGCTAAATTCAGACTGTCCCTTGGAAGCTCTGTGCAGTCCCTGCGTGCGCTTGCGTCACCCCTTCAGGGGACTGTATCACCTCTCCTGGTGGTTGCGCTACTTCCTCTATTGTCTCTGTTGCCTCTCTGCTATGTACTCTTGGTCCTCCGACCAACAAGTACTTCTACCCCTCACTACTGCTGAATCACTACAATATTATCTTCATCCGATCACTGCTCCGTCAGAAGAATTCGATCTCCAGATTCATCCACTGTGTGTGTTCTCCAACTAACCCTCAAGCCTTCCTTTATACTTTCTTGTTGATGAATCAACAGCCGTGATCTAATCCTTAATAAATGACTAAGATTAAATTAGACTTGATCCTCATCACTTAGAAGCTTCTCACCCACAAGTTAATTAATTCACTTTAATTATTTTATCTCCCTAAGTTTTAACTTAGGCTCCATTAAAAATAATTAATTATTTGAATAACTTTCACTCCGTGTGGAATTTCTCCAAACAATTTTTGGGTCTTGGAGATCTCATGTGTTCTAGCCCCTCCACAAAATTTCGAAGCTAGAGCACATCCGATGCTACCCAAAAATCAACACAATATTCAACAGTTATTTTGCAGTCTCAGAGGCCAATGCAAGAGAGATAAACTAGGCACATGTGGGAGATAGAGTCTCAGTCATTGGGGTTATTTCTTTTCGAGATAAATAAGGAATTATTGGTGGAGTTGATAGCTACATTTAAGGAGAGTTTGTGGAGGATTTTGCTAGTGTTTGGGCAGACTGCGTGCTTCTGCAATTACTGGAGAGCATATGGCCTTTGGGAGTCGATTTTGGAGGGTCATGATCAAGCCAAACCATTTCTGGGTTTTGGTGGGGTTGGTGGGGTTGGCTTGAGGAGCCTAGAAGTAATTTTGCAGAAATTTATGAGCATCAGAGGTGGGGTTTTCAGCCATTTCTTTGTAGTAGCCACTGCAGAACTACTGTGACAACGCAGAGCAGCAGTTGGACAGTTTCTGCTTTATCATTGTTTCACCTAGGCTTTTCTCTGCTTGCCAAAAAGGCAAGCCCAAGTGCATTTCTTCCATATATTTGTACTCTATCTCCATTATATAATAAAATTGCTTAGTTGCTTCCATATTTTTGATTGTTCTAGGTGTTTACTGAATTGTTTAAAAATCTATGTGGTGTAAATTTGTTATTTTCATATCACTGTTTTTCCTATTTTGGAACATTACAGTGGTATCACAGCTCGGATCTTGGCTCAGTCCTGGGAGGAATCTCATATGAGTGAGGAGGATAGACAAAATATTACTTACAAAAGGAAAAGGTACAAGAGCAAAGAGAGGGAGATAGATATCACTCCAGAGATTGAGGACTGTGGGAAGGCTGTGATATAGAGGATATGGGGGATCCCAAGAGCAAGGAAGATATGGTCTTTGATAGTCTCTTGAAATTCCTGAGTGATTTAGCAAAGGGGCAGAAGGAGATGTTAGGTGACATCAAGATGTAGAACAGGGAGCAGAGTACCCACCAAAATTTTCTATTTGGAGATACTTCCAGAGTCTCTTAGCAGTATGATCACCCTTCACATACTGCGCAGCCACCATCCTCTAGTGGGCCAACTATAGCCACACTGCCTTCTTTCCTACCCTTAGCACCAGATGAACAAGGAGGAGCTAATGATCAGATGTCTAAGGGAGATTATTTCAGAGAATGGCAGTCCATGGGAGAAGATCTCAAAGCGGCACTAACTTTCAAAGACTATTGCCAGCTCAAGAAGAATGCGAAGGGAAGGAGCTATGGAGGCCAAGGAACGCAGAGCTCCGCTCAAGTAGAATGAGAAGGGAAGGAGCTATGGAGGCCAGGGCACGCAGAGCTCCGAATTGCAGCGTACCATTGGGAGTATGTTCTTCCCCACTTATGATGGTACTACCAAGTTCACAACTCGTGCTTGGGTGGAGAAGTTGGACACATATTTCCAGCTCAACAGGATGATGGAAGTGGAGGCCATTAAAATGGCCACTTTGCATTTGAAGGGAAAGGCACACGACTAATGGTTTCATGGTTTGTCCACGTTGGGGCATGCCAACGTGACTTCCTATGAGGATTTCACGTGGAGAGTAGTGGAGTGTTTTGAGAGGAGGGATCCGGAGGCTCACTTCAGGGAGTTGACCCATCTCAGGCATGTTGACCACTAGAGTGGCACTTGATGATTATATGAACACTCCATGCACAAGGATGAACCAAAATACACTTGTACTATCAGATATCATCAAATATCATTAGTTCAACAGATTTTTTAAACTCTACTTCTTCTTCTTATCATTTTCTTTTGTACCCAGTTTCCACACCCTACGGGGAATTGTAATAAGTGATGCTATTAATGATGAGCTGTGAGTCAGTATTGAGTCTGTAAAAGGCCTAAGTAGCTTGGGATCTTGCTAACAAGTGATCATTACTCTAGGAGGTTTTTTTCACTTCGTTAATTATCATCTCCCTACCAGGAGATAATAATTAATTACGTTTTTTCCTCCAATTTTACCCTAGAACCGGAGTACGACTTGATGGCGAGGCCTTGGGTGAGTCCTAGTGTCTAGAGTCAATGTATATTACCATACTAGATCACACAAAAAATTTCGTGGAATTTGGTTAGGTCTAGGTAGTGATTTTTTAATTTTTTAGATTTCCCGCAAGTCGAAAATTGTAATAAAAATTGTAATTGAATTGTAATAAGTGTTGCCTAAAGAAGTTGTATGGGGTATGAGTAATCAAAATTACACCTCTCACCCTCAACTTTCTACTATGACACACTTTGAGGGGTTAAAAATGTGTTTTGACTCCTTAAAACCCACTTTTCCTAAGTTTAGTGGGAAATCTGGCAATAAATTAAGCCAGAAATTAAATAAATGGAGAAAAATAAATATCCACACATGCTAAATGAGGTGGAAATGAGGTGGAAAATTATGGAAGAGTTAAAGTGAAGTCCCAAGGTGATGTGGCCTCCTAAAATCAAGGAAATGACATGTGCTCAAATAAAATTGAATTTCTCGCATTAAATGAGAGTTGCTTTCTTGGAAATTCGAATTTGTGAGTTAGTGAATATTTGGGAGGATTTGAGAGAATATTTAGTGGAGATTTTTGTGGGAAATTGTCCCTCCCATGAGTTACTACCCATATACACTTGTCATTCCTTCATAAAATTTGAATTTAGCACATAAGGGAAGAAGAAAATGATGTCCACTTGCCAAAATCCATTTTTTACACTTAGCAATAGAGCTCCACATATCAAATTCGAATTTGCCTTGTGATCTCCTCCCTCTGACCACTTAGCATTTGGTTCATCATTGGGATTTCCTCCCAACTTTCTATATAATGGAGCCATGGGCTCTCATATTGTATATTGTTTACTATCTATTGTGCTTGCGGAAGCGCTGCTACTTTGTACACTTTTCAAGAATATCAATAAAAAGACTTTGGGGATCCATTGATGGGTGTTCTTCCTTTGGAGCATGGTGCATTGTGAGCTATTGGTATAATCATTTCTATGCTTTGAGTTATTTCATTTTCCATGTATTCTTGTGAACTTGCTAGTGCACAGCTATCTTATATTAGCATTTGACTTGAAAGTAGGCTCTAGAGGTTGAAAGTTCTAGTTTATTTTCAAATAAATTTCTAGAAGTTTCAATTCATTGTTTGTTTATCTAAATCTACATGGACTAATGTGTGACTTGAGTATTGTAGAAGAATTATTTTTTGGATCAAACATGAGGGAAAGTCTTTGGAAGACCAACCCACTCTTAAGCACCTTCAAAGGAACTCTCATTTGTTATTTGGATTCTCATTGTTTATCTTATGAAAAAGTGTCTTGCAGAAATTAGTTTGGACATAATAGTTTGTATGCATACAATCATTTAAAAATATTTTACTTTTCATTGTGCGTCATTGGATCATATTTTTCTATTTAAAGAGCTTAAGCATGGCTAGACAAAGAGGAGAGTTTACTCATCCTCTTTGGCTTAGCCCTTTGTTGATTATTGTGCAATATTTTGTGATTTTCTTTGTCTAACACTTGGTTGGTTTTTTGTAGCCTTCTTTTTCTAACTTGTTTTCTTGTAGCAATTTGTGAGATTCACCCTAAAAAAACTACTAAAAAATTGTTGCAGGACCTTTGAGCTCTAATGTCAAACGAGGACTCTCTCTTTTTCCTTTGGTCGTGGGTAGTTAAGGAGCTCGCTTGAGGAAGACCGAGTTCCTTTTGTGGCTTCTTCTTTCTCTCTTGGCCGTGAGTATTGAGGAGGCTTAGCCTCTCTTCTTCACTTGTAAAAATCTAATATCTATTGAGTTTTTATATTGCATAAATTTTTCATCAAGGATAAGTCTAAGACCTCAATTTTCATTTGTAAAGGTTTTCCTTGAGCTTGTTGGAGGCTTCATAGTCTCTTACCTTTAACAACCAATAAAATTTATGATATTGGGAATGTGGGTTTTACCCATTGGCATCTCAATCTCTCCATTTTTTGGAGAGGACTTGTGGTGTGATTTATTGATCTCTTTAAATTTCGTGCATTTCATCTAATTGGTCAATTAACACAACCATGCATTTCATTCATTTCACTAGCTATTCACTTTGATTTGCTACAAGTTTTAAGAGCATTTATTTTCATAGCAAATTCAGATTTTTTATATGCAAACATCTTTACTTGAGTTTATTTAGCTGGAAATCATACTTCAAATTTGCTTATTCTTCACCATTGAGAACACTCCACAATCTTAACTTTGATGCATTAAGTAAAGCAAGATTTTATTTCATGACAAGCAAATATATTTCAAGTTGAAGTTGAATTTTCATTTTCATGTTAATTTACTTTTAGATCTTACATGCCCAAGCATCATTAAAATTTACCTCCAACTTAAGTTGGTTGAATAAACATTTTAGGGACCATCTACCTCTATGGACTCTTCACTGTGAGATCCAAAACCTTTGGGCGAGGGTGAGGTCTAAGGACTAGATTTCAATTGTAATCTTGCTTTAGAGCTAACTAATAAAATAAACCAAGAGCATTATCTCATCACATTTACTTGCAAATTTCTCAAATTTTTTGCTATCTTGATGGTTTAAAGTTTCACATGCAAATCTTATTTCAAGAAGCAATTTGGATGCAAACATTTTAATCTCTTAAATTTTGCAACAAGTTTGATTCTATGGTACTTGGAAATTTGCTTATTTTTTCAACTTCATTGCATGTTATCATTTTAATGGTCATTATGTTTTATGGATGGTTGATATATCTTGTTTCATTGACAAGTACCCTTATTTGGTGTTGCAAATTTAATTGCATGTTATCTTGGTCTAACATTTGAGTTTTTCTATCATCTCATTTACATTCTCCAAAGTAGATTACTAATTGTTTGTATTTTGACAAGATATCTTCACATGTTTTGATTCACCAATTTATTTATCTTAAAAACATTCTTGCATCTTGCATTTATAATATCTTGTGCGAACAGTTTCTTGTTTCACTTTTCATGATTACTTTTGCTTTCTATTTGAAATCATTTCACTTCATTTAAGCAAAAATAATTTCATTTTAAGAGCAATACTCTGAAGGCACTAGATTTTCATATGTTTCATGCTTATCTTATGTATTGATGGTTATTTCTCATATCACTTTTTTGCTTATAAATCTTAAGAAGTAATCTATTTAACTCTAACAACTCTTCTAGAAAACTCACATCTTTAATTTAGTTTTTCTTTAGGGACCACCCCCCATAGCTAACTTAGGAGATAGCTTAAATGGAGAGAGTCGGGATTAGTGTGACAGCCGCTTCTTTGAGTTCCTTGCCAACAACCACACCTTGTGGGTTAAAGGATTTTCTCACTAACTTGTAGGTAGGTATAGGCGGAAAGTGATTAACAAGGCGGAGAGGACATCCAGAGCATTATATTTCGGAGTTCTGCGAGTTTCAGTCATGGTGCCTGATTTGTCGAATGCTAGGAGGGTGCACACATTTGTAGAGGGGTTGATGGAGCCATAGCGTGGACTGGTGAAGTCACGCAGACCCTCTACTCTACTAGAGGTTATGACTTGTACGAGGGACTTGCAGGGGGCCATCCCCAAGACCCGAGCACCTTTTCGACCACACACTCTCCACTCTCAGAAAGGGAGTGATACTAGACCACCACTGTGTAGCGAGCAGCCACAGGGCAAGGCCATATGGATGATGAAACTAGGAGAGACCTCAAGAGGAGGAAATTGTGTTTTACCTATCGAGAGTCGTGGGCACCAGGCCATCGATGCACAGTGGGCTAGGCCCACTATATCGATGTCTTCTCAGACAATAATCAGGAGGATGAAGTGGAGTTCGAGTTCAATGGGGGAAATTGTGAGGGTCCATCAGAGAGAGCACCACCACAACCACCTCCACCATGACGAGCATCTTTTACACCATCTGGGGGAGTCCTTGCATCTTTGTGCGAGGTAACCAAATTTTTGACCATGAGGATCAGAGGCATTGTGAAAGAGAAACATGGCCACCCACAATTTTATTGATGCTTAGATGGTCCAGAGGAGAGGCATCATCACTACAGCGTTTGAGGGGTTTTCAGTTCTAGTACTAGGGGAGAGGACTATGCAGTGCAATCGATATGTTCCTGCTTTGACAATGACCATGGGGAACTATTCGATGACATATCATTTCTTTGTGGTGGATGTTCCAGACACCAATGTGATGATGGGTGTCCAATGGTTGTATTCCCTTAGCCGAGTTACCACCGACTAGAGGCAACTAGTAACGGAGTTTACCAGGACGGATGCTAAGCTAGTAGTTCTTCGGGGTATGCACTCATATCCCCCAAAGACATTTTTAGCTCACTAGATGAAGGCAAACTTGAGGCATGGGGACATAGCTTTGGTAGTGGAGCGGAGGATTTCAGAGGCTGGGGGGAAGACCAAGCCACCACATCCAAACAAACAAGCTATGCTAGACAGATATTCAGTAGTATTTAAAGATATACCACCCGGACAGCCACCAGAAGGGGGGTTCGAGCATACCACAGAGTTGGAGCCTGGTGTATAGGCAGTCATAACCAACCCTTATAGGCATCCCAAAGCCAATAAGGATGAGATTGAGTGATCCATTTGGGAGTTGTTGGCGTTCGGCCACTTTAGGTCGAGTTCTAGCCCTTTCGCTTCTTCAATTGTGTTGGTGAAGAAGAAGGACAGAACTCTGCGCATGTGCATTGATTATAGGGCGGTCAACAAGAGGACATTGAAGAATCGGTATCCCATACCACGTATTGATGAGCTGATGGATGAGCTTAGAGGAGCTAATTTCTTCTCTAAAATAGATTTGCGATCAGGGTATCATCAGATCTGGGTGAGGGATCAAGACCTTTCGAAGACAGCCTTCAGGTGTCATTATGGGAATTTTTAGTTCTTGGTCATGCCTTTTGGGTTGACCAACGCCCCTGCCACTTTCCAGTCATGCATGAACCATCTATTTAGGGGACAATTGAGGAGATTCATGTGGTTTTATTTGATGACATCTTGATCTACAACAAGACATGGGAGGAGCACCTGCAACACTTGGAAACGATGTTACACATTTTAGAGGAGCAACAGTTCTACGCCAAGTTGTCCAAGTGTGAATTTGGGCTAACAAAGATGCTTTACTTGGGACACATTATTTGTGCTGATGGGGTCAAGGTGCATGAGGAGAAGATCAGGGCCATTCGAGATTGGCCGGTACCTAGAGATGTGACAACATTGAGAGGGTTCTTGGGAATTTGCACTTATTACAGGAAGTTCGTTAAGGGTTTCTCACAGTTGGCAGCACCCCGCACAGATCTAACCAAGAAGGGGGCTTTTGCATGGACCATAGTATTCAAAACCGGACGGTCAGATGCCCAGGCGAGTCAAACCGGCCTGAAAACCCATTTAAGGGAGGGGCTTGACCAGTTTTTCTGGTTAACCAATGCTAACCAGTTGATTTATCCATAAATTGGCCGGTTAGCTGCCATGGCCACAAAAGGGACCCACGGACGTTGATTTGGCTAGTAATGGGTGGTTTTGGAGGGAAAAGGAGGGTTGTTTCCCTCCAAAAACACCCTCCCCAATCCTTTAAAAGGAGGGGTACCCTATTATGTGTCTCACAAATCTCATTTGGAGCATTTGTGAGTTTGATTGAGAGCTTGGAGAGTATTGAGATTTTGTTGGAGTAGTGGAACAACATAGAGTTTGAGCTAAGTGGTAGACATTATGCCTCCAAAAGCCAGGGATACTGCATGGGCTCATTGTGATATGATTGATGGAAAAATTATCTGCAAATATTGCCAAAAATCTATTGCAGGAGAGGGTATTTACAGGTTCAAGCAACACTTGGTTGGGATAGGAGGCCATGTAAAGCCATAACGAGCACCAAATGAAGTAATAGGGAATATTAGGGCAGAATACCTTCAAAAGTTTGAGACTCAAGTCACTGAACCAATAGAGAAGTTTGTGACTTGATTAGTTGCAAAGTTTGGGAGTCGAGACTCAACCAACTGAGCTTGATCATGATGATAAGTTTCAAGAGATAATGTTGATCACTAATATCATATATGTAGATTTGTAGTAAGCCAGTGGCCCCATATTTTGTAGGCTTTGTTTTTGAACTCTAGAGGCCATTTGTCGCCTCATTGCTTATGTATTTTGTCGATGATATGTATTGCACTTGGTGCCATTTTGATATATTCACCTTTACTTGGTATATAAATGAGCCAACTTTGCATATTTTGTCTCTATTGGCTTGGAATCAAAGGTGAAAATCTTAAAAATAGTTTATTTTATTAAAAATCAATTATTTAATGTATTGTTTTTCAAAACTGGTTCATTGAGATTTGATCAGTCACGGTTTGACCGGTTTCGGTTCGAAACCCGGTTCATTAGGTCCATCGGTCCAGTCACCGGTTCCGGTTTTTAATACTATGGCATGGACAGATGGAGCTCAGGCAGCTTTTGATCGCCTCAAGAAGGTGATGAGCAGTTGCCCAGTATTGGCACACCTGGATTTCACAGAGTCTTTCACATTGGAGTTTGATGCATCAGGCGAGAGGATTGGGGCAATCTTGTCCCAATATGGGCAACCCATTGCTTTTGAAAGCCGAAAGATCTTACCGCATGAGAGGTCGTATCCATATACAACAAGGAGATGTTGGCCATAATGCATGCATTGGCCAAGTTCCGGTAGTATTTGGTGGGTAGCCAGTTTTTGGTGAAGAGAGATCATAACAGTCTTCGCCACTTCATGGGGCAGCAAGCCCTTAATGACAAGTAATAGAGGTGGGTCAGCAAGGTCCAGACCTATGATTTTGATATTATGTACGAGGGGAGCACAATGTGGTCGCCGATGCACTATCTAGGAGACCTGCAGGACTTTCACTCACGTGCATTTTCCATGACTGGAAGGCACAGTTGTTAGTTGAGTACTCCAAGGATTGACGGGAAAGTGAGATCTTGGAGAGCATTCACACAAATGAGCGCTACCGGGTGATGGATAAGATTATCTACTACAAGGGGTGCATATTTCTGGTTTCGGGCTCGCAGTTGAGGGAGCAGATACTTCATGTAGCTCACAATTCTCCATTGTCAAGGAATCAGGGGTTCAGGGAGACATACATGGCTGTGAGAGTGCGCTTTACATGGAAGGGCCTCAAGAGGGACATGTTGAGATATGTACAGGACTGTGAGGCCTGTCAAAGGAACAAGGGAAGGTTGACTCACTCAGCCAGATTATTGAAGCCTCTTCCCATCCCTGAAGGAAAATGGAAGAGTATCTCTATGGAATTTATCACTAGACTTCCCGCAGTGCAGGGGAAGGATTGTGAGATCTTGGAGGGAATTCACACAGATGAGCACTACTGGGTGATGGCTGAGATTATCTACTACAAGGGGTGCATATTTCTGGTTCCGGGCTCGCAGTTGAGGGAGAGGATACTTCATGTAGCTCACAATTCTCCATTGTCAAGGAATCAGGGGTTCGGGGAGACATACATGGCTGTGAGAGTGCTCTTTACATGGAAGGGCCTCAAGGGGGACGTGTTGAGATATGTACAGGACTGTGAGGCGTGTCAGAGGAACAAGGGAAGGTTGACTCTCCCAGCCGAATTATTGCAGCCTCTTCCCATCCCTGAAGGGAAATGGAAGATTATCTCTATGGAATTTATCACTAGACTTCCCGCAGTGCAGGGAAGGGATTGTATTTATGTGGTGGTCGACCAACTGAGCAAGTATGCACATTTCTTTGCCATCCCGACACGGTATTCAAATTCTCAGGTAGCAGAGTTGTTCTTTAGGGAGGTATTCCGCCTGCATGGACTCCCTAAGAGTATAGTCAGTGATAGAGACAACGGATTTATGATGGGCATTTTGGCAGGAGCTTTTCAGGCTAGTGGGCACAGAGCTCACCCCCAGAACTAGTTACCATCCACAGACTGATGGCTAGACAAAGAGGATAAGCAAGTGGCTAGAGGGTTATCTGAGGAAATATGTGACAGGGAAGCAGAAGGAATGGATTCGTTCGCTGCACTTGGGAGAGTACTACTACAACACCACACATCATATGTCCATCGGTATGTCTCCTTCCCGTGCTCTATTTGGTTATGATACTTTGTCTTTTGCTGGCATCGTTTTTGGAGACAACCGGGCCCCAAAGCCCATAGATTAGATCCAAGAGAGCTAAGACATCCTCAAGGCTCTTAAGGATAATTTGTTGAAACTCAGAACCAGTAAAAGTTATATGCTGACAGGAAACGAGTTGAGAGGCATTTTGAGGAGGGGGACTTCATGTTCCTACAATTGCAGCAATGCTGATAGTCCACTTTGAAATAGAAGGGGGTTGAGAAGCTGCAACAACGATTTTATGGACCTTACAGGGTGATTAGGAGGGTTGGAGAGGTAGCTTATGAGTTGGAGTTGCCACTAGGGAGCAAGATCCACGATATTTTTCGTGTTTCATGTCTCAAGAGGGTGTTGGGGAAGCAAATTACAGCAGTTGTGGAGTTTCCTCGCTTGATGATGAGGGGCATCTGGTTTTGGAACCAAAGGCCATCCTAGAGACTAGGGAGAGGAAGCTCAGGAGCAGAACGATTGAAGAATATTTGGTGCATTGGAAGAGCTTGCTGGATGAGGATGCCACCTAGGAGGGTGAACACATACTTGAGCATCCAACACTGAGGTTTCTTGTGGACAAGAAACATTTGGGAGGGGAGGACTGTAATGTCCCTTCTTAAATTGTTTTGGAACAAGATTTATTTCTACATTTTGGGGGCTAATTTTGGTGAAGATGGGGCCCATTTGATTTTTGTTAGAAGATTTAGGAGTTTGAGTCAAGTTAATTTTATTTTATGTTTTTTTGTTGGTGATATGTGGGGACCACCCACATAAGAAATACGCACTCCCTAAGCCACTGTAATATTCCCAATTAGCAATAGCTAATTGGAAATATTAATTTTGACTATTTTGCCTTTATAAAGTTAAATTATAAATAAAGTGGGTGAAGAAGACACTTAGCTCACACTTAGGATAAAAGGTATTTCCTAAAGTCACTTAAGAGACATGTCTATTTGGAAAAGTGGGGCCTAGTGGTCAAGTGGTAGCGTGGGAAAAGGGGCAGTGTATACAGCGTGGGGCCAAGCCAGCGCAGAGAGAGATGGACAGCGTGGCTCAAGGAGACAGCGCAGAGATTGGTGGGGCCTAAGTGAGGGAAAGGCTCACCAAGCATAAAAGGAGGGAGGGCCTCCTCATTCTCATTCATTCTTATTATGCATATTTGAGATTTGTCTTTTGACATTGAGCACGCTTGCTGTTTAGCAAAGTCTGCACGTACTGTTCAGTACATCGGGTGTCTCTTTTCGGAGATCCCAACCTCAGCCCCGGGAGACTTCGAGTGCTTGCTTGGGTGAGGAGTTCCACCTTGTTTTGCCGGAGGGGATAGCAGCATCCACAGTTGGGAGCATTCTTTTGAACAGACAGCAAAGTCAGTGAGAGGGAGGACGCAGTCTTGGATAGAGGGAGTTCCAGATTGAGGGTTTATCATGGGATTTTGGCCGGAGGAGTTGGAGAGGGATCAACCCTTCCATATTCTAGCATTTTCACAGAGTTGGAGGCCATCATTTGCATCAGAGCACTCATGGGCAACGTTTCTCCTTTGGGGATAACGTAGTACCTCAAGGGAGGTATTTTCGAGGGTTAGCCATTTTCAGAAAGCTCTTTGGGCTTTTCTGGGTTTTGTGTGGAGAGGCCATTTCCAGAGTTTCATAATTTTCTGAGGGGAACAGCCCCAAATCAGCTTTTCATTCCAGCAGTAGCAGCAGCAACACAAGAGATTACGCAATCTTGAGTTAGCAGCCATTCCGGGTCACCATCTGAGAGTATTTCTACGCTTGCCTAGTGCAAGCCAAGGTGCCATCATTCTGATCACCTTTGTACTCATTTCTATCTTTCAGTATTAATAAAATGGTCCAACATTCTCCATATTGGTTATTGTTCATGTGATATCTCTCTAGTTGTTGTTTGTCTTTGTTTATGTGCTTTATATTGCTGTTTATTTCTACTTGGAATATTACAGTGGTATCAGAGCTCATAGACTTGGCTCAGCCTGTGGAGCAGATTGTCTATGACACTAGCAGGAAAACCATACATCACTTACCGAGGAAGAAAATATAAATACCAAGAGCGGAGGTTAGAGCTCACCTTCGTGAAAGGTGACAACGTTCCAGTGGTGGACGCAGAGGAAGAGGGACCAATGGCGGAGGAAAGAAATGTCGATAAGGAGTTCGGGGAACTTCTCCTCAAATCAGTACAGGATTTTTCGAGACGGATAGAGGAGATGGGGCAGAGATTCACGACAAAGTCTAGACAGCGTGAGACCCCAAGGGGTTTCCATGTTGGAGAGAGCTCAGGCACATCTCATCATTTACAAGAGCACCTCACAGCGCAGCAAATGGCATCACACACACCCCCCCGTTCCACGTTGCCCACATTTCTTGTCGGAGACATTGGGGGAGAAGCACACAGGAGCAGGAACCGGCACACATGGGAGATTACTTTGCTAAGTACCAGTGATACGGTCAGGAGTTCAGAGATGCCCTCACTTTCCATGATTTTGTTCAACTCAAGCGGGACAGCAGACCCTGCAACCATCACAAGGGGAACAAGCATTCACATGACGAGGACTTACAGTGCATAGTGGGCAGATTCCATCTACCGACATTTGACGAATCATCCAAGTGTTCGGCAAAAGCTTGGGTGGAGAGGTTGACTATATATTTCCAGCTTAATCAGATGGCAGAGCTAGAGGCCATCAAGGTGGCAGCGCTGCACCTAGAGGGTGAGGCTTAGGATTGGTGGTTTCACGGGATGGTTACGCTGGGGCACTCGAGAGTGACAACATATGTCGAGTTTACACGGAGGTTGGTAGAGTGTTTTGATCAGAGGGATCCAGAGGAGCATTTTGTTGAGCTAACAAAGCTCAAGCAGACCGAGAGGCCGGACACGTACATATCAGAGTTTTTGAGACTCTCCGTGATGGTACCTGATTTATCCACAGCCCGGATGATCTATATGTTCATAGATGGATTGGCAGAGCCTCTACGAAGATTAGTCAGATCGACGAGACCAACGACACTCGATGATGTAGTTGAGAGGACTGGGGATTTGCAGGATGCACTGCCCAAGACTAGAGCTCCTTTTCCCCAAAGATCGACATTCTAGCCGAAGGGAAAGGACGCGAGGGTTTCACCTCCCAAGGGGAACCAAGGTAGAGGGCCTGGAGATGATGAGACCAGGAGAGATCTGAAGCGGAGGAGGTTATGCTTCACGTGCCAGGAGCCATGGGCACCAGGACACCGTTGTGCCGCCGGGAAGGCACACTACATCAAGGTCTTCTCTAATAGTAGCGGGGAAGAAGAGGAGTATGAGGAGATAGAGGCTGGAGGCAACAGTACAACACAGGGAGGGGATCATCTGCCACCTCCACTGCCAGAAACATTTGGCCAACTGGGAGGAAACAAAGGTATTGAGTTACAACAACCACAGGAAAACAACGAAATCCAAACAAATTCAAGTACTATTATTCAAGAATGGTTCCATTTATTCCTGAAGATTGTCAACAATGCACCAATGTTAGAGCAGCTAAAACAGAACCTAGAAGGACTGGTACAAAAGAACACAGGGTCAAGAGAATCAACTGATCCAACCCAGAAGTATGTACAGAGGGTGAAAAGAAATAAAAGAAGAACAAGAAAAGAGTTCCGAGTAAACACCCAACTTGCCGGTTATCAATTAAAGACACCATGCTCGATTTGGGATCTGATGTCAATATTTTACCAAGAAAAACCTAGGAATAATTAGGGAAGCCAAGGTTAACCTATTCTCCAATCCAACTTAGGATGGCGAACCAGTACTGCATCGTGCCCATAGGGAGTCTGGAGGAAGTTGAGGTTGATATTGCGGTAGTAAAAACATATATGGACTTTGAGGTCATCGACATCATGGGAGATAAAGATCCTTATCCTGCATTGTTGGGAATTGACTAGGCCTTTGAAAATTATGCAATAATAGATCTAAAGAAGGAACGAATGATTTTTGAGGATGGAGAGGTCAGATTCACTCAACCACTCGACCCATATCAAGGCCCAAGATACACAGAAACTGTAGAAAACAGAGAAGATGTTCAGCTGATGGACCATCTTTATTGAATGACTGTAGGGAAAAGGGAGGATTACATTAACCCAACAGCAGGTGGCTCTGTAAGCTGGAGAAGTATCCAAAGCTCGGAATTAGGTTCAGAGTTAGCTTGGGATGATTGGCAGCAAGGAGGGTACAAGACAAATACAAGGAGATGCGCCAACATCTGAAGAATCAATTGGATCGGGACTGAGGTAGTGGATTACCCGACTTTATCCAATATGAATGATGTAGATATTTTCATAACAAAAATAGAAGATAGGATACCGGAAGGACACAGGGTACCACTCATGGATACGACGTTACAGTCCACATCGGCAAGATGGTGGGGTAACCACCGCAACTCGCTATCGCAATGGGACAGAGTTGCGCAAGCATTGAAAGGGAGATTTAAGGAAGAGGAAGGACCTCGGGTAAAAGAGAAATACCACAGGGACACAAACCCCGTAAACCATATAAAGGCATGTGAGGATCAATGGAGAGCTGCAGGATATCCAGAAAAGCTATGGGTACACAGATTTATACACTCTCTAAACTTGATTCCACAAGCCTGGTACCTAACAGAAGAAAAGAAAAGGGGAACCAACACATGGCGGGAAGTTGCGGAGAACTTCACACAATGATTTTTGTTCGAAGGAAAAATAGAACCAGTCACACAAGCTTTACAAGTTGTAAAGAAGGTACTATTCTTCCCAAAAAGCATAAAGGAGGATGAGCAGCTGGTTCCAAATCTCGGCGTCAAACAAAAGGTAGCATACCAAAAGATAAACAGTGAAATGGATGATGATAATCTAGAAGATCTTACGCATTTGTATTTTGAAGAAATGGAAGGGGAGAGGGAAATTAAAGAAGATCCAACGATAGAAGGGATTCACTTGCTACCTTTAAAAACCAAGAAATTGAATATTGGAACAGAAGATAAGCCAAAACTAGGTACAATTGGAGATTATTGGGATGAACAGACAACTAGGGAAATATGCAGTTTGTTGCAGGAATATGAGGACTTGTTCCCTTCATCGGTAGCAGATCTAAAGGGAATAAAAGGGGATATGGGGGAGATGCGGATAATATTAAAGCCTGACGCAAGGCCTGTGAAACATAGAACATATCGTCTGAATCCAAAAGTCAAGGAAAAAGTTAAAGAAGAAATAGACAAAATGTTAAAGGCAGGGTTAATATTCCCAGTAGATGAAGTTGAATGGGTAAGTCCCATAGTGATACAAAACAAAAAGGAGAAGTCTGAAATCCGAGTCTGTGTCGATTACAAGAGCCTAAACAATGCCTATATCCATGACCCATTTCCCACTCCGTTTAGTGACAAGGTCCTAGATAATGTCACAGGAAATGAGGCATATTCGTTCACTAATGGATTTTCAGGATACCATTATGTACGGATAGCAAAGGAGGATAAGAAAAAGACAACATTCACCACCGAATGGGGCTCTTTCGCATATAATGTAATGCCATTCGGCTTGAAAAATGCACCGGTAGTTTTTTCTCGTATCGTGATAGCTGCTTTCCGGGAGTACATTCACAAGTTCTTAGAAGTCTACATGGATGACTAGACAGTCTACAGCCTATTAAAATACCATGCAACGTTATTGAGAATAATGTTTGATAGGTGTAGGAAACTTCAGATCTCGTTGAACCTAAAGAAGTGTATATTTGCAGTACCGTTTGGAACACTCTTAGGACATGTGGTATGTAACTAGGGAGTCTGCGTGGACCCAACAAAGGTAGCAGTAATAGTCAACATGGAGGCACCAGAAACGGTAAAACAACTTAGATCACTGCTGGGCCACATAGGTTACTACCAGCGATTTATCCGCAACTACGCAAAAATAACGGCCCCTTTAGAGAAGCTGTTGCGAAATTCTGAGCAGTTTCACTGGACAGAGAATTACCGAACAGCCCTGGATACCCTAAAGGAAAAACTCGCAAGTGCGCCAATATTAGTTCACCCAAATTGGGACAAACAATTTCATGTACACATCGATGCTTGCAGCATTTCACTTGGAGCAGTCTTGGCGCAACTAGGAGACACTTCAGTCGAGCACTCAGTATATTTTGCAAGTAGGAAATTGTCCACAGCAGAATGCAACTACACCACAACAGAGTGAGAGCCATTAGCAATGGTGTATTCCCTTCAGAAGTTCCGCCACTACCTGTTGGGAGGTACGTTTAAATTTTTCACAAACCATTCAGCTTTGAAATATTTAGTAAACAAACCAGTTTTAGAAGGAAGAATCTGCAGATGGATCCTACTCTTCTAGGAGTTTACATTCGAGGTGGTCGTAAAGCCTGGAAGATTGAACGTGGGACCCGATCACCTATCCCGACTAGAGAATGGATAAAATGGAGGATCTCTAGATGATCAGTTACCAGACGCTGATCTTTTCAGAGTAGAAGCCATCCCAGAATACTTAGACCAAATAGTAACCTATCTCACGACAGGGCAGTGTCCACAAGAATATACATCGGTCCAAAAAAGACACCTGGTAGTTCGTGCTGCAGAATACCAACTCATAGCCGGACATCTATATAAGATGGGACTGGACCATATTCTTTGGAGATGTGTCACGGACCACGAGAGGGAAGTTGTACTATGGGAATGCCATAGTGGGGTTGCAGGAGGACACGTGGGAGCAAAACCCACAGCATGGAAGGTGCTACAAGCAGGATTGTGGTGGCTGATGGTACATATGGACAACATAGCATTTGTAAAAAAATGTGTTATATGTCAACGGATGGGACAGCCATCCCACAGAGATGAACTTCCACTTCATCCAATAAAATTACTGCAGCCATTTGAAAAATGGGCAGTCGATTTCATAGGACCAATTACACCAGTTGCAAGGCACTCGCAGGCAAGGTACATAATAACATAAACATACTACTTGACACGGTGGGTAGAATCAATGCCAGTAAAAAATTGCATGGCAGAGACTGCTGCCAAGTTTATCTTTGAAAACATAATCAGCCGATTTGGTTGTCCAAAGAGCCTGACCAGCGACAAAGGGACGCACTTCATTAATGAATCCGTTAAATCCCTACTCGAAAGCTTCATGATACATCATCATAAAAGCAGTCTGTATCACCCGTAGGCCAACGGTACGGTATAAGCATTCAAAAAATACTGGAGAAGGGCTTAACAAAAATATGCAATGCGCAACGGGATGACTGGGATGAGCGGATACTAGCAACTTTATGGGCTTACCGAACAACAGTAAGGCGATTGAATAACCAAACACCATTCTAGCTAGTGTATGGGAGAGAAGCAGTAATCCCTGCAGAATTCAACATACCCAGCCTCCTAGTCGTGACGTCACTCCAACTATCAGAGGAAGACTCGCTGAAGGAATGACTTCAAGAATTACAAGGACTTGAAGAAGAACGATTTTTGGCAGAATTTCACCAAACGATGCAGAAGGATAAACAAAAAGCTTAGCATGACCGACACATAAAGCGCAAAATTTTTCAGGTTGGAGGAAAAGTTCTACTCTATGACAGTAAGTACCAAAAGTTTCCAGGGAAACTACAGATGCATTAGCTAGGGCCATTCTACGTGATAGAAATCAAGGATTCAGGCGCAGTTCTGTTGGCACAACTGGACGACCAAGTTCTACAGGGATGGGTGAACGGCGCATGCCTGAATCCCTACCAAGAGTAAGTCACTCATTTCCAATTATAATAACTCTCACAACCGAGAGGAGTCAGTAGGGTAGAATAGTAACAATAACTCTCTCGCACCCGAGACGAGCATAGATAGGATTCCACTTTACCAAAACCAAAAATAATAATAAATAACTAAGTTCAGTTGCCGAGACCGCAACGCAACCAATTGTGGTTGGGGAAGGGTAGTGTCCAACGTGTCATTCACGTCAAATAGAAAAGTGTGTCGAACATCAGCCCATCATCATTACGCGTAGTACCAGTGTCAGTCCGTGAGATTACCAATATTTGGAAATAATTGCTATAATTAGCATCACCCATACCGTAATAAATTTTCCATAATAAGGCATAACCACCAACCGTCGCATCTGCCCAAATCCCGAAACCACAGTCAGCATTGTCAGAAACCACCTCAGCCAGTAACTAATCACACGATTGTAGCCACGGATGAGGCCAGGGGGAAATTGATTAGTTATGGGGTCTCATCAACCTCACCCATGCCGGTTAATTACATAACCCGCATGCAAAGAAGTGTGAGAATGCCGGAAAAATCCGAGATAGAACTAGAAACATCCAAGGGAGAAAGAGAAGCAAGGCCTGAAAAGGAGCAGAGAAGGCACGCAGAGGAAGGAATTCAGAGGAAAAGAGAAGGAGTTGGGCTACAGGTGTATCAGAGACGAGCTAAAATGACAAGAGCAGCACCAGCAGTCATGGAACAAGAGCTCAAAGCAGAGTGCAAAAGATGGAACCGTTAGTAGGGAAATATTACAGTGCCTCACTTATCGATACCGACCTCACGGACTCCTTCGAGTTCCTAGCAAAAAAGAGACAAGTATATATGGAGAATTATGCCACTGAAGCAGGGCAGCAAGCAGCAAGAGTCCGACCAGAGTTCTGGGGCATTCAACAGTCCACTATACTGAATTTAAGAGATCTCCCAGTGTTTGGTGTTACAGGCACTACAATGCAGTGCACCAAGTTCTTGTTGAGCCAAATTCATAATGGTTCGCTATGGCTAGGGAAAGAAATCCCGATTCATGCGGAGGACATCCACAGGTTAACTGGACTATCAATGGAAGGGAGGGATGTTTCATCAGCATTCCAGACCGTATCCCAAAGAGTGAAGAAGACCGGAGACAACGACTATTACACCAAGTACGACACTAAGAGAGGGGGGAAAGGAGCCAAAATCGACTTGATCAAAAAACCAGAAGTCAGGTTCGCTTGTTACCTAATTGGAAGTAAAATGATGAGGCATTATACAAAAGGAGAATGCACGCTGGATACAATTTTAGTTGCAGAGCATTGTGTCCAGGGGGCACAACTAAAATGGTGCTCATTTTTTATGAACGAGTTGTTCGAAGCTTGCGAGGAAAACTACAAGAGGGCAACCGGATTCATCTATGGATATCTAATTATGGCACTAGCAATGTGGAAATGGACATTTCCAGGCATTCGAGTTCCTATGGAGATAGCAACAGGACACCCATTGGCAATGAAGTTCGTGCCTTGGAAGGTATCTGGGGATCCTAGCACAAAGGAGGTAAACGCAGAAGCTTTCAGGGTATGATACATCCAAATGGTTGATGTTGTGATAATTCAACAAATAATCCCAAGGAGTCTGCTGGATGGTTATAGCATGCAGATATGGTTTGGCGTTACCCACAAGCAAACCTTTATCAGGCCAACATGCGCACCAGAAGCCACTTTCAAGATGAGGCCATTAAAGTTCCAAATTGATGAAACAGCCTTCCACACAGAAGTTTTCTCGTGGCGAGGAGTAGCGATGGAGGTTAGAAGTGGAGTTTACACTTACATCTTCGACAGGATGCTACCAAACCCACTGCCGGGGGAGAATTCAGAGCAGAAAATGACTAGGATGGCATAGCTGCAGTTATCCCCGATCATTGAGCAGTTAAACACAAAGGTACAGAATTTTAATAAAGTAGTTCAAGTGTTAACAAGTGATTCCACTGCATTTCCTACATTTTCAGAATTTCGGGCATCTCACTCCAGACCATCTTCCGCCATGGCCCCCCTAATAGCACCAATACCCAACATTCTATTTAGCCCATCGGCCCCAGCAACTACAGTGCTGGTCCGGAAGACTAAAGCTGGGAAAACCCCAGCAACAGCACCAAAAGAAAAAAGGGCCAAGATCACAGTATCTAGTGCAGTGGTTGATCTCACCGGGGATGATCAGCCGTGACCTCTGAGTATAGGAGTGTCAATCAAGGAAGAACCTGTTGTGGAGCCCCAAATGACCAGGGGGCTACCACCATTCAACCACCTTGATTTCTTAAATATTCGCATGTCCCCACCTCACATCCACCAAGCATCTGGTCCCGCTTCATCCACCATTCAAACACCACCCATTACCACACCCTCCACTTAATCAGCTACCGTATCAGACCCAATTTTTAGAGGAAAACCGAATGAGGATCCCAAGGCGGAAGTTAACTCGGGTACACCAGAAGTACCCCTTGTTAGCCAACCCTTGATTCAGCAGGCTACATTCACAGAGATTTTAAATCAAATAGAGCAATCTTTGGAAGAAGCAGATTCTCAGCTCCCTGAGCAGAATCCACTCCAGCAAGCTAATCTAACAGCCCAAGAAACGACGCCCAATCTGAACATGGGCGATTCTAGTAACAAGCTGCCGCAACAAACACAACCTCAATGACCGCAGGCACAACCAACGAAATCTATCGCCAATGGACAACCACTCTAAGCACGACGGCCAGATCAGGGAAACTTGGATGTTGAGAGCGTAGAGACATGGGTAACAACCCAACTCTACCAATTAATTCAGAGAGCAGCACAGCAAGCAGAAAGGCTTCACGCGGAGCTCCAGCAAAAATGCGAACAGCAGCAATTACAAATCAGCATGCTTACTGAAGAGCGTGAACAACTGAGGACGGAAAAGGGGAATTTGCAAGAACAACTGGAGATGGTAACAAGAATATTCCGGGACATTTGGCCCACAGTAACAGCCAAAAACAACCAAATACCAGAAGAAATACAGGAAAATGATAGTCGGGCGTGCGGTCCACATCAGGGTGGCATGTTCAAATCTCCATAAGGAAAACGAGGGACTCAAAGCAGCATTGGCAACCCGACCCGCGTTGCCAGACCCAGCGGTTGTATAAACGGAGAAAATATCAGAGAGACAGAGCCAGGTGACAAAAATGCAAGAAGCTCTGAGTACTGTAGCTAAAGAAGCATATGACCTACTGAAGGGTCTACAAGAGTGTTTGACCTCGCTCACACTGAAGTCCCAACTAGTCTCATTACAGCTACAACAGGTATCAAAGGAGATCCAGGAGGCCACAGACCCTACTCGACTCGACCGACTATACGTCCAAGTGGACACTCTAGAGGTCCAGATACAGCAGATTGAAGAAAAATCCACTGCTGCAAAACAAGCTCTCCAGGAACTAAGACAGCTGATAAAAACCAATGCCCAAACAATGCAACGATTGGTTTCCAAGGCCAATACAGAAATCCAGAACGTATTTGGTAGCCTCCCAACCAGTTCAGGGGAAGAAACGGTTGCACAGATCACAGCGCAAACGGACACGCTCATGCAAGGATGGCATCAAGCCCTGACAAACTTTCAGGAACTGAAAGCAACAACTCTTACACAAGTCCCAGAATTGGGGCCCTTATTTGGACAATCAGGAGAAAAGGGACAAGCAGGGCAGGACACAGGGCTGAGCGGACCAATGGAAATAGAGATAGTGAAGATCGATTGACTCGGGGCGAGTCAATGGGCTGTGGTCGGGGCTTGTTGGGGCCCTTGTTTTGAAACTAGACAGTTTTTGAGTTGCGGATAGTACGTGGCGGGATGCAACCACTATAGGCAGCGAGCTGTCAAGGTTGTGAAGGAAGGAAGAACAGGTGGCACGACTGTTGCGGGAGTAAGCATAGATGGTAGAAGAATGTGGCAGAAGACAGGCAGTAGAACTCCCGATGAACAGAGAGAAGTAGAACATAGCCGAGCGAGAAGAAAGGAAGAACTGTCAGTTGCGCTGGCAGCAGAACAAATAGGCAGTCGGCTAAGCAGAGAGGAGGTCGGCATAGAAGGAATGAATGAACGGGAGTTGTAGGAGAGCTCTGTTCATGTTGTTATGTTCTATATTTCACTGTATATCTACGATCCAGTCCAATAGATAGGATTTCTTTGTAATCTGTTCAGCTAAAGCTCATGTTAAAGAGCATTGTAAGGGTCTGTTGCTGATAAGAAAATTATAATATGAACAGAGAGTGGAGTTCCCATTATATGTTGTAATCTAGTTGATTGATGTGATAGTATTTTAAAAATTTTATGGACTGCCTTTCTAAATGCATTTCTAAAGAATATCATCCAGTTAGGTTTGTGTTTGATTAAGTTCTGAGATAGTTATGGTTCGTATATGTATTTGTTTTTTTAATCTGCTCTATTGATATCAATCTGCTCCCAACCTTAGTAAGGTCGCAGCACGCCTCGAGTGAGACTCTCTGCTCCTTAGAGCAGGGTGGAAATGCCAACGTGGTGCTAGACTACAGCGGAATCCTTGTTGGCCTCTAAGCCGAACCCGAGTCTTCCTTAAGAGACCTTTTTTCCGCACCAACACCTGTGTGTGAAGATAAATGACAGAGATGCGTAGAAAATCATATGTAGCATCAAGGGTTTAAGTTGAATACACCCTTGCATTGTGACAATATTTGCAATCTAATTTCATTAGTTGAAATACCTCTATGGCTCAAATTTGAAGAGTATAAGCTGAGGTAGTTTGTCAAAAGCTTTAATGGCATCATATCATTCTTTGATCTATGTTGTAGAGAACACCCTTGGAATATTATGATGATTACCTTGTTCACTTGAACATACATAACTATTGGTAGCTTACTACTATTGAAACTTGTTATATCCCTTCTCGAGGTTGGAATATCAAGTCACTGTCTCTAAAGAAATATCTTGAAAAATAACATCAATAGCCTCTTCAAATACTCTATTGACAATATTTTCAGATATTTACATTTGTTGAGTGTGGGTAGTGTATGCCTTTTGAAAAGTCTAAGAATGTGAAAAGCATGACATTGAGATATAACAAAGTCACTATACAAGAGTCTGTACTATTGAATACACTGTTGTGAAATAATGATTGCAGGGTAGTATAATGGCTCACAGTCTATAATCTCTGGAAAAATTGGTGCTCAGAGGCATCGTAATAGGTATCTATATACTCCCACAGAGGCAAAGCTATAGTCAACATTATATTTGTTTCAACGGCATAACTATATATAGTAATCCTTGTTTTGATCTCTCATACACAGTCACATACACTACTATATATATACACACAGTAACATTACTACACATATATATTCATAGTAACATGCAGTACTACATCACACACACACACACACACACACACACATATATATATACAGAAGCATGCACTCCATAATGTGCTTTTGGTAATAAATTTATAGTTGAGGATGTGGTCTTGTAATAGAGAGGTGGAAATTTCCCACAATTCAGGGTCCATTGTAAGTTTATCTTGAACCTAAGAATCATGAATCCCCATAGCAAGAGATTGAACATTATTACTGAAACCCCCCAAAATGGTAGTTAGTACTAGAAAATATATAGATAAACATATATGAACAAGATTTGAAGCAGTCTGAGATTTAAGTCAGAGACAACTTACTCATGTAATGTGGCCTTATCACAGTGCCTGGAAATTTGTACCAGTGATATATCTCCTAGATCTGTGTTGTAATTTGTCAAGAATCTTGCATAGAAGTATCTTTGACAATGTTGAGTCTCTAGCACAATAAACCTTGTAGATATTGATATATGATGTAAATATAAATGGTACAACGTTGTATGTGAAGATAAATGACAGAGGTGTGTAGAAAATCATATGTAACATCAAGGGTTTAAGTTGAATACACCCTTGCATCGTAACAATATTTAAAGATATAATTTCATTATGAAAATATTTTGAGATAGTTACATTTGTTGAGTGTAGGTATTGTATTCCTTTTTCAAAGTCTGAGAATTGTGAAAGGTGTGACATTGAGATATAAAAAAGTCACTGTACAAGAATCTGTACTATTGAATACATTGTTGTGAAATAATGATTGCAAGATATTATAATGGCTTGCAGTCTATAATCTCTGGCCCACTTGGTGTTCAGAGGCATCATAACAGGTATCTATATAATCCTGCAGAGGAAAAGCAATAGTCAACACTATATTTGTTTCAATGGCATAACTATATTAAAAATGCCTTGTTATCCCATTGTGCACAGTGACCTCAATATATTCATACTACTCTGTTCTTTGGCTCATCATCGTGGATCACTTCAGTAGCATGACAGTGACTCATTATGACAACTTGATATGTATAATAGTCTGCTCAAACTCCTTGGTTCAATTCTTTGTTGTCTTTGAGATTCACATTCTTTATGGTACACATTAATTTCTCTAAGGCAGGGCTTATCTAAAGTGGATAACAATGTTTTGTGCCTCATGATCATTGTGATTTGCATTATGATCAATGGTATTCATTGCAGTATAAGATATATATATATATATATATATATAGTAATCCTTTTGTTGATATCTCATACACAGTAACATTACTGCACATATATATACACTGCAACATGCAGTACTACAACACACATACACACACACACATATATATATATATAAACATGAACTCCATGATGTGTTTTGGGTAATAAATTAATAGTTGAGGATGTGGTGTTGTGATAGAGAGGTGGCAGTTACCCACAATTCAGGGTCTAATGTAAGTTTATCTTGAACTTAAGAATCATGAATCCCCATAGCAAGAGATTGAACATTATTACTGTGTTGAAGCCTTGAAATTCATTGCAACAACATGGGGTATGACAACCCCATATAGACCTTAAAGTAGTTCATTTTTCATTTGGAATAGTGGTTCTGACTGGTTTAACTAGGTCTAGTTACCTTCTCTCAATCTCCAATTACTTAAAATATAAATTTTTCCTACCAATGGAGAAGAGACATCATATTGTCCTTCTTGATGATAAGGCAAGAAAATGTTCCTTAAGCTAATTTAGGGCTCTGCCAAGCCACAACTAAAGTTTTTCCTCTTTGGAAAGATGACTTCTAGTAATGTAAAATTAAATCTAAATGTAAATTATTCTAAAATGTAAGCAAAAGGAAATTTATCCTAATCCTATCTCAATTAGGTAGATATAGATCTAACCCAACCAAGAGAAAGATATTTTAAATGATTGGGATTTAAATATGTCTCACTTATAATGAATTAGTTCAATAATATGACATTATGAATATCGAAACACATCCTATTTAAAGACCTCTTAACTAAGATAATCAACCAACAACATTTAGGAAGAACTTCACAAAAAATATTGATTGTTAAATTAGTAATTCAAATAATTAAACAATAATATGAGGAAATAGTTCAGAACATATCACTATTTGTTAAATCGGTATTAAAAGACAGATTTCTGAGTAAATATTTACTCAGAAATTAGAATTCAACCCATAAGAGAAGATATAAACAATAACATATAATTGAAACAAATTACTCATATTGACAATAGTGCACAAATATGAATAAAATGACACATTACTGCTATCATAAAATGAAGCTAGTATTTAAAACAATAGTATTATAAATACCAATTTATTGAGTCTGTTTCTCTGGCTCTGGTCTCCAAGAATCCTTTACAATGCTTGAAATTCTGCTTTTAAAACAAGAGTTGCAATAGTACAAACTCTATCCTCCATACATAATCCATCATGCAAAGGAAAGATCCTCAATAACCCCAAGATCTTAGTTTTCTCTCCTCTACCCTACAACTCTAAATCATCTATACATTAGTTCCTTCAAGAATTCTTGAATTGCAGGGAAGAGGAGCCCTGAATACATTCTACAATCTGTTATTTATAATATTTACAAAAGAATTCCTTAATAGAAAAGTTGTTAAAGAGTGATTCTGCTCAGTCAAATTTCATTGGTCCAAAAACATATTCTTCAATTGCTGGAGAATTTTCATTGATTGAGATCTTCTTCTCCTCATCTCTTCGACTATTTTTTCTGCAAAAACAAATCAAAACTAAATTAAAATGCAAAAAATAAAATCAAAATGCTAAATCTGGGATTTAAAACAAATCCAATTAAAACATAATTATATAATTGAAAATAAAAGAAATCTAAGCTTTCACTTGATTCCTGTGGTGATCTAATTGGTCAAGGATATCATTGACGAATGGATCTACACTCAAAAGAAGTTGTGGGAAAATGAAAATGCAGAAAATAAAACTCAAAAAATTAGTTTTGTTTAAAAATTCGGAGCTTGGTATTTTGCTGAATTTTAGACCCAATAAATGATCAAATCAGGAAATGAAACCACTTCAGGAATAATCTCCATGATTTTATCTATTCAATGAGCCATCCTGGACCTCATTTGACTAAGTAAAATTCTATTTATAAACTTCTAAATTTAATGAATCAAAACTGTAAAAATTCTAAAATTTCTATTGCCTCGGCTAAAAATCAAAATTTTTAGTTGTAATCTAATTCTAAATTAAATTTTAATTATCTATTAATTAATATTAATTAATTATAATTACATTATTAATTTTAATTAATAAAAAATTAATTAAAAATCTAGTTAAAAATTAATTTAATGATTGATTAAAATATTATAATATTAATATTATAATTGTATTATATAAAAAATATAATTAATATATAATAATATAATATTATTTTTTAAAATATTAAAAAAAAAAAAAAAATGTTTATGATTCACGTATTATGTGAGGGTGGAGAGTATGGAATGGAGGATGAGTGAGGGAGGATGGAGTGATAAGGAGGGTGAGTGGAATAGTGAAGTGGAGGGTGAGTGAGTTCATTGAGTCAGAGGCATAAGGAGGTTTTGAAAAATTTTATAATAAAAAACTTAACTCTTTCTATAAATCTCAAATAGCTTATCGCAAATCGCAAATTGTATTTTTAAAATGCGAGTGTTTCATAAATGTGCGATATGCGATATTGCAAATTTTATTGCAATAATTTTTAGATTGCATTTTTTTGGTAGGAGAAAGGATATGATGTGTATTTTTTTGGAAGGAGGAGAAAGTATGTGATATGAGGGCTATGTGAGATTAACAATCTTACAAATTGGACTTCAGTCATTTTGCAATTTTGGGGTTTTGGGTTTGGCAATTTGTTTTAAAATAACAAGCTAGAGTAAATTACCAAGATCTCGAAATGTGTTTTCGTCTATTGTATAATTTAGTTGAATAATTTTGTAGGACCATTAGTGAAAAATGAAAAAATTAGTAAAAATTTAACCGGGGACTAATATTCACAATGAATGACTATGTTAACTGTAAAAATTGAAGTATCATACACTTTATACATTTTTTAACCTTGGCGAGAAAATGATCAAACTTCAAAGGAGTGTCATTTACAAATCGGTTGACCAAATGAAGCAAAACAAGTATCGATGGAAAGCTTGCTAAAAATCGAATTCAATGAGATGATCAAAATGGAAATCAGACAAAAATGAAAAAATAGTAGAATTTTAGGACAATTAATTTAATGAAAGTCATAAAAAGTGCTTAACAAAAAATTAATAAAAAGGGTCTCCATTATTGAAGTAAACAATTCAAAAATGGGGGTGTTGGGTTTTCCCTACAATAATGGCAACACATAGGAGAAGGACCAGTTATCTCTGATTAAAGATAATGAACTTAAATTTACCCAAAGGTTAAAAATAATGGAAATCACGAAATCGGCTAACAATAAAACATTTCCATAGGTTCAACATAAATAGATTAAGAAATATGAGTTTGTAAAGAAAGTACTTAAAACAAACTCGAGTAAAAGTGATGAATCCAAATTTGGGCAAAAATATGTTTTAAAACTACCTCATATGAAAAATAGAAGAAGGTAGAGATATGAGTTTTTGATAAAGCCTATATCCATTTTATGATAGTCTTTAACATCGCTTCGCTGCCAGCGAGACTGAACAGTGCCCTGGAAAAGTTGTCTTTTATGCCATACAAGCCTAGTCCCCCTGCCAGCGAGCGTCCATAGCCCCGGCGGGTTTACTTGTATTTCTCGTGCTTCCCCTTTTAATCACTCTTTTAGAAAAGCACATT
This sequence comes from Pinus albicaulis, assembly GCA_034641835.2. Taxonomy (NCBI): domain Eukaryota; kingdom Viridiplantae; phylum Streptophyta; class Pinopsida; order Pinales; family Pinaceae; genus Pinus; species Pinus albicaulis. The sequence continues at coordinate 1,083,659,618 of CM076582.1, forward strand.
TGCAAGCTTTCAGTTTATGATGTGTTTGAGTGAAAGAGGTGGGATGGTAATAGAGATTTAAGTTTAACAGACATAATACTTTCATAATGTTTACTTTGAATTCTTTCCCTAGAACTATCAATCAGAGGCTTTTTATGTGGAGGGGTGGGAGCGATTCATTGTATTAAACTCAAATCAGTTCTTTCCTTGAAAAAGTAAACGTAATCACCTAGAAAGGAAGTGTGTTCCTCCATGAAAATTATGTAAAAAAATAAGGTTTTATGGTTCCATAAAGATATGTCTTTAATGATAAATGAAATTCAATGAAATAGATAGAGTTAGGATATTTCTCATGTATGTTAATCATTGTTGAGCGAAGAAAAAACCTTTTACATAAATCTTGAAATAGTCACCAAAATCAAAACAAAACTAAAATCAAAGGAAAATAATTCATAAAGTAAAGTAAGAAAAGAAATCAACAAGCAAAAATAAAAATTAAGAAAGAAAAATCTAAAAGAAAAACAAAATTTAAAAGATAAACTCCAACAAAACTATCTATATAAATTTCTCAACAAATGATTATAAAATAAAATAAGCATATGTACGTTCTTTCTTATGTTGAGATTTAAAAAAAACAATTTAATCTTGCATAAGAAAATGAGATTCTCAAAATGTAGAGGATGTATAGCCATTATGAGATAAAATTCAGCCCAAATGAAAAGGTCTCTGTCTACTGCAAATTTTCCTTCTTCAAGACAAAACCTACATAAAAGCATCTTAACTATTTTCTAATAAAAATAATGCTTAAAGATATAGATTAGAGGTCGAGAAACTCCCCAATTTAGCTGATTCAAGGTGGATCATTACTGTTTCTTTCAAGAATCTCAAAAAGAAAAAGAAAATGAACTTTGAAAACTGATCTAGTAGAGGTGCGAAAGGTTCATGAAGACCTGTAAAAACAGAGTTCGAAATCAGTAAAAACAACATTGAAACAAAAAGTGAAGAAATTAAAATAAATGAAAGTGGGCATATAAAACTTACCATTGGAGAATTGCATTTAATCTTATCTGAAGAAGATGATTATCTCCAATACAAGTTAACTTATTTCTTTAATTAGAATTGGAAACATGAAGAAGTTGAATTAATTGAAATATTATTGACCCAAAATCATTATTTATCGAATCTAAACTAAAGCAAGCAGTAAACTAGAAGAAAGGGGCATTTCATGTTTTAAGGAATCAGAAATAAATTGAATCCATCGGAAATGAGGATGAAGATGTGCTTCTTTATGAATTGCAACGATGAATGTTCTATTTGCTTCTTCCATTCTTAATTTATATCATCCCCAAAATATTGAAATTGATTAAAAATCCCGAATAATGTAACAATATATGAAGAGGACTTGAATCTTTATATGATAAGTATGGAGTGAAATTCAAAATAAGAGAGAATTAAAAATATGAATTAATCATTGGTATATTACCTTTACTTGTTCCAAATTCCTTATTAGTGAAAGAGATCGTTGAGAAGAGTAAAAGCAGTCTATGTTCATACACTGTGAAGAATGTATATCCCTTTAGTCATAAAGTCATCCCTATGAATGAATACTTGGATTTGGCTGAAATTATGATTAAAATACATCCAAGTTTTTGGACCACCATGATAACATGAAAGTAACATATGTATTCAAAGGATAATCAAATGCAACTTCATGAAACATCGAAATGTAATGATCAGAGACCTACAAAGATTCTTAACCCGATATTCTGAAGTTGTAAGTTTCAGAGAGAATCAAAGCAAAAGGAAAGAGCTCAAGTTTTCCAAAATTATAGATGGAAAAAATTTGATAAATAAATATCTTGCTTGATAATGTTTTCGAGGACATAATTTTTTAAAATTGTAATGAAATTTTCACCTCCGTTACAATAAATATTGGTATTTAAAATATTAAGGGCAGCAAGATCCTAGAACAAAAGATTTTATGTAACTTTTACAAACCAAAATTAAGATATTGATCATGTCTGATAAGAAATGCTTGATAAATATATAATGTAAAAAAACATTGTTTCTTTTAACATCAAACATGCTCATGTCAGAGGTAAAAATTTCATAACAGTCTATAAATAGTTGTAATGACTTTCATTCCAATAATGAGACATTTGAAGTTTTGTAAAATGATTGCAAGGGAACTTACAATCACCTGTAAAATAAGCTTTTAGGAGAGGAATTCGAGATTTAATAAATATGAGAATAAATCAAGTATCCGATATCTCAAAATCCTTTTCTAAAGGCAAAATCAATTTTACAAAATTTTGAAACCATAAAATTCCAATGAAGATAGAAAAATATGAGTCATTTCCTTTGCTAAATGTGTTAGACAAGATAATGGAAATAAAAGGAAATGTGAAGCTTGGAGACATAATTCTTAGAATTCTTTTTAAATGCTTCTGATATAAGACAAACCTAAGAGTCTAATAAGCAAACTACTTTGAAATTATGAGGAAAATATCGAAAAATGAAAAGCAGAGGATCGGGATTCCAAATTTTATCAATTAGAGGCTTTGGGTCTCTTTAGAAGAAATGAATATAACTAAAGGGAAAAAAAAAACTTGGCGAGTGTGACACAATGGTTCAACTCATCTTAGAAAATTGTAATATTTGGAACAAGCATAGATAAAATCATGGATAAGAACATTCACTGCAAGCATTTTTATGTGAAATTTCCTTGATTTGTAGCAATTTAGAGCAATAACAAGCATAAGAATTTCATTCTAGATATACCAATGAGAGGTAGAATATGAAAACATGCATTCACATGGTCTTCTGTATAGGTTAGTGCCTTGCCAAATGTTTCGCATTGTGAGATTCTTTGCCATGCATAACTTAAAAGCTACAGCTTCCATCTTTGCCGATATGGGATCAAGTTTTCTATAATAATTTAAAAGACAATGGTGGAGAAGTATAAATTGACATTTATTGCATCGGAAGACCTTAAGACAAGGCTTCATTTGAGTTTTTCAATGTGATATAGTTGTTGTTATGGCAAAGTTGCAATATGAGCGTAGTCATATCGGATATTAAAGAATAATTAAGACAGAGATAGGAGATGTCGATATTATTCTTGCGATAATGAAAATGCGATAAATGACGTGGCTCATTGGTAGAACCAACTTTGGGTTTCATAAGAGATTGATAATCAGAATATTTGAGCACGAGATGTAACATTGTTGATATGCCCATGCGCGATGAAGAACATACCCGATAGTTTTATTATGTGGATTTAATTTCATATTGGATCTGGGACATCGTAACCTTTAAAAATACGCCCCTACCAAACTTGTAATTTATGAACGAACACGATATCTTTCAGAACTGAATTTAAATGTCGTATCGGGTCTAAGGTTATGTGGACATCACAATTTTTAGCGAAGTAATTTTATTGGAGAATGAGTGAGAAGGAATATAAGAGGTCTTGAATCATAGGTTTCGTATCGGGAATTGTTAAAAGGTGCTTTCGATCAAATGTTGTGATATGGATTATGGGATATCAAATGGAAAGGTTCATCAGAGATCGAAGGGAATGGGCATATCGGGGGATCAGAGATATTTGGAGTATGCTCATTTGAGAACCTCCGATATGTGAATTGCAAAATATGACGTGCCATATGTGGGGCTGATGATTTATTAAAGTATTCAATTCAAAAAGAAATTGACTAATTTAACTTCTCCTTTTAAAAAATAAATAAATAACCCTTTAATAATTTAATTAATTATCGGAATATCTGATCGGAAAGTAATTTTATCAAATATTTCTTATGAAGAGAGTTGTGAAGTATAATGATCCGATATGAATCTTCTGAGAATTTATTAAGACTTATCAGGATTTCAATGAATAGAAGAAAAATTAGATAATCCTCAAATTTATATGAAATCATAAATACTTCCCTGAACATGTTGCAGATTTGAGAAAAGTGTTGGTTGCTTCCTTGTCTCAGATCTACACAATCAAATAAATGAAAACCTTCAAAAGAAACAAAATAAAAATAATAAATGACCTTTGAAAAAGTGAAACTAATAATAGATGAAGATGAACCTGTAAACTACGTACCTGGAAAAATTTGACTGTAAATTTTACCTCATGAATCTTCAATTTCTCGCACGTTCAGTATCATCTATTTATTTGATTTAAAAATTTTAAATAATGAATTTTCAAATTGCATCCACCTCAAATTTATATCAGAGGAGAAGAGTGGTGAAAACAAGCTCTTTTCAGGAACACTTGAGAATAAAAAATTGTCAAGTTGTAGCAAATCCTTGGAATTTCTTCATGTATGATTAATGTGATGAATTTTTTGCATAACAAGACAATTATGGACTTCAAAAATATGTATGATCTGATTATTCAAGAGCTATTAAAATTATTTAGGCCACTTTTACAAAAATGTGAAAGGGGATGCTTAGAAGAAGTCAGATTCATTACTTGATTATTTTAAAAATCTACAATAATGAAATAAATGAAAACATTAAAAAATATAATCTGAATTAATCTATTCCTATTGCTAACTTAATGAAGGAAACATGACTAGGTATAGTCATACTTCCAATGTGACCACTCTCTCATTTTAATTCTTGCATTTATGTACATGTCAAACATTAGTAACAAGAGCATAAATATAATTAAATAAAGGAAACGAAGTCTGAAAGCAGAATGTAAATTTATTGTTAGCATCTTATTTACAATCACCTTATTTTTAAATGTCCTTTCCAACATAATTTCGATTAGATCATAGAAATTTGTATGTATTTCCATTATTGATTGGGAAAGGTTCAAAAGAGGGGATATTATGCTAGATTGTGAATAAGAAATTTTAGATATAATGGTCTGTACTATTTTGTTAGTGTTATATTCAAGTGTTAAATTATTAACAATTTTTCATAAAGGAAAACTTTCCAAATGTATTTCAAATGGATCAATGAAAAACGGATGAAAGTGCGATAGATCCAACAAAACATTATTAATTGAATTAAATTGTTGGTCATACTATGAACATACACTCTCCTGTCGGCACTTCTTTCGAGAAGTAAGAAGTAATTGATAATGAATGAACATCAATTGAAATTGGAAGTTTAACAGCTCTTGATGTTCATGATTATAATTTGAATCTTCATTTTTCCATTGAGGTAATGCATTAGTTGAGTGTTCAAATTTGAGCTGCTCAATATGCCAGCACAAAGTATCTAAAATTGAAGACTAAAAACAGAAAATAAATATGAAGCTAAGAATAAATGATGGAATAATAACAAAATTGAATCATAGTTTACACTAGTGTTATAATTATTGTTACACCGCGATTAGGACTGACTTAAGGCAATTTCCTCTTTACAATAATTGGGCAGAATAATGCAATAAGAATGATTGATGATACCAACTTGTGAATTTGAGAAAGGGTTGACTATGAATAGGAATGCAAGCTTGATCATCATATAAATCATAGATTGGAATGGTTTCTTGAATGTTGAAATCATAAGTATGATTAATTGTTTGAAAACTAGAACTATTTGAAACAATTTCCGAATTAAATTGTTCTTCATTTTCACATGTGATTCGATTTTGATCATGAAGATTCAGTTGTGAGGAAGATAAATTAATTTCCTCTATGTCAAAGTATATATCATAAATGACCTCAAGACATTCATTAGAATTCCTTTCGATCTCATTCAATGTATCAAAACACGAAGGAATATTGAGCTCATGTTCATTAATTCTAGAATAATGATCAATAATTAATTCTCTATCTTGATAAAAACTAATCGGCAATTCATTTAGATCAGCCTCTCTTTTTTCCGAAATATCTTTAACGGGAAGAGAGGATAAGTTGCTATTAGAAAAATTATCAGGATAAAAGGAAAAATATGAATCTAAAACAATGCATTTGAAAATGTCTCTATTTGAGAACTCTTGTGTATCTTCTTCATTACAAATTTTAGATTTCAAATCATTTACTTGGCTACTTGTGCTTTCTTGAAGAATGTTGCTTTGCTGTCCTGAATTTTGCATTTTCTCATCGTAAAATAATTCATAAATTTGTATAGCTGACTGCGTATTAATGGAAATTTTAATCGTTGCTTGTACTTGTCGGATTATGCTTTTATTTCCTGATTCTAACTCACATTGATTTTTAGATTTCAAAGCGGTATCTTCTTTAAGATTGCTGCTAATATCTTCTTGCATTTGAATAGTGAAATTTTCCAAGCTTTGTGATTGAGATTCATTGACATGTGAAGGTGCACCTTGATCATTATCAATATTGTAGGAAGTCTGTACTAAATGAAGGAATTGATCATACATAATAGAGGCCACTTCATCATCATTTGTTTGCACCTCCATATTGGAATTTTCAATAATGTTAATGAAATTGGAAGGAGATGGAGCAAAGCTTGAAATAATTTTACATAGATTATAAATGGGAGGAAGAAAGAAAATATGTTCAAACCAATATAATAATTCCTCTTTCGAAGGTTTATCTTCAATTTTAAATTTTAAATAATTTAAATGAAACCTAATGATAAAATCAATTAAAGATTCATTTTTAAATCTTTGTAAAAATTTAAAATTGTCACATATATTTTCATAGATATATCCATCAAATTTACAAAGGAAGATTGTAATAAATTGTTCCCAACTGTGAATTGAGGTAAGTGGAAGTGATTGACACCAACTTTTGGCTTTTTCCAATAATGTAAAAGTAAAAATCCGGCATAAAATACTTTTATCAATTTCATAAAAAGTAGAATTTGAAATTTTTGAATGAAATGTAAAGCAAGATTAGATGCAGAAGTATTCCTTTTACCATTACACTTTACCTGAGACAAGAGTTTTACTATTTCTGGTGGATTATTGGAAAATGCACTTCCAGAAATATAACTCCAAATTGGAAGTTTTAAAGGATCCATTGTGATAAAAATGAAATGTTAGAATACAAAGACTCTAGTAGATATAAAAGGTTCAAGCCCTTCTTCTAGCACTAAAATGTTGAAGCCTAGAAATTTGCTGCAACAACATGGGGTATGACCACCTAGTTCAGACCTTAAATCAGTTCCTTTTCCGTTTGGAATAGCAGTTCCGACTCGTTTAACTAGGTCCAGTTACCTTCTTTCAATTTCCAATGGCTGAAAATATAACTATTGTGTACCAATGGAGAAAAGACATTAGATCGTCCTTCTTGTTGATTATGAAAGAAAATGATCCTTAAGCTAATTTAGGGCTCAACCAAGCCACAACTAAAGTTTTACCTCTTTGAGAAGAGGACTTATAGTAATGTAAAATTATTCTAAAATTTAAGAAAAAGAAAATTTATCGTAATCCTATCTCAATTAGGCAGATATTGATCTAACCCAACAGAGAGCAAGATATTAAATGATTGGGATTTAAATATGTCAGGCTTATAATGAATATCAAGTTAATGAAGTAGTTCAATAATCTGACATTATGAATACCGAAACACATCCTATTCAAAGACCTATTAACTAAGATAATCAACCAACAATATTTAGGAAGAAGTTCACAAAATGATATTGATTGTTAAACCAATAATTCAAATAATTAAACAATAATATGAGGAAATAGTTCACAACATATCACTATTTGTTAAATCAGTATTAAAAGATAAATTTCTGAGTAAATAGTTACTAAAAAATCAAACTTCAATCCATAAGAACAGAGATAAATAATAACATATAATTGAGACAAATTACTCATATCGACAATAGTGCACAAATATGAATAAAATGAGACATTTCTGATATCATAAAATGAAACTAGTATTTAAAACAATAGTATTATAAATACCAATTTATTGAATTTGTTTCTCTGGCTTTGGTCTCCAACAGTCGTTTACAATGCTTGAACTTATGCTTTTAAAACAAGAGATGCAATAGTACAAACTCCGTCCTCCATACATAATCCAGCATGCAAAGGAAAAATCCTCAATAATCCCCAGATCTGAGTTTTCTCTCCTCTACCCTACAACTCTAAGTCCTCTATACAATAGTGTCTTCAATAATTATTGAATTGCAAAGAAGTGGAGCCCTAAATACATTCTACAATCTACTATTTATAATATTTATAAAATAATTCCTTAATAGAAAAGTTGTTAAAGAGTGATTTTGCTCAATCAATTTTCATTGGTCCAAACACATATTCTTCAATTTCTGGAGCATTTTCATTGATTGAGATCTTCTTTTTCTCATCCTTCAACTATTTTTCCGCAAAAAAAAAAATCAAAACTAAATTAAAATGCAAAAATAAAATCAAAATGCCAAATCTGGAATTTAAAACAAATCCAATTAAAACTTAATTATATAATTGAAAAATATAAGAAATCTAAGCTTTCACTTGATGCCTGTGGTGATCTAATTGGTCAAGGAGATCATTGATGAATGGATCCGCACTCAAAAGAAGCTGTGGGCAAATGAAATGTAGAAAATAAAACGTAGAAATTTAGTTTTGTTTAAAAATTCGGAGCTTGATATTCTGCTGAAATTTAGACTCCCTAAATGATCAAATCTGGAAATGAAACCACTTCAAGAATAATCTCCATGATTTTATCTATCCAATGAGTTGTCTTGTGCCTCATTTGGCAAAACTCCATTTATGAGCTTCCAAAGTTAATGAGTAAAAAATGTCTGAATTATGGAATTTCTATTGCTTAGGCCAAAATTCAGAATTTTTAGTTATAATCTAATTCTAAATTATGTTTTAATTATCTATTAATTAATATCATAATTACATTGTTAATTTTAATTAATAAAAACTTAATTGAAAATAAAATTAAACTAATTAAAAATTAATTTAATGATTGATTAAAATATTATTATATTAATATTATAATTGTATTATGTAAAAATTATAATTAATATATAATATAATATTATTTTTAAAATATTAAAATTACAAAATAATGTTATGTGAGGGTGGAGAGTATGGAGTGGAGGATGAGTGAGGGAGGATGGAGTGATAAGGAGGGTGAGTGGAATAGTGATATGGAGAGTGAGTGAGGTCATAGAGTCGGAAGGCATAAAGAGTGTTTGAAAAACTTTATAATAAAAAATTTAACCCTTCATATAAATCTCACATCGCTTATCGAAAATCGTATTTTTAAAATTGAGGTGCTTAATAGATATGTGATATGCGATATCGCAAATTTTTATCGCAAGAATTTTTAGATCGCATATTTTTGGAAGGAGGTGAAGGGATGTGATGTGGGGTCACATGGGATTAACAATCCTACAAATTTTACTTCAATCATTTTGCAATTTTGGGGTTTGGGGTTTGGCAATTTGTTTTAAAATAACAAGTTGGATTAAATTACTAAGATCTCGAAACGTGTTTTTGTCTATTGTACAATTTAGCCGGGTCATTTTGAAGGATCGTTAGTGAAAAATGAAAAAATTAGTAAAAAATTAACCAGAGACTAATATTTATAATGAATGGCTATTTTAACTGTAAAATTTGAAATATCATACACTTTATACATTTTTTAACCTTGGAGAGAAAATAATCAAACTTCAAAGATGTGTCATTTACAAATCGGTTGACCAAATTAAGCAAAACAAGTATTGATGGAAAGCTTGCTAAAAATCGAATTCAATGAAATGATCAAAATGGAAGTCCGACAAAAATGAAAAAATGGTAAAATTTTAGGACAATTAATTTAATGAAAATCATAAAAGGTGCTTAAGCCAAAAATTAATGAAAAAGGTCCCCATTATTGAAGTAAATAATTCAAAAATGGGGGGTGTTGGGTTTTCCCTACAGCATACTAAAGCCCCCCAAAATGATAGTTAGTACTAGAAAATATATAGATAAATATATATGAGCATTATTAACTTACAAGGAGACATATCTTCGTTGGGGGTGTAGGGTTAGCCCTACTCCCTTCACTCTGTTACATGGATCACATTTTTATTCATCGCAATAAGAACATATTGAATTTATGTTAAGTTGTTTAGCTCCTAAAAATATTTTTTAAACTTTTAGAAGGTTCGGAGTGGTTGGGAATGTGAAGGGCTTAGTTAAACTAGGAGATCGACATCTCCAAAACGACTTACATGATTACCTCTTTATTACTGCCAATGTATATACACCAAGCAATGCCTATGATAAATAATTCACATATCCAACGATGAGAGAACCCTAAACAAATTAAATTTTTAAAAGAATGTGGTTTATCTTTTGATAATTTGCAAGGTCGATTTTTACATTTAAAGTTTCAGTTGAAAAGACTTGTTTTTTGTATGAACTACAGAGGAACAAGGTTTTTAGATGCCTCACGAGTCACAACCCACTTCGACGATGCAAATTCAATCAAAATTTTATTAGGTTAAAATAGCCTCTAAAAATCTAATAAAAATTTCACCCATTGAAAAAGACTTGTTGACTTTCTTCAACCAAGGGTATAATCATAGTTGGTGATCTAATTTTAGGAGCAAAGAGGCTTAAATACCTTGATCTAGATAAAGGCTTCCAGAAAAATATGTAAGGTCTCTCTAACTTGTGAAGCAGGAGAAAGAAACATATTCAAAATTAAATTAGTAGCTGGAAGGTTCATATTTGTTACTTTTCAATGTCTCCAAACTCTTGCTCTTCTTGACCACATCATTATATCACTGTGAACAATTTTTAACACGACGAAGAGGAATATGAATGTCGAATTGTGTTCTACACCCTAGATGAATGGAAATAGAATGAGTCTTCAAATGGGGCTCTATTTAATACATTTCTTTCCATAGAAAACACTTCCAATATTTTAACAACACGATCAAACATTATTGGCAAGCATCTAATGCGAGCTTATCACAGTGCCTTGAAATTTGTAGCAATGATATATATCCTAGATCTAGGTTGTAATTTGTCAAGAATCTTGCATGGAAGTATCGTTGACCATGTTGATTCTTTAGCACAGTAAACCTTGTAGCTACTAATATATGATGTAAATATAAATGGCACAATCCTATGTGTGAAGATAAATGACAGAGATGTGTATAAAATCATATGTAACATCAAGGGTTTAAGTTGAATACACCTTTGCATTGTGACAATATTTGAAGATCTAATTTCATTAGTTGAAATACTCCTGTGGCTCAAATCTGAAGAGTATAAGCGGAGGTAGTCTGTCAAAAGCTTTTATGGGCATCATATCATTCTTTGATCTATATTGTAGAGAAAACCCTTGGAACATTGTGATGATTACCTTGTTCACTTGAACATCTATAATTTTTAGTAGCTTAATACTATTGAATCTTTCTATATCCCTTCTGGAGGTTGGAATGTCATGTCACTGTCTATAAAGCAATAGCTTGAAAAATAACATCAATTTCCTCTCCAGATATTCTATTGACAATATTTTCAGATAGTTACAATTTTTTTTTTCTAATTTAGTCTACTTCTATTATATTATACATGGAAAAACATTCCAATGCTCGTCCTTCGAGATTGGTAAGCCAATTTCGGAGGGAAGTATCAAAATTTTAACAGAAAAATAAGGACTGCCCTAGGTGGGGAAACCAGTCCATGAGTAGAGAGTATTAAGAGCTGCCCAAGATGGGAAACCAGCATATCTAGTTTTGAGACTGAAAATGTAACATAATAGTAAAAAGTTCCAAAACATTTGCAAACTAGATAACGCTAGAAGATAGTTGGAGTTAGAGGTGAGCACCCAGCTATTGAACTTAGGGTAGGCTGCCATTCTTCTCAGGAGGGCTGGGAGCTTCCTCCACGATCCTGCAAGCATAAAAAGACTCATCCTCCTCTATGTTCAGTGCATGGACAGAAGACGGAGGCAGAAGAAATTCCTGGGTAGCTGGCGCGTTGGAGGAGGCTGCATGTAAGCTGGTGTCGTCTTCCTTGTCGTCCTCATCACTTCTTGAGCCGTGACCGCTGCGAGAACTTGTGCCACTGCTGGAGCGATGACTGCTGCTGGAAGCACTCTACACAGACATAGCTTTCATTTTGCGGGGAATGGAGACAGGTACCGCCTGAATGGTGGATTTTCGAGGGTGCTTTTTTGGACGAAGACTCAAGGATTCAGGCGGGGGATGTGGGAGGTGAAGGGACAACTGAGCAGAAAGGTTGACAAGGTCAAGAAAAATCGGCTCATCCCAATCCACGAAGAGGTTCACCTCCCTGCCAATAGCCATCGACAATGGGGGTCTGGAGGGGAGGCCATGCCTGCCCGCGTGATGACAGTGCATTTTATGTCGCCTTGGTATGATGAGTGGGGAAGAGGAAGCTCGAGACAAGGAGGGGATGCTCTCAGGAGCAGCAGAGGAGCACCGAGACTGAGCAGGGGGGCCATCACATCGAGACTGAGCAAAGCTAGAAGCCAAGGGTGAAATAGAAGTGCCAGAGGCAAACACAGAGAGCCTGATGGAGAGAAAAATGGAGGCAGGAGGAGCGCAGAGGGAAGATTTAAGAGTCATTGATGCTGGACAAGGCCAAGTTAATGCATAGCAATCGAAGGACGTCGCGTGAAAGCTGGTGAGGGTGGTAATTAAGGGAGCCGTGCTCCTGCATTTATCAATGGTCGAGCGACCATGTGCAGAAGCATGGGGCGGACAAGTGACTTGCAACATGGCGTCCAAGTGGCCCATCTTGTCAATGTTGGGCACCTGCATCCGAGGAGCGAAGATCTTTGTGCACCAGGAGAGTGTAGTCATTTTTTAGGGCTTCATAATTAAGAGTGTGGAGTTGAATTGTGGTAAGGGAGGCGCCATGAGTAACTCCTTTGTTGGATAAGAGGTCTACAACTGCATTGGTAGTTCTTCTGATGTGTTTGAAGGTGACTTTTGCATGGATGAGGAGCCAATGCCCAAGGAGCTTGAAACATGATGCTAATCTCCAACTCATGTTGAATTTAGAAGCAGAGGATCTAGCCTAAAGACGATTGGCTATGTCGATGATGATTGGGAGTCCCCTTCAATTTCCAAGGGGAAGAAATTGTTCTCTTGAGCAAGGAGGAGACCTTGAAAAAGCCCTTCTAGCTCAGTTGAATTGTTGGTATCCCATCCAATGGAGCTGAAGTAGATCAGTAGGGCCTCTCCTTCCGAATTTCTGAAAATCCCTCCAAAACCTGCATCCCCAAGATTTCCCTTTGAGGACCCATCAAATTTGAGCTTGAAGAGGCCAGGAGGAGGGGGGGACCAAGTGCTGGGAGAGCTGGGAGGATGGTTTGAAGGGGGCTCAAAGATCGGATGCGAGTGAAGTGAGATATTCCAGTTGGTCCAGATGGTTTTTTCCCGAGGGAGGGAAGGGAGATCAGAGTCCTTCTATCTATGAAGCGAGAGGGATTCCTGAAGGTTATTGCAAATGGTGGTCCAAAGGATGTCTGGAGGGGTGATTTGATCCCAAAAGATTTGATGGTTGCGCTGCTTCCAGGTTGTCCAAAGAATATGCCCAGGGAGGATGATCCATAGGGAGTTAAGCAGATCGTTGAGTAAGGGGGTAGAAGGCCCGGTCCGGATAGTATTGAGAATTTCCCCTTAATTTCTATCTGATCTTCTGCTGAGTAGCGCTGCTTTGTCCCATAGAATATTAGCAAGAGTGCACGAGTTGAATAGGTTCTCAATGTTTTCTTCTGCATTACCACAATTCGGACATCATGAGGGACTGATGAATCCTTTTTTGAGCAGGTTATCCCAGGTGAGGATGCGCCTTTTGCTGAGAAGCCAAAGGAATGTGGAGATTTTGGGCCAGATTCTAGGATGCCAAATTTGGGACCAGATAGAATCTTGGGGAGTTTGAGGATTGGGGAGGAGCAGGCGGTACGCTTCTTTGGTGGTGAAGGTGCCTCAAGAAGTGTATCCCCACCACACGATGTCATCCCCTTTTGTAAAGCGTATTTTCCTTTTGAGCAGTTCTTGGTTGATGTCCTCAGTGAGCTGAAGCCCTCGATCCTCTTGCAGACGGTCAGCTGGTAGCCACTGTCGGTAGTTCAAAGTGATATGAGGATTCTAGAAGTACTTGATTTTGGGATTCTCTTGATTGATTAGGATATTCTGCCAATCCAAATTGGGAAAAGAGAATCTAGTTTGGGCATTTGGTGCAAAGAATCCTCCCAAAACTTAGTCTAAGATCCTGATTGTACCTCCTAGAAGTTGTGGTCCCGTACAAGAGCCCTGTGTTGTTTGGTTGCTTTCCATATGAGGGAGCCGTCTATCTCAATGTCGAGGCGAATCAGATCCCTGGATGGCCAATTATTTGCGTATTTGGAGAGCCAAAGTTGTGCCTAGAGGATTTCAGGATTGGAGATCCAGTGCCACAATATTTTTGCTCCCATTATTGCATTGTTGTGTTGAGGATCTCTGAGCCCTAGCCCACCTGAATTTTTAAGGACGCAAACATCATGCCAATTACCAACGCCCATTTCCTATTATCTTGCTTGCCTCCCCAAAGGAAATTTATTTGAAGGTTTATGATGGCTTTGAGGACCCACTTGGGGGCGGCCAAGACTGAAAAGAGGTAAAGAGGCATAGACTAGAGGATAGACTTAATAAGGACTAGGCGGCTAGCTAAATTGAGAGCACGATGGGTCCAGAGGGAAAGCTTATTTTCCAGTTTGTCCAAGAGATCTTTCCAAGAGGAATGCTTGATGGCTGAGTCAATGAGGTGGGGGGCAGATATTTTGAAGGGGGATAGGAGATGGAGAACCCCATAATTCTAGCAATGTTGCGCTGGGTGAGGACAGGAGTATTGAAGAAGAAAATTTGGGATTTTTCATTATTAACAGTAGGGTCAGAAGCTAGGGAGAAGCAGTCCAGAATATCTTTGAAGGATTTGGCTTCTTGAATGGAAGGATGACCAAAGAGCATGTTGTCATCAACAAATTGCTGGTGGGAGATAGGAGGACAACGATGAATGCTCAGCCCTCTGAGAGAGCTGGATCTGACAGAATGAGTGATGAATCTGCTAAGCCCTTCCGCCATGAAGACAAAGAGGAAAGGGGAAAGGGGATCACCTTGACAGATACCTCTGGAGGGTGAAAAGGGAGAGGAGGGAGAGCCATTAAGCAGAATTGATAAGATGGGGATGGAGATCAGGCTCATAATCCAGCAAATCCAAGTAGAACTGAAGCCAAAGGCAAGCAACATTTGGTGGATATAGTTCCAGCCGAGTTTATCAAAAGCTTTGGAAAGGTCGATCTTGAAGAGCATACTTTGGATTTTACAGGTCTTCAAAGAGTGAGTAACCTCATGAGTAATAATGATGCCGTCAAGGATTTTCCTTCCCTCTACATAGCTAGTTTTCTCCGGGGAGATTAAGAGGGGTAGAAGAGCTTTGAGAAAATTGGCGATCACTTTGGAAATGAGCTTGTACATGACGTTGCAAAGGGCGATAGGTTTGTATTTGCTCGGAGTGGTAACATGCTCCTCCTTAGGGATAAGAGTGAGGAAAGTGGCATTGAGGGCAGGGAGCATCCAGTGCATACTCCGGGATTCTCCACCATTTCCCATATTTCCATCTTGATGTCTTCCCAGAAGAAATGGAAGAAATTGGTAGTGAAGCCATCTGGCACAGGGGCCTTCCTAGCCTTTAGCTGAGCCATAGCGTGATCCACTTCCTACAACTAAACTGGTCTCAGAAGCATTTGATTATGATCATTTGTTATGACAGCTTGGATGTGCTGAGTGATGTTGTTAATGGCATCTTGTTTATCCACTGGTGGTTCCGCAAGGGTATCCTTGAAATAGTTGAGGAGTTCCTGTTCTATGTCCTCATGAGTTTCCAGATTGACGCCTTGATTTTTTTTAGGATGGAGATTCGATTGATCATTCTTCGTTGGATAGTAGAGCGGTGAAAAAATTTAGTATTCTTCTCCTCCTCTTTGAGCCAACGTATTCTGGATTTTTTCTTCCATAGAATCTCTTCATGCACTCCTCTTTCTTCTATTTGGTTCTTGAGGCTTTGTTCCTGGCGATCCAAGTCCTTTGTGCGTCCTTCTGAGATGGTAGTTTTTTGGAGGGTTTCCATCTGAGTATCCATGTCCCTCTGGCTTTGGAAGATGTTGCCAAAGGAGGTCTGATTCCAGTGCTTTAATCTAGATTTTAGGATCTTTAGCTTTTGTTGAATTTGGTACATCTTGGATCCTTCTGGGAGGATGATATTGCGCCACCATTCAATGACCATTTCTTTGAATCCTGGATGGGGAAGCCAGAACTTCTCAAACCAGAAGGGTTTGTTGTGAACTCTACCAGGACACGTCCAATGCAACTGGATGGGCCAATGATCAAACCTTGTTGCTGGTAGGATACTGGAAAAGATGTTGCCCCTCTCCTGAATTAAGGCATCCGAGATAAGAAATCGATCCAGGTGTGAAGAAATTTGCTGGGAACCTCTTCTTCATTTGTTCCAGGTGTGAAGCCCATATATGTGGGCAAATCAATCAGCTGATTCTGAAGAATGAAGTCCTTAAAGCGGTGGCTGTCATTATCCAGGTGCATGCGGCCTCCACGCTTTTCACTGAGGCTGATGATCATGTTGAAGTCGCCTCCTAGAATCCAGAGAGGGTGGTCTCATGAGGCATTAAGGGAGACAATGTCATATAAGAGCTGGATTTTGCGAGCAGAGGCTTGGGGGAAGTAGACATTGGTGAGATGACCTCGGATGTTGGTGCCTAACAGATGGAAGGAAGCTTGGATGAAGTTGAGAGAGGCATGGAGGTTAGAAAGGGATAGGATGGAAGGGCTCCAGGCAATGGCGAGGCCCCCAGAGACTCCAAGGGCGTCGACGGCTATTGTATTGCATCCAGGCCAGAGCCTAGATAGGATAGAATGAAAAGTGGTGCTGGAGCATTTGGTTTCCTACATGAAGAAGATGGAGGGGTTATCTTGTCTGATTCTATTTTTTATCATATGGAGCTTTGAGGGGTTATTCAATCCCTTTTATGTTCCATGAAGTGAGCTTCATCATTTAGAATGGTGGGTAAGGACCTTATAGAACTTTTTCAGCTTAGGGTATCTTCCAGATTCAACCAATTGATCCCCCAAAATAATCAGTCTTTGCAGATCTATGGGTCTGCCTCGTTTTTGGATTCTCTGATTATGTTGATTGTTTCTTGAGGAATGTGTTCTCCCTGAATGCCTAGTTTCTCGCTTACTTTTAGAAGCTGAGCTTTGAGAAGAGCTTCCTCCAGAATTTCGATTTGTCTGGCTGGTATGGTGTGGTATTCCTTGGTTTTGCAAGCAATTTCAAGGCCAGTGATATCCATATCTCCAAAGTCTATGGATTTTGGTTCTTCATCCATGTAGCTGATAGGGGTCTGATTCTTTCCTTCCTCCTAAGCTTCCTTCCGTGGGGTGATAGCCTGAGTGTCAATTTCCATATTAGAGTTAGGCTTCAGGGGTAGATTTTGGATCTGGATGGAGGCTGAGGGTGAGATCTCCTTTTTCTTGTCTTTCTTCTTGGGTCCTTGAGTCTTTTCTTGCTGATTTTTGTCTGAGGGTTTAGCGCTTTGAGAAGGGTTCAAGCTAGATGCAAAGGGTGTTTTTGGGGGGGTTGATGGAGAGGGGGGGTTGCCATGGGAGGCGGCAGGGGGCTCCTTGTCCGAGATTTGGCTGGCCAGGAGGTGAAAGTTGTTGCTGGTGGAGGGTTGAGAGGGTCCAGGATTGGGGATAGGGTTTTTTGCATGCCATTTACGAGATGTGACTTTGGTGAAGCTATTAGTGTCAGAGGAGTCATGGCCAGAGGATGGCTTAGGGGGGATATTAAGAGGGAAATCCCTGAAAATATGGCCATGCTCGTGGCATTTGCGATAGCGGAAGGGAACATGCTCATAATCAATGGTTTGAATCCACTCAAAATCATCATGACAGAGACTTACCGAGTTCGGGAGAGCTTTGGCGAGATGCATGTAGACACAAATCCTGGCATAGGTAGTATAGCAGTTGTGTTTGGCTTCCTCGGCGATCTTGATAAAGGATTCCAGGTTGTTGCCAATTTCTTTGAGGGTGATTTCTTCCTAGTATTCATGTGGAAGCGAGTAGAGACGAATCCACACTGGCACTCAGTTGAAATCCTCTTTGTTAGGGTTGAAATGTTTGATCCAGTCCTTGAGGAACAAGCCTGTTGCATTAAAGAAGTATGGGCTCCCATCCATAACTATGTTTTTGTCCTCAAGGCAGGTGAATATTATGTTGAAGAATCCTTTGGGTCCAAGCTGGAGAGTGACTTGGCCTTTGGGCTTCCATTTAGCATTGATCCAGCCATAGATGGATTTCTCTGTAGGCCAAAAGCATATGAACTTCCCAATGAGGGCGTGATCATGCATATATTGTATCCTGCCATTGATCCTTTCAGCCGATAAATGGATCTCAGGCTGCTTGGGTGCTATTAGGATACAGGTTGAGGACGAAGAATTGTGCTGATCGTTGTTGCCATGGTCATCATTTGCTGGAGTTGCAGGGATCTCTCCAGGCTTGGCAGGGCATGTCATATCGTTCTGAGGCGTTTCAGTCTGATCAAATTTACGATTATTGACTGAATCTTCAATGCCTCCATCAATGAGGGGGGTAGCGTTCCCCCCCCCCCTGTTGTTGTTGCCATACTATCAATCCTCAGAATGCGAAAGGGAGCATGCTCAGAAAGGCAGGTGGGAGGGATCAGGAGCCTTGTCGGCACCCACTGCAGGGGCGAGGGAATCCCTAGGTTTCCATGACTCGACTCTTCTCATTCACTTGATCCGTCCCTCAGATAGTTACATTTTTTTAGTGTAGGTATTGTATGCCTTTTGCAAAGTCTGAGAATTGTGAAAGGCGTGACATTGATATATAACAAAGTCACTCTACAAGAGTCTGTATTGTCAAATACACTGTTGTGAAATAATGATTGCAGGATAGTATAATGGCTCACAGTCTATAATCTCTAGCCCACTTGGTGTTCATAGGCATCGTAACAGGTATCTATATACTCTCACAGAGGCAAGCTACAGTCAAGACTATATTTGTTTCAATGGCATAACTATATTAGCAATGCCTCATTATCCCCCAGTCCACGGTGAAATCAATATATTCATACTACTATGTTCTTTGGCTCATCATTGTGGATCACTTTAGTAGCGTGACAATGACTCATTATGAAAAATTGATATGTATAATAGTCTGCTCAAACTCCTTGCTTCGATTCTTTGTTGTCCTTGATATTCACATTCTTTATGGTACAAAATAATTTTTGTAAGGAAAGGCTTATCTAAAGTGGACCTCCAATGTTTTGTGCCTCATGATCATAGTGATTTTCATTATTATTAATGGTATTCATTGCATTATAAGATATATATATAGTAATCCTTGTGTTGATCTATCATACACAATAACATACACTACTACATATATATACACAATAACATTACTACACTTATATATACACAGTAACATGCAGTACTACATCACATATATATAGATATAGAAACATGCACTCCATGATTTTCTTTTGGTAATAAATTAATAGTTGAAGATGTGGTGTTGTAATAGAGAGGTGGAAGTTTCCCACAATTCAAGGTCCATTGTAAGTTTATCTTGAACCTAAGAATAATGAATCCCCATAGCAAGAGATTAAAAAATATTATTGAAACCCCCCAAAACGGTAGTTAGTACTAGAAAATATATAGATAAATATATATGAACATTATTAACTTATAAGGAAACATATATTCGTTGTAGGTGCAGGATTAATCGTACTCCCTTCACTCTGTTGCATGGATCACGTTTTTATTCATCACAATGGTAACATATTGAATTTATGTTAATTTGTTTAGCTCCTAAAAATATTTTTTAAACTTTTAGAAGGTTCAGAGTGGTTGGGAATGTGAAGGGCTTAGTTAATCTAGGAGATTGGCATCGCCAAAATGACTTACATTATTACCTCTTTACTACTGCTAATGTATATACACCAAGCAATGCCTATGATAAATAATTCCCATGTCCAACGATGAGAGAACCCTAAACAAACTAAATTTTAAAAAAATGTGGTTTACATTCTAATAATTTGCAAGGCCACTTTTTACATTTAAAGTTTCAATTGAAAGGACTTTGTTTTTCGCATGAGATTCAACAAGATGATGAGCTTAGTGAAAAGAGTCGCCTTTACTAAGTGGGCCCGCAGGCTATTTTTGGCACAAGTCTATTTTTAGACTATGTCTATTTTTAGACATGGTGATCATATTTCAGAAGTTGCAGGATGCTATTTGTGGATGGTTGGTCAAGTTGAAAAAATAGATGAAATTCTATTTTTAGAATATTGGGCGAAGTCTATTTATAGATCGTCGATCTAAAAATAGAAGTGTCGATTATCATTAGCTCTTAATAATAATCTGACAATAAACAAAAACTTATTCTCTTGGAGCACTTAATTTCAATGTACAGATTTGGAAAATTAGTGGGCTGAAGAAATTACACAGTTCCTAGGGTTTACTAGTGATTCATGCATGGAGGACTCAGTTAGAACTGAACTGGCAAAGTTATGACAGAGTTGGAAGAGTAGTTCATGGAGTTGTTATTAAGTTTAACTCAGTTAATGGAGTTAAACTCAATTGAGCTAGTTGTATCTAGTCTAACTGAATGATACACAGTGAGAGTGGAGTGAATTAATTAGTTAATTAATTCACAAATAATAACTCGTTAATCAACTAAATAATACATCAATTAACTACAGTGCATGGCAGTTCCAGTGGAGACCCGGTGGAGAGATAGGTGAAAGAGAAAGATGGACTATCTGTTGTGACTATAGTGATGCATTGATTGCACCACACACACATTGAAGTTGCCAATGAGGATTGTGCAATCAAGGAAAGGGTAATTCGAATTCATTCAAAGCTATTTTTCAGCAGGGATTGCGCAGTGGAGGCAAGCTAGTAGGTGGCAAGAAATCGGTGCATGGATTAGCAAATTTATTCTGATTAGTGTGTGACGATTGATTGTACTAAGAGCTTGATGTACCAAGCTTTGTATGAGATTGTTACATGATCTCCATGATACATAATATATGATAGTTGGGGTTTTCAGCTTTAGGCTTTCCCATTAAACAATTGTGTTATGTGCGATGTTTTTATTGATTCATGTGTTTGCAATTGATTTTAATTTCCGCAAAATATTAACAGTGGGAGGATTCTGTATTTAGCAACAAGATAAAATATTGTTAGATCAGGAGAATCTGGATATATACGTGCATCTTGTATATAATTTCTACATGGTATCAGAGTAGTGTTAATTCTTGAAGATTGAAATTGTGAAGAATTGCCGAGTTTGTGCTGGTGGACAATTCAAATTTGCTGCAGAAAATTCTTGGTGCAGAAGTTGAGTATACATTGAAATGTCTTTCAATGGGTTGTGATTGGAGTATGCCCTTGATGGGAGCTCGAATTACATAACTGAAGGATAGGATGGAGGCGGTGCTGGAGGATAATGGACTGAAGGAGTTCATCGATAGCGATGTTCCTAAGCCGGGATCTAGCGATGCTGCATTACTTGACGCATGGAAAAAGAAGATAGCAAAGACAAGAAGAATTTTGTTGGAAGGTGTGAAGGACCATATTGTGTCCAGCCTTCACGGGAAAGCCACTCCATTCTTGATGTGGAAGGCTTTGACAGATTTGTTCCAAAACAACAGCGACCAGAGGAAGTTGGCGTTGAAATACAAGCTCAGAAAAATAAAAATGGAGCAGGGCAACAATATTCCAAAATATCTCACGAAGTTTGTACATTGTAGGGATGAATTGGGAAGTGTGGGGATTATTGTTGATGATGAAGACTTGGTGAGCTTGGCTCTCCTTGGGCTTCCAAAGAGTTGGCATAGCTACGAAGACTCCTTGGTGCGTCTTTCCATATGACGGGAGACAAGGAGTTGTTTAGTGACTTGGAGGAGAAGGACCTTCAAATGCATATAGAGATGGGCAACGATGGTCGATACAGTATGACCAGAATTGGGACCATTACCTTTGAGAGGGAGTCAGGTAATCCATTTCTGTTGAAAGATGTTATGCATGTTCCAGGTCTGAAGAAGAACTTGGTCTCGGTCACAATGTTGGAAGACAAAGTTTATGACTTTGTTTTTAGCGATGGAAAATCTTTCCTATGACATAAAACATCGGGTCAAACCAAGAGGATAGGGATTCAAGTTAAGAATCTCTGCAAGCTAGAGGTAGATGGTTGCTCTGCAATGGTGGGCAAAGTAGAAGAAGTGGTGAGCCGGGATGAGGGCGAATTATGGTACAAGAGATTGGGCCATATTCACCATGGCGCTTTTAAGATTTTGCAGCAGATTTCTATTGGAATTCCCAAGGGTACTCTTGCGTAGTCAGATCAATGCAAGGGATGTACTATGGGTAAGTTTGTGAAGACCACCTTTCATGAGAAGGAGAACCGTGCTTCGGTGATCCTGGAGAGAATTCACACAGACATGTGTGGACCTTTCTCGGTTGCTTCAACAGCAAAACAAAGGTATTATGTTATATTTTTTGATGAATTTTTCCGTGAATCTTTGGATCTTCTTCATGCGAAGAAAGAGCGCTTTTACTTGATAGTTGTGAGTTTAAAGCATTGGTGGAGAAGGAGTCGGGGAAGCAAGTGAAAGCTCTACGGAGCGATAATGGTGGTGAATATATCTCGAACGAATTCAAAGACTTCTGTAGCAAAGAAGGAATTCGAAGAGAACTCATAGCGCCTCATAACCCACAGCAGAATGGGGTCACGGAGAGGAAGAGTAGAACGATCGTGGGTGCTGCACGAGCTATGCTTGAGAGGGAGCTAGACTTGCATGCAGTGGAGGAATTGCCTGTTCCGAAAGATGAACCTCCAGATGTGGATCGGCCACAGGAGGAAGTTCATGGAGTGGAGGAGTCCACTCATGCAGAGCCAAACATCAAAACTAGCAGAAAGCGTACCACAGAAGCTGAGAGACTGAAGCTTGATGTGGCACAGAATGTAGGAGTCCCTACATCACAGCGCAGGCAGAGATAGTCACTTGACTGATTTACTGGATACATGGCTCTCATGAGCAAGTGTACCGTGACAAAGCCATATTATTTTGAAGAAGCAGTGCAGGAGCCCACATGGGTAGATGCCATGGTGGAGGAGTATGACTCCATTGTCAGAAACAATGCTTGGGATATTGTTCCAAGGCCGGTGGGTAAATCAATGGTAGATTCAAAATGGATCTACAAGGTAAAGCAAGCTATTGATGGGAGCGTCAAGAAGTATAAGGCAGAATTTGTTGCCCGGGGCTTCTCACAGATCGAGGGGATTGATTATAAAGAAACATTTGCACCTGTCGCACGGTATTCTTCCATAAGGACCATCCTTTCTCTCTCAGCGTAGATGGGTTGGCACATTCATCAGATGGATGTGAATATTGCGTTCCTTAATGGGATCATTGAGGAAGAGGTGTACATTAAGCAGCCTGAAGGATTTGATATCTTCAACAGCGAGTCGCATGCGTGTAGGCTCAAAAGAGCACTGTATGGGCTGAAGCAAGCACCTTGTGCTTGGTACACACGGATCGACAGCTATTTCACTGGACTTGGCTTCACCAAGAGTGAGGCGGATGCAAACTTGCACCAAATTGTGGTGGAGGGTAAGCTTTTAATCATTGTTCTTTATGTTGATGATTTAATACTAATGGGTGATGAGTAGTTGATACACTCATGCAAGGCAGATCTTGAAAAGGAGTTTGAGATGAAGGATTTGGGCCTCCTTCATTATTTCCTTGGATTGGAAATATGGCAGCCAGAAGGTGAACTATTTGTGTCTCAAGGCAAGTATGCCCCGGAGATACTGGATAATTTTCACATGCAAGGCTGCAAGCCTATCGACACTCCTCTTCCGGGAAATTGGAGGAAAGAGGATGCTACATCGGCAGAGGTAGTGGATGCCACTGTTTATCAACAATTGGTGGGTTCGCTCATGTATTTAGTTAATACAAGACTAGACATATGCTATGTGGTGAACCAGCTTTCACAAGCAATGGTTAAGCCTACCAAGCTCTTTTGGAAGGTAGGCAAGCATGTCCGGGAGTGTCTCGAGCCGCATCTAAGTATGGTTTTATGGTATAGACGGACGAGATGAGGTCCAAGTTGCATGGCTTCACGGATGCGGATTGGGCGGGCAGGAAGCCCAGCGGATAGAAAGAAGCACATCGGGGAGGGGGTTTTTAGTATCGGACCTATAGCGGTTTCTTGGTACAACAAGAAAGCAAAGATCGAAGTAACTTTTCAGTTCAATGGAAAGCGAGAATACATAGCGACAAGTCCAAAGGCTGCATGTGAGGCTATACGGATGAGAAGATCTTGGTTGGTTTGTTCGGTTCACATTTGAATCCCTTTCACATTTGAATCCTACAATGATACATTGTGATAGTTAAGAGTTGCAACAAACTATTGATTAATCCTGTGTTCCATGATAGATCTAATCATATGGATATCCAGTATCATCATATCAAAGATTGTGTGTAGCGGAAGATCATGTTGCTTTAGTACATTCCTACGGAAGATAATATGGCGGATATTCTGAAGGCGCTCACCAAGGAAAAAAATTTGAATACTGTAGAGCGGGATCGGGGTGAAGGATAATCCCTATCTTGTTGAGAGGGAGTGTTGAGATTCAACAAGATGATGAGCTTAGTGAAAAGAGTCGCCTTCACTAAGTGGGCCTGCAGGTTGTTTTTGGCGCAAGTCTATTTTTAGACTATGTCTATTTTTAGACATGGTGATCATATTTCAGAAGTTGCAGGATGCTATTTGTGGACGGTTGGTCAAGTTGAAAAAAAAGATGAAATTCTATTTTTAGAATATTGGGCGAAGTCTATTTATAGATTTTCAATCTAAAAATAGAAGTGTCGATTATTATTAGCTCTTAATAATAATCCGACAATAAACAGTAACTTATTCTCTTGGAGCACTTAATTTCAGTGTACATATTTGGAAAATCAGTGGGTTGAAGGAATTACGCAATTCCTAGGGTTTACTAGTGGTTCATGCATGGAGGTCTCAGTTAGAACTGAAGTGGAAAAGTTATGACAGAGTTGAAAGAGTAGTTCATGGAGTTGTTATTCAGTTTAACTTAGTTAATAGAGTTAAACTCAGTTGAGCTAGTTGTATCTAGTTTAACTGAATGATACACTAGTGAGAGTGGAGTTAATTAGTTAATTAATTCACAAATAATAACTCATTAATCAACTAAAGAATACAACAGTTAACTACAGTGCATGGCAGTTCCAGCGGAGACCCAATGGAGAGTTAGGTGAAAGGGCAAGATGGGCTATCTATTATGACTATAGTGATGCATTGATTGCACCACACGCACATTGGAGTTGCCAATGAGGATTGTGCAATCAAGGCAAGGGTAATTCGAATTCATTCATAGCTATTGGGATTGCACAGTGGAGGTAGGCTAGTAGGTGGCAAGAAATTATTGCATGGATTTGCAGATTTCTTCTGATTAGTCTGTGACAATTGATTGTACTGAGAGCTTGATGTACCAAGCTTTGTATGAGATTGTTACATGATCTCCATGATACATAATATATGATAGTTGGGGTTTTCATCTTCAAGCTTTCCTGTTAAACAACTGTGTTATGTGCGATGTTTTTATTGCTTCATGTGTTTGCAATTGATTTTAATTTCCGCAAAAGATTAACAGTGGAAGGATTCTGTATTTAGCAAGAAGATAAAATATTGTTAGATCAGGAGAATCTGGATATATACATGCATCTTGTATATAATTTCTACACTTCGTTAATCTAGGAGATTGGCATCGCCAAAATGACTTACATGATTACCTCTTTACTACTGCCAATGTATATACACCAAGCAATGCCTGTGCTAAATAATTCCCATGTCTAACGATGAGAGAACTCTAAACAAACTAAATTTTAAAAAATTGTGGTTTATATTCTGATAATTTGCAAGGCCACTTTTTACATTTAAAGTTTCAGTTGAAAGGACTTTGTTTTTTTCATGAACTACAAAGGAGCAGGGTTTTGAGATGCCTCACGAGTCACAACCCACTTTGACGATGCAAATTCAATCAAAATTTTATCATGTTAAAACAACCTCTAAAAATCTAATAAAACTTTCACCCATTGAAAAAGACTTGTTGAATTTCTTCAACCATGGCTATAATCATAGCTGGTGCTCTAATTTTAGGAGAAAAGAAGCATAAATACCTTGATCTAGATAAGGACTTCCAGAAAAATATGGAATGGCTCTCTAACTTGTGAAGTAGGAGGAAGAAACATATTCAGAATGAAATTAGTAGATGGAAGGTTCATATTTCTTACTTTTCAATGTCTCCAAACTCCTACTCTTCTTGGACCCCAAAACAGTAGTTGAACTTGTGCTTGCTCAGATGTTTCTAGTGCCTTCGCTGCTAGGTCAAAAGCTTCTCTCTATGTGATCAAACCCAGTATAAACCCTAACTCCAAATAACATATTGGAAGCAACTGCATATATACTGAAAATTTGGCACCAAATGTTTCTCGATCACCATGAAAGAATTTGCAGCTGGCGTTGTATGCCCTGCGCTCCATAGTTGTCTATGGAAAACCCTTTAATGCTTAGGCTAAAAATTTGGCACCAAATGTTTCTCTCTCCATGAAAGAATTTGCAGTTGGCGTTGTGTGCCCTGCGCTCCATAGTTGTCTATGGAAAAGCATTTAATGCCTAGGCTCATTTTTGTGCCGACACGCAGGCTTAATGAAATGTGTACCTGTCTCAGCCGAATATTATTCGATGGAGAAAAATGAACCAAATAACCTTCCCCTGAATACTTGACAGTTGGTTTCAGCATCAAACCCTCGATATGGCTGTGTTGAGGAAGGGCCGATTGGTGAATGTTGTAGGCGATGTGGATTGGGCAGTGACTTAGTGAATGTTGTAGGCAATGTGGACAGCTTTTCCCATATATGCACATCTATCTCAACTTCCTTTCTCTGGGCAACCAGATGAGAAGCTTTCATACATTGCAAGGAACGCCGATATAAAAAAAGATTAGAGAAGATGGAAAAATATATAGACCACACAAATATTGTTATAAAATAAAAATATATTACAAATTAAATTTTAATAACATCACAAATTAAATATAGAATAATAAACTAAGTTCAGCGTTCAAATAAAAATAGTTTGCAAATTAAATATAGAATAATAACCTAAGTTCAGCATTCAAATAAAAATAGATTACAAATTAAATTTTAATTTAATAATATCACAAACTAATAAACTAAAGCCAACATTATATTACAAATTAAATTTTAATATCATAAATTAAATATAGAATAATAAATTAAGTTCAGAATTCAAACAAAAATAGATTACAAATTAAATTTTAATAACATCATAAATTAAATATAGAAAAATAAATTAATTTCAGAATTCAAATAAAAATAGATTACAAATTAAATGTTCGTGGTGTTTTAAGGAAAATGATGATGGTATTTGCATTCTTTCTAAATTAGTTGTAATTAAAGTAGTTGTATTGTTAAATATAGAATAATAAACTAAGTCTAACATTATATTACAAACTAAATTTTAATAACATCATAAATTAAATATAGAATAATAAATTAAGTTCAACATTCAAATAAAAATAGATTACAGATTAAATTTTCATGGTGTTTTAAGGAAAATGATGATGATATTTGTATTCTTTTTAAAGTAGTTGTAATGTGCGGCATTGTCATGAAGGTCAAGCTTTAGTGTTCACTTTTATCAAGGTTAATGGTAGAAATTCTTAAGGTCATTCCTTGAAATTTATATATAATCAATGACCAAGCCATCTTAAGTGGGATTTGTTTCGTGTTACTTCAATGTATACGTGGAACTGAGCTAACCTCCAAACATGAGTAAGACTCAGTAGGCAAGAGTTGCATAGCACTTGCGTAGTACACTTTGTTTTGGGTATATCTCCCAAACCGTAACATATTTTTCAAAACTGAAGGATGTTATTTTATATGATAGCGTTGGGAAGAAAGACCTCTCTATAATACTTCCCCATATTTTCACAAAATTCTTTACAAAACCATGGCTCAAAACAAGAAATTTACAAACTACAAAAAATGAGTTGTAAAGATGCATTCATAACGCCTGATTTGTTACACCTGTACGAAAACTAGAAAAGGTTTTTGTGCTTTGGCCCATCTTAAATAACAACGTCTCTCAGTTTTCCATAATTAGCCTTTATGAAATTGAACCTTCAACTTGTGTGCATGGATATGAAATTTAACCAGATGTAGAGCAACATCTTCTCCCTTTCCATCTCTAAATATTGGGAGGTAAGTTGACCAATCAACAGGGGGCATGGGATTCAGAAAACCAAGAGTAAAAGATCTGTCCATAGGTGCATACCTATCATATGTTCTTGAACCCATATTGAACACAGTCAACCAAAATTAATGACCTTTGACCAGTGGAGTCACCGTGAAATTTCAATCTAATGGATCCTTTGAACTCGGAGTCACCATGTCAATGATTCAACATTTGGATGTACAAACTGTTGTTCACAATCAACAATTATATTTTATCTTTGTCGTTCATACACGGGGAAAATGTGACCATTCAGTCCTTGATAAATGCACCAAAATATTAACACTCCATAATATCTACTAGGTTGGAAATAGACTCAAGAAGGTAACCACTAACCACTTTTGGTCGGGGTATTGGTCTTTCCCGACTAGAGGGGGCTCCCTCACTAAAAATAAACTAGATATTTGATAATTATAAACCCACAAATACCAGGTCTGTTGTAACTAATTCATTATGTTGGGGGTACATAAAGATTTATCTAAAGAGAATGGTTACATTAAAGAAAATAGAAACAATATAAAATCATAGAAAAGCTGCCAGTGAACTAACATATCTGCGCATCGTCTGGGTAGCACAAAGTCATATTTCCTTTATGGTTGACACATGTTCGATGAAAGCTGGGATGAAATGGAATCTAGGTGTAAATTAAGCTAGCCTATAAAATCTCTGACAGCTTGCAGCTCCAAAACATGAGTGAGACTCAGTAGGCAAGGGTTGGGCCACAGCTGCGTAACACACTTTGTTTTGGGTATATCTCCCAAACCGTAACATATTTTTCAAAACCGAGGGAGGTTATTTTATATGATAGTCTTGGGAAGAAACACCTCTCTTCGTTTCTCCAAATCCTTCCCCATCTTCTCATAGGTGCATACCTGAAATTTGTTCTTGAACCCATGTTGATTCACCATTCGGATGTCCAACTATTGTTCACCATCAACAATTAGATTTGATCTTTGTCGTTCATACCTAGGGAAAATAGAAACAATAGAAAATCATAGAAAAGTTGCCAGTGAACTAACAGCTCTCTGCAGTGACTGGGTAGCACAAAGTCATATTTCATTTATGGTTGACACCTGTTCAATGAAAGTTGGGCTTAGATGACATCCAGGTGTAAAGCAAGCTGACCTCTCAAATCTCTGACAACTGGCAGCTCCAAAACATGAGTGAGACTTAGTAGGCAAGGGCTTCGTAGCACCTGCGTAACACGCTTTGTTTTGGGTATATCTCTCAAACCGTAACATATTTTTCAAAACTGAGGGAGGTTATTTTATATGATAGTGTTGGGAAGAAAGACCTCTCTCCGTTTCTCCAAATCCTTCCTCATCTTCTCATAGGTGCATACCTCGCATTTGTTCTTTAACCCATATTGAACATAGTCAACCAAAATTAATGACCTTTGGCCAGTGGAGTCACCGTGAAATTTCAATCTGCTAGATCCTTTGAACTCGGAGTCGCCATGTCAATGATTTAGCATTTGAATGTCCAACTGTTGTTCATACCGGGGGAAAATGTGACTGTTCGGTACCCGATAAAGACGCCAATATGTTAACACTCACTAATATCTACTAGGCTGGAAATAGACTCAAGAAGGTAACAACTAACCAATTTTGGTCAGGGTACTAGTCTTTCTCGACTGGAGGGGGCTCCCTCACTAAAAAAAAACTTCAGATTTGACAATTATAAACCCATAGAGACCAGGTCTGTTGTAGCTATTTCAAAATTCATTATGTTGGGGGTAGGTAAAGATTAATATATAAAGAGAATGTTTATAGTAAAGAAAATAGAAACAACATAAAATCATAGAAAATATGTCAGTGAACTAACAGCTCTGTGCAGCGCTGGGTAGCACAAAGTCATCTTTCCTTTATGGTTGACACATGTTTGACGAAATTTGGGTTGAGATGGCATCCAGGTGTTAAGCAAGATGACCTCTCAAATCTTTGACAGTTGGCTGCTCCAAAACATGAGTGAGACTCAGTAGGCAAGGGTTGCGCAACACCTACCCAACACCTGCACAACACACTTTGTTTTTGGGTATATCTCCTAAACTGTAACATATTTTTCAAAACTGAGGGAGGTTATTTTATATGATAGTGTTGGGAAGCAAGACCTCTCTCCGTTTCTCCAAATCCTTACCCATATTCTCATAGGTGCATACCTGGCATTTGTTCTTGAACCCATATTGATTCAACATTTAGATGTCCAATTGTTGTTCACCATCAACAATTATATTTGATCTTTGTCGTTCATATGCGGGGAAAATAGCAACAATAGAAAATCATAGAAAAGATGCCAATGAACTAACAACTCTACGCAGTGACTGAGTAGCACAAAGTCATCTTTCCTTTATGGTTGAAACATGTTCGATGAAAGCTGGGTTGAGATGGAAACTAGGTGTAAAGCAAGCTGACTTCTCAAATATCTGACAGCTGGCAGCTCCAAAACATGAGTGAGACTCAGTAGGCAAGGGTTGTGCATCACCTGCATAGCACACTTTTTTTTTGGGTATATCTCCCAAACCGTAACATATGTTTCAAAACTGAGGGAGGAAATTTTATATGATAGTGTTGGGAAGAAAGAAATCTCATTGTTTCTCCAAATCCTTCCTCGTCTTCTCATAGGTGCATACCTAGATTTTTTTCTTAAGCCCATATTGAACATAGTCAACCAAAATTAATGACCTTTGACCAGTGGAGTCACTGTGAAATTTCAATCTGTTGGATCCTTTGAACTCAGAGTCACCATGTTAATGATTCAACATTCAGATATCCAATTGTTTTTCACCATCAAAAATTAGATTTGATCTTTGTCGTTCATAACCAGGGAAAATGTGACCATTCGGTCCCTAGCAACGACACCAATATGTTAACACTCATAGATATCTACTAGGCTACAAATACACTCAAGAAGGTAACCACTAACCACTTTTGGTCGGGGTATTGGTCTTTCCCGACTAGAGGGGGCTCCCTCACTAAAAAGAAACTAGATATTTGACAATTATAAACCCACAAAGACCAGGTCTGTTGTAACTATTTCACAATTCATTCTGTTTGGGGTAGGCAAAGATTTATCTAAAGAGAATGTTACAGTAAAGAAACTAGAAACAACAAAAAATCATAGAAAAGATGTCAGTGAACTAACAGCTCTGTGCAGTGACTCGGTAGCACAAAGTCATCTTTCCTTTATGGTTGACACATGTTCGATGAAAACTGGGTTGATATGGTATCTAGGTGTACAGCAATATGACCTCTCAAATCTCTAACAGCTGGCCACTCCAAAACATGAGTGAGACTCAATAAGCAAGGGCTGCGCAACACTTGTGTAGCACACTTTGTTTTGGGTATATCTCCCAAACCGTAACATATTTTTCAAAAATGAGGGAAGTTATTTTATATGATAGTGTTGGGAAGAAAGACCTCCCTCCATTTCTCCAAATACTTCCCCATATTCTCATAGGTGCATACCTGGCATTTGTTCTTGAACCCATATTGAACATAGTCAACCAAAATTAATCACCTTTGACCAGTGGAGTACCTGTGAAATTTCAATCTACTGGATCCTTTAAACTCAGAGTCGCCATGTCAATGATTCAACATTTGGATGTCCAATTTTTTTTCCCCATCAACAATTAGATTTGATCTTTGTCGTTCATACCCAGGGAAAATGTGACCATTCAATCCCGGCAGTGACGCCAATATGTTAACACTCCCTGATATCTACTAGGCTAGAATATTCTCAAGAAGGTAACCACTAGCCACTTTTGGTCGGGGTACTGGTCTTTCCCGACAAGAGGGGGTTCCCTCACTAAAAAGAAACTAGAGATTTGACAATTATAAACCCATAGAGACCAAGTTTGTTGTAACTATTTCACAATTAATTCTGATGGGGGTAGGTAAAGATTTATCTAAAGAGAATGTTTACAGTAAAGAAAATAGAAACAACACAAAATCGTAGAAAAACTGCTAGTGAACTAACAACTTTGTCTAGCGATTGGGTAGCACAAAGTCATCCTTCCTTTATGGTTGACACCTATTCGATGAAAGCTAGCCTGAGATGGCATCTAGGTGTAAAGCAAGTTGACCTCTCAAATCTATGACAGCTAGCAGCTCCAAAACATGAGTGAGACTTAGTAGGCAAGGGTTGTGAAACACCTGCGTAGCACACTTTGCTTTGGGTATATCTCCCAAATCGTAACATATTTTTAAAAATTGAAGGAGGTTATTTTATATGATAGTTTTGGGAAGAAAAAAATCTCTCTGTTTCTCCAAATCCTTCCCTATATTCTCACAAAATCTCTGCAAAACCATGGCTCAAAACAAGAAATTTACAAACTATGAGAAATGAGCTTTAAAGATGCATTCATAATGCCTGATTTGTTACACCTATACGAAAACTGGAAGAGGCTTTGTACTTTGGCCTGTCTTAAATAACAACCTCTCTCAGTTTTCCATAATTGGCCTTTATGAAATTGAACCTTCAACTTGCGTGCATGGATATGAAATTTAAATAGATGTAGAGCAGTATCTTCTCCCTTTCCATCTCTGAATATTGGGAGGTAAGTTGACTAATCAATAGTTGGCATGGGATTCGGAAATCTAGGAATACAAGATATGTCCATAGGTGCATACTTGGGAATTTTTTCTTGAACCCATATTGAACACATTCAACCAAAATTAATGGCCTTTGACTAGTGGAATCACCGTGAAATTTCAATCTGATGGATCCCTTGAAATCAGAGTCACCATGTGAATGATTCAGCATTCAGATGTCTAATTGTTGTTCACCATCTACAATAGATTTGATATTTTTCATTCATACCTGAGGAAAATGTGATTGTTCGGTCCCCGGCAACGATGTTAATATGTTAACACTCCCTGATATCTACTAGGTTGGAAATAGACTCAAGAAGGTAACCACTAACCACTTTTGGTCGTGGTACTGGTATTTCCCAACTGCAAGGTGCTCCCTCACTTAAAGAAACTAGAGATTTGACAATTATAAACCCATAGAGACCAGTTCTGCTATAACTATTTCATAATTCATTTTGTTTGGGGTAGGTAAATATTTATCTAAAGAGAATGTTTACATTAAAGAAAATAGAAACAACAGAAAATCATAGAAAAGTTGTCAGTGAACTAACAACTCTACACATCAACTAGGTAGCACAAAGTCATCTTTCCTTTATGGCTGACACCCGTTCAATCAAAGATAGGTTTATATGGCACCCAGGTGTAAAGCAAGCCGAGCTCTCAAATCTCTAACAACTGGCAGCTCCAAAACATGAGTGAGACTCAGTAGGCAAGGGTTGCGCAACACACTTTGTTTTGGGTATATCTCCCAAACCGTAACATTTTTTTCAAAACTGAAGAAGGTTATTTTATATGATAGTGTTGGGAAGAAATACCTCTCTCCGTTTCTCCAAATCCTTCCCCATATTCTCACACAATTCTTTGCAAAACCATGGCTCAAAACAAGAAATTTACAAACTACGAGAAATGAGCTTTAAAGATGCATTCATAACGCCTGATCTGTTACACCTGTGAGAAAAATGGAAGAGGTTTTTGTACTTTGGCCCATCTTAAAGAACAACCTCTCTCATTTTTCCATAATTGGCCTTTATGAAATTGAACCTTCAACTTGCGTGCATGGATATGAAATTTAACCAGATGTAGAGCAACATCTTCTCCCTTTCCATCTATGAATATTGGGAGGTAAGTTGACCAATCAACAGTAGGCATGGGATTCAAAAAACTAGGAATACGAGATCTATCCATAAGTGAAAACCTGACATTTGTTATTGAATCCATGTTGAACACAATCAACCAAAATTAATCACCTTTGACAAGTGGAATCAACGTGAAATTTCAATCTGCTGGATCCTTTGAACTCGGAGTTGCCATGTCTATGATTCAGCATTCAGATGTCCAACTATTGTTCACAATCAAAAATTAGATTTGATCTTTGTCGTTCATATCAGGGGAGAATGTGACCGTTCGATCCCCGGCAATGGCGCCAAAATATTAACACTCCCTAATATCTACTAGGCTAGAAATAGACTGAAGAAGGTAACAACTAACCACTTTTGGTCGGGGTATTGTTTTTTCCCGGCTGGAGGGGGCTCCCTCACTAAAAAGAAACTAGAGATTTGACAATTATAAACCCCTAGAGACCAGGTCTGTTGTAACTATTTCACAATTAATTATGTTGGTGGTACGTAAAGATTTATCTAAAGAGAATGTTTACAGTAAAGAAAATAGAAGCAACATAAAATCATAGAAAAGCTACCAGTGAACTAACATCTCTGTGCATCGACTGTGTAGCACAAAGTCATATTTCCTTTATGGTTGACACATGTTCAATGAAAGTTGGGTTGAGATGGCATCCAGGTGTAAAGCAAGTTGACCTCTCAAATCTATGATAGTTGGCAGCTCCAAAACATGAGTGAGACTCAGTAAGCAAGGGTTGTGCAACACTTGCGTAGCACACATTGTTTTGGGTATATATCCCAAACTGTAAAATATTTTTCAAAAATGAAGGAGGTTATTTTATATTATAGTTTTGGGAAGAAATACCTCTCTTCGTTACTCCAAATACTTCCTCATCTTCTCACAAAATTCTCTGCAAAACCATGGCTCAAAACAAGAAATTTACGAACTATGAAAAATGAGCTTTAAAGATGCATTCATAACGCCTAATCTGTGACACCTGTGCGAAAACGGGAAGAGGTTTTTGTACTTTGACCCGTCTTTAAGAACAACCTATCTTAGTTTTCCATAATTTTCCTTTATGTGATCGGAATTTCCGTTTCAAAAGGGTGTAAAAAAATAGTATGCGCAACGAGCAAATCTAAGTAGCATTGTGATGCTTTGACTTGATGTTTTGGAGCACTCCACCTGACTTGGCATGTGAATCACAACATAGGTAATGATTAATTATAAGTGGTATGATATCCATTTGTTATGGGAGTTTTATATATGAGAATGGGGTATTATGCATGAGGGTTATATGATATGAGTATGGGAAAGGGTAATGTTAATATAGGGAATGGTTTAGAATGAAAGGGGGGAATAAAATGAATGTAATATGATGATAGGTTAATGGTATATGAAAGGGTGTAGGATGTAAATTTATATGAAGGGGACGAATGGAAGGTAAATGGGTAAATGGGGAAATAGGAGGTGAAATGGATAAGCATATGGTAAATAAGAATGAGGGATAAAATTGTAGGGTGTTTCAAATGACCATACCTTGTAACCATAAGAACTCTAACTGCAAATGAGCTCAATTTAGATAATTCTAATAGACAAATGACTAAACCCCCTTGACATCACAAAAACATGTGCGACCACGACTCCCATTAACTTGACACTCTTTCGGAATTTGAATGAACCCTTCACGTAAGAACTCAAAGATGTCAGACAACGATCTAGAGGATATGACAACATCAATAGTCATAACATCAATTTA
Source organism: Pinus albicaulis (assembly GCA_034641835.2). Classification (NCBI taxonomy): domain Eukaryota; kingdom Viridiplantae; phylum Streptophyta; class Pinopsida; order Pinales; family Pinaceae; genus Pinus; species Pinus albicaulis. The sequence goes on from CM076582.1 coordinate 1,083,695,407, forward strand.
GTCATAGGTTCAACTACTCAAAACTGAAAATTAAAGGATAAGGAAAAAAAATTGACAATAAAACTTATGACCCTAACACACATGACCAAAATACGAGCGGTAAACCAGGGATTTTAACTTGAAACCAATTTCTTTCATGGAAATTCTAGGTATGGATCAAATCCCACATGTTAGTGATTTAAAGAGAGGAAACCACAACAATGAACACAATATGATCCCAAAATCTTCCCAGCATTTCCATCATTAATAAAGTGGAAGAATAACCATTGATTGTATAAAATGTTGAAAAGAGAGTACTTAAGAATAGGGTACCAATGTTCTTTAACCCAGGACGCCATCTGAGAGCCATCCATTCGCAGATAAAACCACTTACCCACCAAATCATGTTGTTGTAATCCTACAACCCAGTCCCAAAAAACATCGGAATCAAAACGAGTTTTTTATAATCCAGATCAACCTTAATTAACTTCCTTCTTTTTCCACAAATGATGGAAAACATTTTCCGTGGATTACGACATTGGGTTCACTAACCATTGGGGATATTGAAACATTCAAATCCATATGTATATTTTCATGTACAGGAGATGTCCCAAAGGGATAGACTCCTGACTTGGGGCAGCCACGACTCTCCACCTCAATAGTGGCATGTACCAACACATCGTGTAATGGCACATCACCACCCCAGTTTCTTTCAGTATCAAGTGAAATCCTACTGATAGATGTAAAGGCGAGTTATACAACAGACACCACCGACACTTTGCAATCTTGCCTATATGTGCACCAAAGTAGAGAGCATTACTAAAAAATACCTTATGTAGTAGTGTCTCAAAAAACCTCGATAAAATATGTAGATAAGGTAAATTAATGTCACTTATCAATTATTGACACCACTCTATATAGGTTGTCACCAGCTCAATCCACTAGGATACCCCTTCAAATAAAATAGATTTTTCAATCACCATCGACCAATTTCCTTCATAAAATCTAATCAAGCACACAATCAACAAAGATCTTCAATGATGGCGCAAACCATTAATGGATTGTCCTGAATATAATCAATGACCAACTTGGAAAATAAATATCCCCCCAAACGAATTAATGACCCCAAGAGAAACCTTCGTGATCGAATTCAAAATTGAAATTTGTTACCAACTCCACCAATCAAAATTAATGCACTTACGTAGCAGTAAGGATACTCGTAAATCCTCCTATCGACCAATCCCAACCCAGAGAGGAGCAGGAAGATCCATAGGAGCAAAGGTTCAAAATAAAAATCATGTAAAACAACCATCCAGTGTGTCTCAGATAGACCATAGAGAAGAACAACAAGTAGCATCTAAGATCCTCAAAAATTCCCTGATTGACCATTCCCAAACTAGGGAAGGAGCAAGAAGATCCACAAGAGCAAAGGTTCAGAAGAAAGAGAATTTTAAAAACCAGCTAGTGAGTCTCAGATAGACCACAAAGTATGCCAACAACTAGAGTGGAAAATAAATTGTTATTAGTGTACCTTGAAACAAAAGAACTAGTAGAGATCCCTGATATCATTCAGAATCAAGATAAAAACTGAATCTAACTCAGATAATTATGCTTAGACGCATTGCACCAAACAACACCAGTAAATGCTACATTTATTTTATCTTCAACGTCTGGTTCTCGCAAAAGTTGTCGTAGAGATTTTGAAGTAGACATTTTCTACCAACGGATATTCAGTAATTTTTCCCCACCATCCTTTAAGTGAATCTAATCCATGGTGTCGATGATTGTCATAAGTTTCAGCACAACAATGTACTGATAGCATCAACCAACATATAGAAGTAGCGTTCAAAATAAATGAAACAATCAAAAAACACAAATTAAAACACTATCGATAGAGACCTCGCAAATTACTCCAACTATGTTACTGCCTATCCATGTTCAACGAAAGTGCCTCCATCGCTACTCTCACCAAGCACCTTTGTTGTCGGCCTCTATTTCCTAAAATCCCATCAGTTGTTTTCGGCATCCATCGCACTTCTTCCTCAAGAACCCATCAACAACATAAAGAGAAACCCTTAATCCTTTAATTTTGCCTTTTTTACTAGCGCCTCGTATCGAAAGTTTTAAGACAAAATATTTCTTATGTCTTAAAATCCCCCTCCATGTAGTAGTGTCATATGCAACGACATAAAAATTGTCTCTAATTTGTTCTTTAGAGACATCTACCCCACCAAAACGAAGAGCCCAACAAATTGTTATCTTTATATAAGATAACGTGAATGATAAGTAAAATAGCAACCTCGATATAGGTGTGAGACAATAGTAGCATGCACGTTGGCAGACTTAGGGTGCATTATCAGAGTCAATTTTGCAAGTCATGTTAAATAATATTGTCTTCAATTGATATGGTTTTGTCTTAATTGTTAATTGTCTTAAATGAATTTCATATTAATTGCCATTGCCTTAGCTGGCCATTGTCTTAATATAAAGTTTCATCTTAAAATATTTTTGTCTCAAGTTGTTTTTTTCTTAAATATAAAGTTTTGTCTTACATATAAATTTTTGTCTTAAAACATTTTTGTCTCAAATGATTTTTGTTTTAAATATAAAGTTTTATCTTAAAATATTTTTGTCTTAAATTGCTTTTGTCTTAAAACATTTTTGTTTCAAATGATTTTGGTCTTAAATATAAAGTTTTGTCTTAAAATACTTTTGTCTTAAATTGTTTGTCTTAAAATATTTTTTTTCTCAAACTGTTTTTGTCTTAAATATAAAGTTTTGTTTTAAACTGTTTTTGTCTTAAATATAAAGATTTGTCTTAAAATATTTTTGTCTCAAAATGTTTGTCTTAAATATAAAGTTTTGTCTTAAAACATTTTTTTTGTCTCAAACTCTTTTTGTCTTAAATTTTATAATTAAAACAATTCAATTGATATAAAATTTTAATTTAAAATAACTAAAATAAAATAAAGAATAATTCTTAAAAAATGTCTTAAAAGTGCCCTTCTTGTAATAGTGTGATGATCACTAATAACAAATTATGTAGGATATATGATGAACATCTATAACCATTTGGATAAAGTTTTTTTGGTATTATTGTGAAAAGAAAATTAAATGTATATATAGAAGGTAGTAAAGATTATTTTTGTGTTGGGATAATGGGTAAAAGAAAATTAAATGTATATATAAAAATAATTAGTAAAGATGGTTTTGAATGGTAAAGGAAAATTAAATATATATGAAAAGTAAGTCTAGTTAAATTAGGTTAAATTATAGATAAATTTACTAATTATTATTAGAAATATAAATAAATATTTCAATAATAATAATAATAATGCAAAATTCAATTATCCACAATTTAATAATGGTCTAATCAATTAGACAATATTTAATGCAATATTTAATGCAATTTTGAACAAGATTGTAATTTTTGTTATTTAAAATGCAGTTATGTATAAATGAATTTAACACTACAAAACTCATTATTGAATTTAACACCCTACAAAACTAAACTAGTGATTGAATTTAACACCTTACAAAACTAAACTGGTGATTGAATTTAATTTTTCTATACAGTTAAGAAAAACACTAAAACCAACACAAACACAACACCTTTATCAAAGATACTACACATTTAATAATCAAACAAAACAAACAAACACCCTTTATCAATTATACTACACATTTAATAATCAAACATAGCAATGAAAACTTAAATTAACAACTAATATAACTTATACATATATTAATGTGATTTAAACATAGCAATGAAAACTTATATAGCAATAAATATATTAATGTGCAATTTCAAACATAGCAATGAAAACTTAAATTAACAACTGATATCATATAGCAATATGATATATTAATGTGCAATTTTTTAAAATCTCAACTCAGCAGCCGGCATCGTCTCTCATTCAATGTTTATTCATTCCTGAACATTGTCTCACTTTTTCCCATGCATTCATGTGAATTGCTCAAAAGGGATAAGCGGCTAGGAAGCGCGAGTTTGAGTATTCCACAAAGAAAACTAACATCAAAATCTATTTGAAGTGAAATATTATAATCTTTTCAGGCAGAATTGGTCACATTTCTGCATATGTTTTAAAACATATAGGTGAGTGCAAACATGACCAAATCTTTGAACGGAGAGCCCTCATTCTGATAAACATGTCCTACGGAAAGCATGGTTTTTTCGCCATAATATATGTTCTGGAAGTCTCATATCATATAACACAAACTCACCTAAGAGACGATACCCTAACAACTATGTAGCAAAATGGAAGCTTAAACTAATAAACGAATAAAATACCATGAGCTTTAAACAGTCTAACGTTTCATAATCTTAATGTTCTAGTCAGCTTTCATCGGCCCTCTTTTCCATCACTATCAATGCCACGCTGCCATGGCTTTAAATTGATGAGCTCTCTACGCTGTTGTATAATGGTGGTGTTGCTACGACGGGGGTACTGCCACTGCCGGCAATCGCAGTGTTATATTGCAAATCTTTAATGTAAGCAGGACGCGAAGCAGCAGGAATAATCTCTACATCACCAGTCAGCATTGCTACCACTCGAGACATCGATGGACGCATTGTAGGCACAGCTTGGGTGCAAAGAAGGGCTACTTCAATCACTCTGAGGACTTCTTCTTTTGAGCATGTTGATTCTATATCAGGGTCCATCAATTCTAGCGGCCTTTCTTTCTCATAAAGATGCCAGGTCTGCAATGCCATGCGATATTGAGAAGTGAGCAGTTACTAATGGCTAAAGTAAAATTGCATGGATATTGAGAAGTGAGCATTTGAAAGTGTACACACCCATTCGAGAAGATGAATCATCTTTTCTGGCAAACTTGTGTCTGTGTTGCTTCTCCCACTGACAAGTTCCAAAGCAACTACCCCAAAGCTGAACACATCTACCTTTTCTGTAAGATGACCTCGCATAGCATACTCCGGAGACAGATATCCACTTCAAACATAAATATGGAACGAGTTGAATTATATTATTCTAATAGTTGAATTGGCAACCAAACATAATTTAAAACCATTAACACTTTAAAATGACATGAAATAATAATTTTCCAAAGATGTTTTGAAATTTCACATTATATATATAAGAACAAAGACGAGGTCTCTGATTGGAAGCTTGATGGCAGGTGTTAGCCCAGGTATGTCAGTGATCAAATGACTCTTTCAGTTGTTTTCCATTGGGTCATAGGTCAAAATTTTTACTTTTCCAAACCAGTTCTCACAAATAATTTTAGTCACTGAAGAAGGCTAAAACATGTATGTTGCTCTTTTATTTCATTTATCATTATTATTGTCAAGTTCATCATCATCAGTTTCAAGGTCACCATCTCCATCATCATCATTTAAGAGGTCTAGGGTTATGTCATTTCATTTCATTTAGGTCAAGTCTAGGTTCAGCCATGCCTTCGGAAAAATCATCAAATTTTCACTAAAATAAGGCAGTGGCCCTCCACTTCATGCATAAAACCCTAGTAAAGGAGGAGACATGTTTATGAAGATGAAACAAAGGCCATCACTCTTGTTTCATATGGATCAAGTTCCAAAAAGTTTGTCTTACTGTCTCATGAAAAATAATAATTCTGTCTCACTGTCTTACGAAAGGATCCAAAGAGTCATTTTGACTGTCAAAGCTTAAAAGGAGGTCAATTTTGACCTACTATCTCAGTATAAGACAAAGGACTCATTTCCAATTTTCAAATACATCTCATCTTGTTTGAAAGGTCATATCCCATGTTAAAGTTCAGAGGTGTGAAAGATTCAAAAGGTTTAAAAATCAGTTTCATTGTCTTATTTGAAAGGAGAAGTTTGTCTTCATGTCTCATTTCAGAGATGTGAAAGATTCCAAAGGTTTAAAAATCAGTTTCATTGTCTTATTTGAAAGGAGAAGTTTGTCTTCATGTCTCATTTCAGAGGTGTGAAAGATTCCAAAGGTTTAAAAATCAGTTTCATTGTCTTATTTGAAAGGAGAAGTTTGTCTTCATGTCTCATTTCAAATGTTATAAAAACACCTCAAGTGTCAAAGAATGCAAAGGAGGTCAATTTGCCTTCTTATCTCATTTGAAGGGGCAACAAGTCATTGTCAAAGTGCACAAAGGGTCAAAAATTTATTTGCAAGTGTCAAAAGGTAAGGGGCATTTCAAAGTCTATAAAGAGAAAAACAAACCTCACTTAACTCATTGTTACCCTTTTCGATGAGTGTGAGAGCAGCTTTCATCTTCATTTTCCCTCCATACTCCCTAAAATCCAAAGTCCAACATTCAAATCCCATTTAAAATACTTGCAATCCCTCTAAAAAGACTTGTGTTACGATTCTGTGGAGAGGAGAAGTTAGTTGTTACGTTTCTGTGGTGAGGAAAACACCAGTGTTACGTTTCTGTGGTGAGAGAAAGCTAGTTGTTACGTTCTTGTGGTGAGAGAAAAGACTGTTACGCTGCTGTGGTGACAGTTTCTAGTTGTTACGTTTTTGTGGTGACACTTTCAAGTTGTTCGCTTTTGTGTGTGACAAATCTACAGTGTTGTTGAAACCCGAAACCCTCCAAACTTTCAAGATCATGCTCTAAAATTTGGTGTGGCCTCCCTAAACGATAAGTAACCAATCTCTTGCTGCTGTTTGGATTGATTTTGAGATCTTTTATAATCTTTTCATGTCACTTGTCTTCTCCATGCTTTTCACAGTCCTCATAAAAAAAAAATTGTTTTGTTAAACCCTAACCTACCCATTAAACTAATCCCTAACACACCACATAAACCATGATTCCTACATCCCCCATGCTCCATCTACACATCCCCATCACCCACACTACCCTCCTTAACATGTCAAAAACAATAGAACCCTAATTCTAAGCTATTTTACACAATGAAAACATAGGTTCACTGTTTTTTAGGGTTTTGACTACCCTACACCCCTCCATTTGATTTCATTCCACTTTCATTGTGGAGCTAAAATTTCATCATATTCATTGAAATTTTCTTAGAATTTTTTATTAGCTCCATAGCCCTCATTTCACCTTCTAAACCTAAAACACTTTTACACTAGTTATTCTCACAGTCAAAATTGGGAATTTCCTGTGTTTTGAGGTTTTTAACACCCTAAACTGATCCAATTCCCCTCATTCCACTTTCATTGTGAAGTCAGGACACTACCCTATCCACTTAGGTTTTATCAGAATTTTTACTCAACCCTATCACCCCCATTTCATCTCACTAACTTACCCTACTATCACAGGGACAGTTTGGCTTCAAAATCAGATTCTAAAGTAATGGAGATGAATTTTACAAAAGTGAAAGAGGTTTTTTTCAATCATAGGCCAAAGAAAAAAATGTCCTTCATTTTATGCACAGGTGTTATGGTTTGAAAGATATGCCAACAATACACTTTCTCTAGGTCATTTTCTGCAATTCTGGACAAGTAGTCTTCACATCAACTTTTCATGGGTTTGGAACAGGGGTTTGCAGTGATATAGGACTGCATTTTGTAGCAGACATCCTAAGCTTTCCAACCATTCTACTTGCAGCCCCAAAATCCTCTGAGAAGACCTCCAAAATCCCTCTCAAAATACTGTGTTACGCTTCTGGAACACACTGGAGTAACCATGGGAGAATGAACTTTTGGAGGCCTTCCCATGAGTCATTTTGCACAATTCAATATTTTCTGGAAATTAGACACAAAGGGCTAGTCAACCGTTCTTTCAAAAGTGGATTTGGACCTCTCAAAGTGCCTCAAAGGTGCCGCCAAATTTCTGATACGCTTCAGAAAATTGGTTTTTCTTCAGTCAGAATTGTCATAGATCGGCATTGGATTCCCTCAAGACACTTGTAAAGCTAAGAAATGGTCACAAATTTGAGGCTATGAGTTTTCATTAGTGTTATTGGGTTGGTTTTGGCTTCTTATCATGAAATAATTTGTAATCAATGTAAAGGACAAACACTCCTAGTTTGTGGCTAAATTTCAGGGAATGGTTTCTAACCTCCCTAGAAACTAGGAAATGACTCATCTCTTGCATTTATGATCCATTTAGGATGGGATTTCGACCTGGTGAGATGTCATGATCTATATTTTCTATAAGTAGACTCTTTGTTGTCATTGTAGAGGTTGGATAGTTGTTATTTGCAGTGGAGCTATTGTACAAGCTTTTGCTAATGAAATCAAGGACAGTGTTGCACACATAGTGTTGAGACTCCAGTGGTATGCCTTCGAGCATTTGTTTTTCTCTGTAAACTCATGATGTTGAATGTTATGTTACTCAACTTCCACATATGTGCTTCGTTATGCTAATTCTTATCAGTTTATTGACAGAAAACATGCTTTCCATGCTCTGTTTTTCATAAGATTTTCATGAAATTGTCTTGCTCTTATGATGAATGAATTCAGTTTAATGCTCATTTTAATTCCTTCTTATATCACTCTATACATAGTGACAAATTAATCTTGCTTTTTATCTTACCTACCTGGACTCACCGTTACCTCTGCAACTAAACCTTTGAAATCAGATCAATACCCTAGACCTAGTCTCCTAACTGTCATTCCTATCCAACAAAACTCCAAAAAAACAAAAACCTTAATCTATTGAGCATCATAACTAGCCTAAAACATTATATCCATTCATCCCTTTGACTGCAAAGTGACATAGAGAGATCCCTCTCTGGTTCGGGTAGGGCTATCTACCTGGCCAAAAGTTGGTATGTGGTTACCTTTCTCTAATCCTACTATCAACATTGGGAAGTTGGGAAGAGTGATAACATTCTTGGCATTGTTGCTGGAGAGCGAAGGCTAAATATTTCTTGGGAAAGAACGACAAATATTAGCTCAGATTGCTGATGGTGAAACAATGGTCAGACATAAGAAGGTTGTGCGTCTTTCACCTGGCGACTCCACTTCCAAAGAAAACAAAAATTCAAAGTTTTCATGTTGACTCCACTATTCAAAAACCGATAGCTTGAAGAATTTCTTGGTGATTTCACTATTTTCAAGATGGATTCAACTACTAGAAGGTATGCTCCTAAGAATCGTGCTCACATTCCTGGTTTTCCAAATTGAATTCCTTGCATAGATTGGTAAACTTATCTGCCCAAATTCATAGATGGAAACGAGGATGAGGTTGTTCTACATTTGGTTAGATTTCACATTCATGTATGTAAACTGAAGATTGAGTTTCTTGAGGATTGCTTGATGAAAATGTTTATGTCTACCCTAGTAGGGAAAGCTAGATCATGGTATGAATGGTTACCAGAAAAAAGCTTACGTTCTCTTAAATATTTTCTTCGAGCATTATGGGAAGTCTCATCTTCCTTTGTCTCTTTTACAAAGTTATTGTGAAGGTTTTATTGCATACCCTAAAATAATTGATGATATCGAATGTATGGATGATGAAGAGATCATTGGAGCCTTCTATGATTTTTCCTTCCAACAACAATATGAAGAAGCTAATCACTTTGATACACAAGATCATACTCAGCACACAGTAGCCTCGTCTTTGATTGATGAAGAAATAGATGATGTATATTGTCTAGATGCTCATAAAGATTCCCCACAGGGAAAAAATTTAGCAGCATCACAACACACTGATCAGCTAGAGGTTTAAGGAAGAAACTCAGCAACCTAAACTAATCAAGAAGAGGAGAATAATGAAAAATAACAGGTTATTTTAGATCCTGTGGGTGTACACATTAGCACTGTGGTTTTTGAACAAAGTCCTCTTTTCAATCATCAGGTAAAAGCAATTGAGCATATCATTGAAGAATCATTTGTTGATTTGCAATAGTCTTATGATCCACAAGAACATCTCCAACAGACAATATTTTCTTCCATAATTAAAGATCAAACAAATTTGAATGATGTAAGCCAAGTTTTATTTCATGGTTCTAATGATTAGTTGCAGCGACCTCGCCAACTTCTATGTGATCTAGTTAATGATGAAGAAATCCTGGTTGCATATGATCTTGATGTTGTGTTTGGTTAAATTCAAGAAAATTCAGAGCCCTTATCTATTGTGGATCATGAGAATGAAAAACAGTTTTCTCTCATTCTATTTGTTGGGAATCAGTTTCAACATATAGACAAACCAACATTGTGGAATAAGTTTTGTTTTCCTGCTTTTAATCATCCAGAAGATCATATGTTACATGCTTTCCATGATCCTTTGGTGACTTTGTTGCAGTCATTAGCAGAGGAAGAATTTACCAAGTTTGTCTATACAAGTATTGGATTCAGTGGAAAAGTTGAGTTGCCACTTTCGTTTTTCTCCTGCCCGTTCAAGGAACGTGTGACTAGGATTACAGTGAGTAGTCATTTGTTGGATTGGTTACACTGGAAGGATCATTTCACATGATTGTACATATGTCTTTAGCAGGCGGGTGGTTTTCATCAAGATTTGAAGCCCTCAAGTCTCGATGATATGTTGCCATCAATAAGTTTTGTTTCAGTCAGAGTCAGTTGTCAAGTTAGAGTCAAGTCAGTTTTTTCTAGTCAAAGTTTTCAGTTTGTTCAAGTTTTTTAAAGTCCAATTTGACTCCATCTCCCAATGGTAAGGCTACTTGATCTACGGTGTTCTTGACACCTCCTGAAGGAGCTGCCATCCCCAGCTAGAGCCAATGTTAGCCCAGGTATGTCAGTGATCAAATGAATTTTTGAATTGCTTTCCATTAGGTCATAGGTCAAAACTTTTACTTTTTCGAACCAGTTCTCAGAAGTAATTTTGGTCATTGAAGAAGGCTAAACCATGTATGTTACTCCTTTATTTCATTTATCATTATCATTGTCAAGTTCATCATCATCAGTTTCAAGGTCACCATCTCCATCATCATCATTCAAGAGGTCTAGGGTTATGTCATTTCATTTCATTTAGGTCAAGTCTAGGTCCAGCCATGCCTTTGGGAAAATCATCAAATTTTCACTAAAATAAGGCAGTGGCCCTCCACTTCATCCATAAAACCCTAGTAAAGGAGAATACATGTTTATGAAGATGAAACAAAGGCCATCACTCTTGTTTCATATGGATCAAGTTCCAAAAAGTTCCAAATAACTCCAGTTTGTCTTACTGTCTCATGAAAAATAACAATTCTGTCTCACTATCTTATGAAAGGATCCAAAGAGCCATTTTCACTGTCAAATCTTAAAAGGAGGTCAATTTTGACCTACTATCTCAGTATAAGACAAAGGACTCATTTCCAATTTTCAAATACGTCTCATGTTGTTGGAAAGGTCATATCCCATGTGAAAGTTCAGAGGTGTGAAAGATTACAAAGGTTTAAAAATCAGTTTCACTGTCTTATTTGAAAGGAGAAGTTTGTCTTCATGTCTCATTTCAAATGTTATAAAAACACCTTAGGTGTCAAAGAATGCAAAGGAGGTCAATCCACCTTCTTATCTCATTTGAAGGGGCAACAAGTCATTGTCAAAGTGCACGAAGGGCCAAAAAGTTATTTGCAAGTGTCAAAAGGTAAGGGGCATTTCAAAGTCTATAAAGAGCAAAACAAACCTCACTTAATGTTGGAACACCTAATCCTCAATGGGTAGGTGTGGAATGCGAAAAGTCACAATGGAGTCCAAGTGACCTTGGAATGTGAAACCAAGAGTCACACCATTGTACTATAAATGTACATCATGTATAATGGAAAAATAAGAAAGCCTCACGCTTATCCTTCATTGTGAGTTGAGTCTCTTGTGTGTGTGTGTTTATCTCTCTCATACACCATGTGTGTGTTTAACATGGTATCAAAGCGGGCGATTGCTGGCCCTGCTCCAACTTGAGTGAGCCATTTGTGTTTATGGCCTGTGCATATCTGCAAAAATTCTTGACATTTTCGCAGCACTTAGAGTTTCTGCAGCAGACATTTTTCCGCATTCAGAAAGTGGTTTTGGAGAAGGAGCAACATTCAGAAATTGGCAGCGTTCCGGCATTGGTTTTGAAAAAAAAAGTAGCATTATGCATCTGAAGGTTTTCTCACTGCTCATTTTTCCTGCAATTTCTTTTAAATTTTGCATTTTGAAGAGCTGCTGGAATACTGTTCAAAGTGGGGTTTTGAAGAAAAGTTTTGGGTTTTCAAGTAAAATTTCTGAGTTTTTCATTGAAAAATATTTTCATTCTGGTTTTTTCTGCTGCTGGAAAATATTCTCTGCTGCTGGGCTATTGGAGAAATTTCTGGGTTTAATTGGCAATCTCTGCAATCTGCTGTTGTATTTCAGTGCTTGAAATTTTCACTGTTGCCCTAATTTCTGCTCTTTCACTGCTCTCTGATGTTTTAATTTAAAACAAAAAAATAAATAAATAAATAAAATAAAAAATAAAAATAAAAATAAAAAAATAAAAAAATCAATTCAAACGTCAGGGCTTTCGGCCCCCTCCTCTGCAACCCGCAATCTTTTTTACTGCATATGGCCCTCAACCCATATCCCAAACTACGCACAGCACTCACTCCTTATTACTCCAGCGCTCCCCCATCTCACTCATTTGCATACGCCCTACCCACTATCACTCCCCTTGCCCTGCGCTATCTCCCAACACCCGATAACCAACTCGCATACACTCCCCACCCGATGTCGCTTCAACGCCCTCACCTACGCTACGCCCCCCTTCCCTAAACTTCCCACACGGGCTCCTCCCTCTCGGCACCGCTCCCCAACTCCCTACCCACACTACCCCGAGCCCTCATATGCTCCCCTCACGCTGTTTAACTCCCTATCCACTAACCCACAACCCTGCATCTGCTCCCAACTCACCCCTGCCTTACGCTCTCACCCCACAGCACTCCAGCCCAACCTACAGGCCGCGCCCTCCTCCCCTCTATACGCTCTCCATCCCTCGACCAATCCAGCTCTCCATCCCTCGACCAACCCCGCTCCTCACCTGCCGTCCCAACCCCTCACTGCAGCGTTCACTCCCTCTCAACGACAACTCTCAACGCCGCTCCCAACCCATCGCACAGCAAGAGCTCCCTCTCCATACACTCCCTACGCACTACTCTACCTCCCTGCCGCCGCACCCCATTCTCGCTCCCGCCTCCCCTTGCATTACACATTAATCCCGCTCGCTTTGCTATCCTACGCAGACCCTACAGCACTATACCATAACCAATACAACCTGCCCTCTCTCCATAACCAATACAACCTGCTTCTATAAAATACCGCCCTTGCTTTCTTAAAATCGATTTTTATATTTTTAATTTTTTAATATCCACCTCCCATTTCATATAATAACTCCCCCTCCTTTTAAATTAATTTCCCTTCCCTTTTAAATTCCCTCCCTTTCAATTAATCCACCTCCATCATTTTTACTACAATCCCTCTTTCCCATTTTTTAATTAATCCCAATTAATTTATTTTTTAATTAATTTTTAATTAAAAAAAAAAAACAGCAGAGAGAGAGAGGAAAAAGAGAATATGAGCAGCAGAAAAAGAGGAAAAGACATGTGAGCAGATGGACTGAATACATAGAGAAAATTGCAGATTTGACATTTTGTGGCATTGGTAGAAGGGTGATTTTCAGCAAGAGATTTACATGTGAAGACGAGTTGTTTTTGGTGTCAAATAGCTCTTTGAAGAAAAAATCAGCTGCCTTAAAGGCCTCTTGTAGAAGTGTTTTGCTGCACATTTTTGCTGCATATTGTATTGAACTGACATTGTATTGCTTCTTCATAGTTGCAATCAGCAGATTTTGTACTTTGAGATTTCCATAGTTGGAAATTGTTTAGAGTCATTTGTATTTGTTTGAAGGAAGATTAAATCACATTGTAAACGGGTGAATTTTCGGTTGAAGCCGACACCCTTTCATTTTTTGAGCCTAAGTTGTTGAAAATGGCTAAAATCAATGAGGCATTAGTGTTGTTGAATAACCTCATTCATTCAAATGTTCATGATATGGTAAAAATGAGCAAGAATGCTCTTTGTAACATTCAGAGTTGTTTGCAAGATGCACAAGAAAAGATTGAGTTTTTGCAGTTGGAATCTCAACTTCAGCGAGATGAACTTCAGCAAAAGAGTCACCATTCTGAACCTATTTCTGTTCAGAAGATCGAGAAGGACTCCCATCAGCAGCAAGAAGATAAAGTTGCAGATGATTTACATTCAGTTCCTTGTACTAGAGCAGATGTACATGCAGATGCAACAGCTCAGCCTTCACTTCCTAAGCCCATCATTAGACCTTGGGAAGAGCTTGTCCACAACAAGCACCGAACTGGTCTTGGATATGACAAGGATGTGTCCTTTCATATTCCAAACTACACCAAGCCCATCATATTTCAGAGTGCCGGATTCCTGTATGACAGTTCACCTACAGCTGTTCCAGATCTTGTTCCACAACAACAACAGATTGTAAAATGCCAACACTGTGATTGAGTTGGCCATATGAAAGATCACTGTTTTGATCTTCATCCATGCAAGCACTGTGGTCGGCACACTCATTCTTCACATAGATGCTTCAGAAACAAGCCTCAGCCTCCTGCAGGAACCAAGATTCATCTTGGATGGATCGCTTCTTGGCAATGGGCATCATCAGCCAAGAAGATGTTTAAGACACATGTCAGAACTTGTTCACGGATATTGAGCAAACTTGCAATTGAGTTTTCGCCATCATCTCACCTTGTCCCTGACAGGGGGGAAAATGGTGGTCATGTACAAGCTTCGACGACAGATCAAGCGAGCCTGAGCCACAATCTCTCATTCCATGTTCAGAGTTGTAGCCAGCAGTTCAAGCGAGCCTGAGCCACAATTCGTCATTCCGGATTCAGAGATGTAGCCAGAGACACGGATGCCCGTGAGCATACCTTCGGTTGGTGGATAACCTAAAACCATCATCTTTGGTTGGTGGATAACCTAAAACCATCACAGGTAGTAGACCTCCCTTCTTTTAGGTTGAAGGTCTCCCTTTCATATATGAGGAACACTTCCTCTAGTAGAAGCCTTCAGCTTCTTGCCAGCTTTGGTTGAGTTCCAGGAAATGCTTCAAGCATTCTAGAGTTGTTGGTAATCTAAAACCATCACATGTAGTAGACCTCCCTTCTTTTAGGTTGAAGGTCTCCCTTTTTTATGAGGGACAATTTCTCTAGCAGAAGCTTTCAGCTTCTTGCCAGTTTTGGAAGAGTTCCAGGAACTGCAACAAGTTTTGCGTTTCAGTGTTGGTGTTCATCCTTAAACCACCTCTTTTTTCCAACATTTCAGAGAGTTGATTCAGCCCAAGTGCTGCCATGTATACTTTGCAGATTTGTATTACAACTCTTTTCTTGGACTCACACATACCCCTTCGAATTAAGGGGGGGTGTTGGAACACCTAATCCTCCATGGGTAGGTGTGGAATGCGAAAAGTCACAATGCAGTCCAAGTGACCTTGGAATGTAAAACCAAGAGTCACACCATTGTACTATAAATGTACATCATGTATAATAGAAAAATAAGAAAGCCTCACGCTTATCCTTCATTGTGAGTTGAGTCTCTTGTGTGTGTGTGTTTATCTCTCTCATACACCATGTGTGTGTTTAACATGGTGTTTAACACTTAACTCATTGTTACCCTTTTCCATGAGTGTGAGAGCAACTTTCATCTTCATTTTCCCTCCATACTCCCTAAAATCCAAAGTCCAACATTCAAATCCCATTTAAAACACTTGTAATCCCTCAAAAAACACTCGTGTTACGTTTCTGTGGAGAGCAGAAGTTAGTTGTTACGTTTCTGTGGTGAAAGAAAAGACTATGTTACGCTTCTGTGGTGACAGTTTCTAGTTGTTACGTTTCTGTGGTGACACTTTCCAGTTGTTACACTTCTGTGTGTGACAAATCTCCAGCGTTGTTGAAGCCCAAAATTCTCCAAACTTTCAAGATCATGCTCTAAAATTTGGTGTGGCATTAGAGGAATTTTGAGGTCTAAAATGGGCCTCCTAAGGAAAATGTACAATCGAAATTCACTTTATGAGAACCAATCACATTTTAGGGCATGACATCATCCCTAATGGTTGAGGTAACATTGCTTGAGTTAAAGGTACTTGTCACATTCTCAATTGTGGATAAAAACTTATGGTTAACTATGGTAGTGCTCTAAATACTTTTAAAGTTAGAGTAAAGTACTCATAATAAATGTCATTTCACACTTTTTGAATAAAAATATATTATTGTCATTTCATATTTCTTGAAAGAAACACTGCATATTCCTATACATTTATTATATTATATTATTTTTATATAGTATATTAATTACATGTTATTATACAATTTTAATAATATAAATTTTAATTAATATAATATAATATAATTAAGAATTTATAGATTTATATTTATATTTTATTTTAAGTTATTTAAGTACAAAAGACAAATGCATTAGTTGTTCAATTATAATGATTTTTTCTTGAAAATTTCATTCTTATTTATAGTTACATCAATACAATTTTTTTATTAATTTTATTTTGGTACAACTTTTGAATTGAATTTAATTATGGTTACATGGATTGTAGTGCAAAAAGTGAATTGAAAATTCATAAATATTATTTTATTGGTTTAATTATTATTTTATTATTTCCTTAGGAGACCCATTTTAGACTTCAAAATTCCCTAATGCCTCCCTAAACGATAAGCAACCAATCTCTTTTTGTTGTTTGGATTGATTTTGACATCTTTTATAATCTTTTCATGTCACTTGTCTTCTCCATGCTTTTCACAGTCCTCATATAATTTTTTTTTGTTTTGATTAAACCCTAACCTACCCATTAAACTAAACCCTAACCCACCACATAAACCATGATTTCTACATCCCCCATGCTCCATCTACACATTCCCATCACCCACACTACCCTCCTTAACATGTCAAAAACAATAAAACCCTAATTCTAAGCTATTTTACACAATGAAAACATAGGTTGACTGTTTTTTAGGGTTTTGATTACCCTACACCCCTCCATTTGATTTCATTCCACTTTCAACGTGGAGCTAAAATGGGATCCTATTCACTGAAATTTTCTTAGAATTTTTTATTAGCTCCATAGCCCTCATTTCACCTTCTAAACCTAAAACACTTCTACACTAGTTATTCTCACAGTCAAAATTGGGAATTCTTGTGTTTTGAGGTTTTGAACTCTCTAAACTCATCCATTTCCCCTCATTCCACTTTCATTGTGAAGTCAGGACACTACCCTATCCATTTAATTTTATCATAATTTTTACTCAACCCTATCACCCCCATTTCATCTCACTAACTTACCCTACTATCACAGGGACAGTTTGGCTTCAAAATCAGATTATGAAGTAATGGAGATGAATTTTACAAAAGTGAAAGACGTTTTTGTCAATCATAGGCCAAAGAACAAAAACCTCCTTCCGTTTATGCACAGGTGTTATGGTTTGAGATAAATGCCAACAATACACTTTCTCTAGGTCATTTTATGCAATTTTGGACAAGTAGTCTTCAAATAAACTTTTCATGGGTTTGGAACAGGAGTTTGCAGTGCTTGAGGACTGAATTTTGTAGCAGACATCCTAAGATTTCCAACCATACCACTTGCAGCCCTAAAATCCTCTGGGAAGAACTCCAAAATCCCTCTCAAAGGGCTTTGTTACGCTTCTTGAATACACTATTATGCTTCTGGAACACACTGGAGTAACCTTGGGAGAATGAACTTTTGGAGGCCTTCCCATGGGTCATTTTGCACAATTCAAGATGTTCTGGAAACTAGACACACAAGGCTAGTTGACCGTTCTTTCAGAAGTGGATTTGGACCTCTCAAAGTGCCTCAAAGGTGCCTCCAAAGTTCTGTTATGCTTCTGCAAATTGGTTTTTCTTCAGTTAGAAATGTCATAGATCAACATTGGATTCCCTCAAGACCCTTGTCAAGCTAAGAAATGGTCACAAATTCGAGGCTATGAGTTTTCATTAGTGTTATTGGGTTGTTTTTGGCTTCTTATCATGAAATAATTTGTAATCAATGTAAGGGACAAACACTCCTCGTTTGTAGTTAAATTTCAGGGAATGGTTTCTAACCTCCCGAGAAACTAGGAAATGATTCATCTCTTGCATTTTGATCCATTTGGGATGGGATTTTGACCTGGTGAGGTGTCATGATCTATATTTTCTATAAGTAGACTCTCTTTTTTCATTGTAGAGGTTGGATAGTTGTTATTTGCAGTGGAGCTATTGTACAAGTTTTTGCTAATGAAATCAAGGACAGTGTTGCAGACATCGTGTTGAGACTCTAGTGGTATGCCTTCGAGCATTTGTTTTTCTTTGTAAACTCATGATGTTGAATTTTATGTTACTCATATTCCACATATATGCTTCTTTATGCTAAGTCTTATTAGTTTATTGATAGAAAACATGCTTTCCATGCTCTATTTTTCATAAGAATTTCATGAAATTGTCTTACTCTTCTGATGAATGAGTTCAGTTTAATGCTCATTCTGATTCCTCCTTATTTTACTCTATACACAATGGCAAATTAATCATGCTTCTTAGCTTACCTACCTGGCCTCACCCTTACCTCTGCAACTAAACCTGTGAAATCAGATCAATAACCTAGACCTAGTCTCCTAACTGTCATTCCTATCCAGCAAAACTCCAAACAAACAAAAACCTTAATCTTTTGTGCATCATAGCTAGCCTAAAACATTATATCCAGTCATCCCTTTGACTAGAAAGTGACATAGAGAGAGCCCTCTCTGGTTCAAGTAGGGCTAGCTACCTGGCCAAAATTTGGTCTGTGGTTACCTTTCTCTAATACTGTTGTCAGCCTTGGGAAGTTGGGGAGAGTGATAACAAGAGGAAATGATCCAAAAGGCATATATATATATAAACAAAAAAATATATTAAATTATTAACACTTATAAGATGTTTCCAAATTTCATTAAAATACTATTTATATATCTATTAAAAGTTTGGGATGTTTTTTGCATATTTTTTTTAGTAAAATTTGTTTAGACTCTACTATTTCACATGAAATGGTTGAAATCACAAGTTTGACTTGTGAACTCTCTCAATTTGAATGTCTGGAGAGTTTTTCAAGGTGCGAAATTCATATATGTAGTCAAAAACACATTTTAAACAATAGAAGATCACCATTTAACTAAAAATTGTTTCTTTGGATTCCCACCAAAAACTCTAAAATTTTAGACAACACTTCTAAATTTATTAACTATATATATATATATTATTTTATACTTCATAAATCTAGATTTAATAATTATTTATTCTTAGTTAAATTTATTTAACCTCTATGTAAATGAAATAAAGTATTATGTGTGAGTGGTTCAAATCCTCCATATTCACTTGTGCACACTGGAGGGACATATATATATATATATTATTTTTAGTCTTGTAGACTTTAAAATATCAGTTCATTTTCATATATATATATATATATCCCACGATCAGGGTGCGGATTGGCAGGTTGGCTCTCCCATCAGTCATTATGACAGAGGCCTCGGTAATCATGCCCACCACCCTCCACATGAGTGGCAAGGGTGGCAGGGTGTCCTTCAGCATGCATGAAAGGGCTATGTGTAAGGACGGATGCATTCAAAGTTTTTCAAAACTGCAACAGTTGATGGTGTGGGGGTTTTGTTACGAAGGCAAAGGTTCGCGCAGGCGTGATCGTAGAGCTCCAGTTTCTCCTCAGCATTCGGTCGCGGTGACTCTATGGTATGTTAATTGTTCCTCCCTCATTTCCACCTTTCTTACCATGATAGTCTCGAGTCAAGGCATTCATGTCCAGTTTGTTTGGATGTCTTGGGATTATGGGGGTATGTGGTCAACCCTGTACAGGAAGTTGTCTGGTAATGGAGGGTATTGGGTAAATAGGAAAGTCAAATTGAGTGTGGTTGGGCTTGTCCTGTGGTCTCTTATCCTCGGTAGAACTAGTTATGCTCCATGCATGCAACGGTGTGAGAGCCAATGCAGTCAGGGGAATAAGTTTGGGCGGGTCGAGTCGGGTTGGGAAGATAGACCTCTGTCCGGAGTCTTGATGGTTGGTAGGCCTTCGCACTACGCCTGTAACACGTCCAGAGTGACCCGCATGAATTACCCTACCTCTGCGAGGAGGGCGATGGAACCGTGGGGTCTGACCCGGGATTGGGCTGAGGGAAGACATGCTAATTCAGATAAGTGGAGGGTTAGAGTTATGACGGGTGGGTTGATCCTTTGTCTAGGTTGGGGGTTCTTGTTTATTGCAGCGAGAATGGGTATGGGAAGAAGGTGTCGGGCCAAGCCCAGGTCGTAGGTGAGAATTCTGGTCAGGGCACCACAGGCTTCAATCAAAGCGTTGGGCAGACCTGTAAGGGAAGCTTGGCCAGCCTGCATGTCCTGCAGGGAGTCATGGCGTGGGAAAACGACCTTCTACATATCTCGTGGAACGATAATATTTGTAATTGCGATGAAAGGAAAGGAAGCTTGGTTTATTTCCTGGAATTACACGTCTATGTTGATCATTGGACAGGTAAGCTTCTGGGATCAAGAGACTGTCGGCAGTCTCACCCTCCTGCACTCGCACAGGCATTGCACAACCCTCTGGCTGAGAAGAAAAAGAACACGGCTTGGTCGTAGAGGCCGGAAAAATAAAGGTAAAGAGGCTGAGGGTCAACCCAGCTCGTCCTCGGGTAAGCTGTGAGGCAGGAGGCCCACGGTGGGAATAATTCAAGATGTCGCGAAGGCATACCATGAGAACATTGTAGAGGAAATTCAGAAGCTGATTGAGAAGTTGGAAGCCGACCTAAACCGGAAGGTTGGCATGATGGAAATGGAAGCAGAAGAATGGAGGGGCCTTGTGCTCGATCCTGGGAAAATGCGGGGCAGAGTTACTTAGTTTAAACAAACCTTGTTCTTATATTGGTCCATGAAGGGAATTCTGAGCGAAGTCCTGGAACAGATTTCAATGAGCCTCGCCACAATTGTCTGGGATTTTCCAGATTATAGAAGAGAATTTGACAAACTGAAATTCCAGCTCCATAAACAAGATGGATGCCTTAGTCGCATTGAGTATCATCTCCCATGCATCTACAAACTGACTGAGCTCCCCGAAAATTCTGTGCAGGACCAAACGCCTTGGCTGAGGATGCAGAGTAGCTTCATGTTGCTCATTGCTGGTTGTTTTTTGTATCTTATATTTATATGCGGGTAGCATTTAGCTTTTTATGGTTAACCTGTCATGCCATTAAGTAAAAAACAGTATATGTATGAACGTCTAGTCACTGCTAGCTTGGTATGATAGACTAAGAACCTTTTGTTTTTGGATGGCATACCATGCCATCAATTGGCTTGAGACCACCTAAAAGTACTTATCTGATTGTAACTTATGAAAATTAATGAAAAAAAAGATAATACCAAGCTTAAAAAAAGATAATACCAAGCTTACAAAATCTATATATATATATACCTTTTTTTTTAAATTATAGTTATTTATAATAGATTGCGATTTTCTTTTAATTAAAGTTATTTTTCAGTTTTACTTAAAAATAGACCCACATAAAACATATTGCTGAAGATCTCCCTCACTCAAACTGTAAAGCACCTTATTGCTGTGGACACAAAAGTTACATCTTCTAACTGTTAATGGTGAACGTAATTTCTCATAGTGGTCAGCAAACCAAAATCTAAGCTTCCAATTCAATCTTACATTGTGCCGGCAACTTTGGTGGTGATGTGAGTTTTCTTGTCATCAAATAGCCTAGCCAACCCAAAATCTGCTATCTTAGGGTTCAGAGAGTCGTCCAACAGAATGTTACTGGCTTTGATATCTCGATGAATTATCCGAGTACTGGCCTCGTCATGAAGATAAGTGAGTCCACGTGCAGTGCCAATACAGATATTGTATCGAGTAGGCCAATCCAGTTGTACATGAGATTCCTTACTACCTGCAACATACAAGACGCCAGCGTATTTGTTGCTATGTGGTGAATGAACAGAAAATGAAAATTTTCAATTCAGATTAACTGATGCACTTACCTAATAAAGCTTGATCGAGACTCTTGTTCTCCAAGTACTCATAGACCAAGAGCGGGTCATCTGCTTCTAGACAACATCCATGCAACTTTACAAGGTTCTTATGCTGCACTGCAGATATTACAGCTATTTCATTTATGAACTCGCGTTTTCCTTGTCTAGATTCAGAAGAAAGTTGCTTCACTGCCACCATTTCACCATCTGAAAGGGTGCCCTATTTTAGTGCCACAATTGAAAATGACATTAGTTAGACAAATTTAAGAGAAAACACAAACAGTACAGGAAGAAATAGTAACTGCTTACACAATTCAATCATGATAGACAAAGTTTCATATCCAAAAGAGTGTATAAGATGGAAAGAGTATGTACACACCTTATAAACTGCACCATATCCTCCCTCGCCTAACTTATTCTCTTTAGCAAAATCTCCTGTTGCAGTTTTCATATCCGCATAGCTGAAAATTTTCAGTTTTGAACGTATAACGTTTATTGCTGACAAAAAAGAAGAAGTCATCATTAAGATGGAAAAACATGCCAACCCTTGTTTCTTGCAACTAAATTAAAAATGTTATATGAAACAACGGTCCTCAAATCTTTTGTCAATACCTTCGTCTTCCTCAACATCTGTTGCTGTGCCCTTTTGAACTCTCCTCCGACGAAGAAGAAAAACCAAAATTGCGCATAATAAAGCTACAGCAACTCCAAGTGTGATTCCAATCACTACTCCCGTCTTACGTTTCTTCGACTTAGTGCCACCAACACTAGGAATGAATTCTACACATGTTTAAAAATTTTAAGTGACAAAACAAGCTGAAACGAGAATGCATTTCCAATTTTATAATTGTAAATAAATTGTGACAGGTGACATTCAGACTGAGCTTTGCATAATCCAGGTGATAGCATTTGGACAGATCTTTCTTCCATCCAACATTGGGGCTAGTCTGCTCTAGTGTCAGCCTAGTTTAAAAAAAAAAACTCATGACAATAAAAGAAGAATCAAGAATCATTTTAGTACACATCCATGGTAGAAAACTGTTCTGTCCACAACTTTTAATTTATTGAAACACATTAACTTTTATGATTACCAGGGGTAACACTAATAGCTGACACTAGTGGTCCATAGGTTCCTTGGAATGGAATACAGCAAGTTCCCTTTCCAGCCCAGAAAAAATGAATTTCAAGGAAATTTGCTGTTACGTTGGTCTTGCTGAAAGATTTAACAACACCTATATTTGAGCCTCCTGCCTCCTTTCGGATGTCAAAATCTGTTAATACTCTCTGCCCCTGCAACATCAACGTACATAATATTTAAAACATTTAGTTATGCTATACACATAATTTCGTCTCAACAGGAACAAATAAAAACGTGCAAATATACTTCAACATCGATCGTACTTGAACATAAACATCAAAAATGCGTTTTGCAAGACTCTTCCAAGTATTTCCATTTTCAATCTGTATCTCCGCAAATTGTAGTTTTACTGTATATAGTCCATTCTCAAGCCCTAAACCATAGTACCGAAGTGAGCTGGGAGATAAGCGTGCTGTCTCGTACAGTTCTGAATCTGATGTCTTTGTAATTTGAGACAGATTGGTTGCTATATAAGTTACATGGCTGGAATCCATAAAAGATCCAGTATCGCTGACTGCCCACTTTTTTGTATCGCTGACGTAAAATGAGGCAGCATTGAGTGTTTCGTTCTCCTGCTCATAAACATCTCCTGTAGCATAAGTCGTCTGTCCGCCTCCACAACTTATAGCAAAGTGGGCATCTGAAAGATGGGGACTCAAACTCAGCTTTGTTAGTTATGGTTTGAACAACACTGAGTTGCTCAGTAATACGTCCAAAAAAGTCGTCCTTCTAGCCAACATAAATACATATACTGAAATATAGATTTGAGTACTCGAGAGAATGGAATTATGTCATTTTAATAGCACATTTACATTTAAAATTTACATGTATGTATTTGTGGTCCACTAAAATCAACAAAGGCACTGAAGGAAAATTGATATTTGGTGATACATGAATGTGTCGTAGGCACAGAAAAGCAAAAACTGCACACAAGTTGCACATTGCAATTGAGATCTTAAAAGGCCATGATATTTGTCTTAATAAGGTTGACTTGAAGAATTTGACTATCACAAAATAAGCTTGACGCATCCAATTGAGTTTGAAGATCCTTAGTGGTGTGGAGTACAAGTTAATGGTGCATGTGAGCTAATGAGAAAAAGGGAAACCCCACAATGACAAATAAGTGGAGTATATTGTACATTGCTTTACTTCATTTCACGCCTTTAAATATGCTTATGATACATGTTAATAACTTATATTAATGGTGCATGTGAGCTAATGAGAAAAAAGGAAACCCCACAATGACAAATAAGTGGAGTATATTGTACATTGCTTTCATTGCACGCCTTTAAATATGCTTATGATACATGTTAATAACTTACATAATATTATGGTTTTCTGGTTTTCTGGCAACTATGATTATCAATCCAATAAGGTACATAATATTATGGTTGGCTGGCAACTATGTTTATCAATCCAACCTGCCTAATTATAAAATATTTATAATTTGATATGCAACTATGGATTTCAGCATGGATGATTATCAATTGAATATTGACAAACATATTTTCAGAGTTAGATCATTCTCCAAATTTTTGGGTTGGGGATTTGTTGATGCCTCAAAAACCATTGCAACAACATCGGAATAACTATCCGGTTGGGAACTTGAAAACCATTTTTTTTCCGTTTGGAATAGCGGCTCCCACTGGGGATGATGGGACTAATTTCCCAATAAAGTGTAATTGAATGGATGTGGGTATTGAATGTAAGTTGATAATGGAAATGATAACGAGCTAACAGAAGTTAATTAATTTGATTAAATAGTTAATCAAATTAATTAATTAAGCTCATATTGCATCAAATAATTGCATGTCTTTACATATATTAAAAGGTGACAATATTTGCATGTTCAATTGTGAATTAATGCTCAATTGTATTAAAAGGATAAATATGATAAAACAATATAAAAGAAGTATGACTATCAATCACATATAAACAGAACAACAATATAAAGATAGAAATACCATGTATATCCTAACTCTGCTCATGGAAGAAATAGTCTTTGATCCAGTCTTTTTATTTAGTTGATTTCAAGAGTACAACAGTGCAACTTCTCAAAGCCTTATTTATAAAATTTCATGACCCTTTCTTTATAGACATGAAAGGGTTTATATAGTAAACACTTGAAATATAAGAATAGAGAATACACAAAGCACTGAGAAGGTTTAAACAACTCTCCTTAAAATAAGTGAAAATATGATAGAAATAGAATTTGTTGTATGACTAGCTCAGGAGTGTGATGTTGTGTCCTTTCCTATTCGCTGCTTGAGTTGATGAATATCCAACATTGGTTGTACTTTGGGGGCTGAGTTGGCCTGATGCTTCGCTGTCCAGTATAAACTACATCTGATAGTGTAGGCAACGTATGAGAGGACGTGTTAGTAAGACAGCGCAACATCAGCTACTAACTGTGTGGTTTCACCAGATATTTTCAGTACTTATCCCAGTCAAGGTTCGCTAGCTTCCTGATGCTTTCTTCTTTTGTCTTTGACATTTCCTGCCACCGTTTCATTAAATCTTTGACATTAGGAAGGGAACCAAGTGGACATTCATGGATTAGATTGACACCAAATAGATTATTTTTGACAGATTCAACAATATTGTTAGCCACATATTTTGCTCTAAATATTGCTCTTTCTGCTTGTTTCAGTTGTATCTCTGATCCGGGTAAATTTTTGATACCCTTTTAACCAAGACCTTTTGCTTTGGCTGATGTGTTAGAATTACAATTTATCAAAATAATTATATAATCAAGAGGAACACATGTCAACAATCACAAAACAAAACGCAAGACATTTAATAATGGAGTTCGTCCAGTGTGGACTACGTCTCCGAGCCTCGGTGTCTTGATGGTGTTGGTCGTTTCATTCAATGCTGCAATTGATGATGATGTACATGGACACTGTTGACTTTTCATACAAGGAAAATCTCTCAACATGAGTGGCAAAGTCTCTCCACGAGACGTTCTGTTACAAGGAACTCTCACTGATCACAAACCTACTATCAGTATAACAACTTCACACATGGTGACAAAGAGTATCCTGCCATCAAGGCAACAAAGGGATCTCACAATATAAATCACCATCTCTAATAAATACATACCACATCAAATACACATAAATATTATGCATCTTACATCAAGCAGGGATCAACAACAACAAATAAACATAAAGATTCCGCATTATACATCAAGAAGGAATCGACACGACATAAAGCATCTCACAGCAAATATCAATGAAGTACATGGAAACAACACTTCATATACCTCAACTCTGATGTTGGCTAAAGAATAATTCGCTCAGCTTCTGGATCTGAAAGCACCATCGAAATCATTGTGTCAAATGGAATGAAATCGACTATCCACACACTGAAATTCGACACCGTCATCCCAATTTGGAAAATAGCTGAAAAATCGAGACCTTTGTTGCAGAAACTGACACTGACATCAGGTTCGTGTCCCTGAGAGGTATAAAATCCATATACAATTTGTCCAATTTGGACATTGAGAAAATTTGGCCCCTCTGAAGGTTGAGCTCAAATCATGGTTCCACTGCATCTGGTTGAGTGGCTCAAGGTTCCACCTGTCCACCTCGAATTACACGCCCGCTCCTGTACTTGCTCTGCCTGTGCATTTGAGGAACTGGGTTTAAATAATAATGGGTTGACAGAGTTTACAAAGCCACCGTTGGTGTCGCAACGGTGAGGCCATTCCGGCGGAGGCGGATAGGTCGAGGGATCAACCGCCCTATTGGAGCACACATAACCGCCGCAAGATTTCAATTGGTTATGAATAGTGGGTTTGTCATAACCGTGGCATGGTATTAATACCATAACAACCCACCATATAAATGTTAACGTTGGATTTTATTAATACCATCACATATATTGTTTTTAACATGGTTTGTTTTAACCAAATGTTGTTAAAATAATATTTTTTTTATTTGAATTTTTAAATATAAATAGTTATTAAAATAACTATTCTAATATTTAAAATGAGTTGGTGTAATAACCATATGGTCATGTTTTAATGTTTGTTTTTATGTGGGTGATTTAATATTTTGTTTTGTCCTTTCTACAGGTTGAGGACCAATGGAGGAGCGCCATGTGTCAACAGCTGAGGGGCTGCCATGTGGGCCCCACGTGCTTACCGGGATGCCATGTGGCATGTTGTGGGCCCCACTTCCCTTGCCTTAACAAAACTTCAATCTGCTCTAACTTTCTTATACGAGCTCGGATTGACACATTGTTCGCACCATTGTGATCAGGGCGACGATCTATTCAATCTGAAGCTGAGTTTACCACCTTCCTGTCACTTTGAATTTCGAGCTTTATAAGCCCTTGTCCTGTGTGTGTGTATCTGGAGCCACCTGGATCATTCCTCCCCACTGAGGAGCTTTTGGTCCTTCAAAAGCATCAACAATAATTTGCAACTGTTGTGTACAATGTTTGCACCACAAGTGTCCTGAAAAAGGTCATCCTTCCATCTCCTTCACCTTTGTTTTTCGGAGCCTTAAGCAATGAGCGGACACCCGCATCCTCTGCAAACCTGTAGTACAATCTCCTACAAATTACATGCTCAAATTATGACCAACTGTGACCTAAGCATTCCATACTCGCCACAAGTTTATAACACATACTCGGTAGTCAAGCTTACATCAAAATGGAATCAATAATACCCCAGCTATTAATACAAGGCCAAAGACATCATTGTCGCATTGCAAGTGATGGAAAAACACATCATCACTTTTACAAAAGAAATGCAACACATGATTTACAAAACACGGCCATGACACACTACCATATCTAGGAAAACCATCTTTTTCCTAATAAAGAGGAACACCATGAATGTGGTGGATTCATTTGTCGACCAACTGTTCCCATTGATTCATGCACCGACGCTTCGTCCTCAAGGTGCTGCTCTGGATGGAGACTCAAACACGTGGATCTTTGAGGTCCACTTTGGTTGCAATGCAAAAGGTTTTCTTCCTCCAGACCTGCTTAACCGAGTTCTTTCCCTGTTGTGGAGAAGGCTTTCCACGCCTCATCTTACTTTGTGCTGCCATTCTTTTCCAACACTCAGCGATGACATGGTTATGTAAACCACAAAAATGACAAGTTTTTCTATGCCATGACTTATGTCCATGATTATCAACATGCTTATAATCAAAATGAACTTGAGAATATCAATACTTGTTATACCTTTCCTAGTGGTCTTTGGTGCGATTATGGTGACGAGAGCTTGCCTCAGCTCTTTCATTGTCATGTGCATTGTCATAGGATGATGGTGAAGTGTTCCCATCAATCTCTTTCCCCAATGGTTTGAACCATGCATTGGGAGCTTTTGACACCTTCGAGCACTGTCCTTTAGTGTACTCAAAACCTGCTAATCGAGGTCTCTGCATGACCTCCAATGGCTGAATCATGCCTTGGCGATTAACGCCAAGTCCTCCCTTGTATCCCATCTTAGTGAGGAGTCTCATGCTAGTTCCTGTAATGGGTATCTCCACATTTCCCACAGAAATGATAGCATGTGAAGATGAAAGTAAAGAAACATTAACATTATTTACCTCAGATGTCGATGCAGAAACAAGTGATGATGGCTGCCTCAAGCCTTTGTTGCTTTCAATTCCTCCAAAGCCTCTTCTGCGACTCGCAACTGAAGTTGCAATCTCTGCTTTTTTGCTTTCTCTTCTTGGAGAAGTGTCTTTAATTTGACATCCTTTGCTTGAAGGCCCTGGTCGTTGAGCTTTAGTTCTTCCAAGGTTGCCTCTGCCGCCTGCAACTGAAGCTGCACTCGCTGCTTGTCCTCCTTATCCTATTGTAGAAGAGTTTTAAACTCAGCGTTATCTATTTCTTGCTCCTTATAAGCTTCATACAACATGTCCATCCTTTCGGACGTCCTCAAAATGGCCTCGTACGTGTCTTTGACATCCTCTATTGCTGCACGTTCAATGGTTGTTCACGCTCGCAATTCGCATCAACAAGAAGACCGCTGTAATACCACTTGATCCGAGTATATTTTTTATACCCTTTTAACCAAGACCTCTTGCTTCAGTTGATGTGTTATAATTACAATTTATCAAAAGCATTAATGAACACATGCAAATATAATCAAGAGGAACACATGTCAACAATCACACAACAAAATGCAAGACGTTTAATAACGGAGTTCGTCCAGTGTGGACTATGTCTCTGGACCTCAGTGTCTCAATGGTGTTGGCCGCTTCATTCAGTGTTGTAATTGGTGATGATGTACATGGACACTGTTGACTTTTCATACAAGGAAAAGCCCTCAACATGAGTGGCAAAGTCTCTCCACGAGACATTCCGTTACAAGGAACTCTCACTCATCACAAAACTCATATCAGCATGACAACTTCACACATGGTGACAAATAGTATCCCGCCATCAAGGCAATAAAGGGATCTCACAACCTAAATCACCATCTATGATAAATACATACCACATCAAATACACAAAGTTTCCGCATCTTACATCAAGCAGGAATCAACAACAGCAAATAAACATAAAGATTCAGCATTATACATCAAACAGGAATCGACATGACATAAAGCATCTCACAGCAAATATTAATGAAGTACATGGCAACAACACTTCATATACCTCAACTATGATGCTGGTTGAAGAATAATTTGCTCAGTTGCTGGATTTGAATGCACCATCGAAATTGTGTCGTCTAATGGCATGAAATCGAGTGTCCACATGCTGAAATCCGACACCGTCATCCCAATCTGGAAAATGGCCAAAAAATCGAGACCTCTATTGCAGAAACTGACACTACCATCAGGGTCGTGTTGTCTAGAGGTATAAAATCCATATAAAATTTGTCCAATTTGGACACTGGGAAAATTTGGCCCCTCTGAAAGTTGAGCTCAAATCATGGTTCCACTGTATCTGGTTGAGTGGCTCAAGGTTCCACCTGTCCACCTCGAATTGCGTGCCCGCTCCTGTACCTGCTCTTCCTGCGCATCTAAAGAACTAGGTTTAAATAATAATTGGTTGGGCGAAGTTTACAAATCCACCGTTGGTGGCGCAATGGTGAGGTCATTTGGGCGGAGGAGAGGTCGAGGGATCAAATCCCGAACCCTCAAACATAGTTGCATGTTTGTTTTTTTGGAATTTGTTTTGTTTGAGTTTTGGAGTGCACATAACTGCCGCAAGATTTCAATTTGGTTATGGTTTTATGTGGTGCGTTTGTTATAACTGTGGCATGGTATTAATACCATAACAACCCACCATATAAATGTTAACGTTGGCTTTTATTAATACCATCACATATATTTTTTTTAACATGGTTTGTTTTAACCAAATGTTGTTAAGATAAGTTTGTTTTTATTTGAATTTTTAAATATAAATATCTATTAAAATAACTATTTTAATATTTAAAATGATTTGGTGTAATAGCCATATGGTTATGTTTTAATGTTTGTTTTTATGTGGGTGATTTAATATTTTGTTTTTTCTTTTCTGCAGGTTGAGGACCAATGGAGGAGGGCCATGTTTCAACAACTGAGGGGTTGCCATGTGGGCCCCACGTGCTTATTGGGATGCCATGTGGCATGTTGTGGGCCCCACTTTCCTTGCCTTAACAAAACTTCAAACTGCTCTAACTTTCTTATATGAGCTCGGATTGACACGCCGTTCGTACCATTGGGATCAAGGCAACTTTCTCTTCAATATGAAGCTGAGTTTGCCACCTTCCTGTCACTTTGAATTTCGAGCTTTCATAAGCCCTCTTTGCCTTGTGTGTCTCTGGAGCCACCTGGATCAATGTCCCAAATAGTATATAGGATTCCCTTTTTGGAATCCTCTATTCTGGGAAGATTTGCTTTCCTGCCCTCTGCATTGTCCTGCCAAGTAATAATTTTTGTTATCTTTTCATCAATATCATCAAAGTTCATCCTTAGGTCGGTCGCTTGATTCATCAGTGAATCACTTTTATTATAGAGATCATTAATGATTGTCAACTTTTGACAAAATAAAACTTGTTGTTGAGCCAACATGGTGTTCAATTCCAAAGCTTCCTTTTCGAAGTCCTCTATCTTTGGATTATCCTTCAATTGCTCCAATGTGAATTGGAGTTGTTGAATTTGAGTGTATTTAGTATTGATGTTAGATTGATGTTGTAATTTTAATTGATCAAAGCTTTGCTGGAGCAGTGAAAATTGAGTCTGCAATTGATGATCAATACTCTATTTTTCTGATAACAACTCTTGTTCCAATTGTAGGATTCTTTCATCATTCTCTTTGACTAGTTGTTGGACTTCTGATGCCTTGTCAATTGTGGCAGATGCATAAACACCTGCAAACTATGTCAACCTTGTTAGATCTTCAGATGGATCAGTTTGTGGATATTTCCACACTACTTCCATGGGTATATCACTAGGGACTAATGCTTGTGATTTATCAACTCTCCTTCTCTTCCTCTGTTTTCTCATTACAGCCTGATGTCTGAGACTGTAAAATATGACGAGAGGATGGATTTCTTCTCTCTTTAGAACAATCTCAGATGAAGGGAAGGTCGGGATGAATTAAAATTTTTTTGTGTTAACATCTTTATCAGAAGCCCCAACAGTGAGAGGGTTCTGATTTTTGGCTTGAGGTGTGCTAATTGTCTCACTAGGATCTATGGTTTCCTCCTCTTGTTGTCCTTTAAGCTGCTAATCAAATTGATTCCAGACTTTATCCAATTCACTGTTGAACAATGGATTAATATTCTGTTCTTCGGTTGATTTAACTTCTTTTTATCCGTGTAGGACCTCAGTTTCCTTGGGAGGCTGCTCCAACTTTTGTTCTTTCTGTTAAAAAGGTTGAGACACCTTTAAGATGTTGAGAGGAATACTCTCCAACCTTTTGTTCCTGTATTCTTTAAACTGAGAAAGTTTTTCATGGTTAAGACGAATTTCTGCTAGTTTTTCAACCTGTGAATAGGTCTCAGCGGATTCAAACAAATAATCATAGCATCAGGTTCATGAATGAATTGTTTGATCTTTACTTGAGTTTTAAAGTCTTGGGGCTATTTTATTAGGATCAAATTGTCTGTTGGGAATAGTAGATAGCTTTAAACATTGAATTTGATTGATTTCCAATCCAACATGTTTGTAGTTGTCTAGAGTATAAACACCACATCGGATATGGAAAGAAGGTTAAGGAGATTTTTTAGCCTCCTTCAAGGCTTTAGTTAACCCATGCCCTACTGTTTGATAAGAAATTTCTTTTGCCAGGAGCTTGTCTGGCATATACAGTGGGAGAACATGGGGTTTGGAAAAAATTCCATAAACTCTGACATATGTAAATAGTTCTTTCCCAAACCATTTTCCTATGGACATGAAATCATCTTGGGCTTCATTTGACAGTCTTGGGGCTTTATCACCAAAATAACTTGGTGAAGTGGTAAAATGACTTCATGGCAAATTCTATAGAAATGAGACTCGTACTTGGATTCCCATAGGATACTATGGTAGACATGGATAGGAGTAGGGTCTTGAATGGTCCATTTCCATCCCATGTTCAGGAAATCTAAAGTAAAACATACTGCGTCCATGATATAATCACTCATAAAAAATGGGGGAACTGTTGTGGAGGTGATTATACGGTTCTTTCTATATTCTAGAATTTGTGAGGCAATATTATTGGAAAGAATGGTTCCTCAATCCATAATGTATGAGTTTGATATAGCCTCCATGAGAAGGATCCATTCAATTGAAAATTTACTTGTATTAGGGGAATCGAAAAGGCTACACGTCGTAGCAACAATATAACAATAGGGACCAATGAGAGAAGATACAAAATACATACCATTATTGTAATTCTTGTGTTTGTTATGGTTATGCCTCCACTGTTTTATTGGGTCTGACTGCAACTTATTCTCCTTTGAAAACTTCTCAAGGAAACTCTTGTCATAACCTTCTGTGGTTCGGGTATATAATACATTTTCTTCAAATCCTCTGCCTTAAAAGACCCTATCACTGTATCCCTTGAGGTCAGAAATGTCTTATCCCCGATATTTAGATTGTCGATTACCCATTTGGCCATATTAGTATATGGAAGAATATTTGGGCGAGCAACGATTCTGTGGAGAAAGGAGTTGGCGACTTCACTGATATAGGTTTCGGAAGACGTTACAGCATTAGTTGTGGCTACCCTCTAAATTATCCTAGGTTTTTCATCTTCGAATAACCTGTACATGGATTCCCATGAGGAAGACCCACTTTCTAGAGCGCATGTTGTGTTAGAGAATAGTGGATGCATCTCCGTTACCACTGAATTGAGGTTCTAGCTTTGGAGGAGCCATGGGTTTCTTTCCCTTATTTGCAGCCTTAGACATCTCACAAGAGTTCTGCTTCTCAAGAGTAGCCTGTAATATAAAAAAGGAGAATGAAGAACAATACTAGCAATGCGGAAACAATTAACAATAAAACTTGAAGTGATCGCGAATATAATTTAGATGCGAAAAACCTGAAATATTAAGTAACAGACCATCAAATCACTTTGGAGGTTCGATATCATTATACCGTTATGACTGAGTACTAATGAGAAACGTGAGCTCACGTGCTTGACTTGGACAACTTAGCCTTTAATTAAAATCTCGCATCACAACTTTATTCGGGAGCACTACTTTAAAACATGTGAATGTTTATCTTATCAATATGCGATCAAGACTTGACCTTTAAATAATCCTTAAGTTCTTTATCGACAGTTTGAATCTATTAGAGCATTGAAGGAGTAAGAGCATTGTGAGTTTTGCGATGCAATATCCATATCACAATCGCAGGAACGGTGAATTGCGTGAATGCTTTGTAGGATGACAACACTGCGACGCGATATATCGCATCAGGGTTTTGAAAGCGGGTATGGTAAATGGTAACGTTAAGGATTTGTGATTTGCGATAACGGAAGATGATGTGACGGTAAGCGGGTCCTACCAATGTTCGTTTTATAATAATGTTTGTCGGGAAGCGCTTCCTTTGTTATCGTTTTGTTTTGCTTTAAAATCCTTTCGCGCTTTGATTTATGTATACGGTTGAATCACATCGCATCATTTTAGTGGAGTGCTTTGTGTGCTGCTTGTTGCATTTGCAATATGCAATGGGGGTCTTTTGGGATTTTCCGCTTAAGCTCTCTTAGAGAATAGGATATGAGTTAATCCTTCGAATATGATATTCTTGTCCTATAAGGAATAAAAATGTTTTATTGTTCTAATTTTAAAATAAAAAAGGGTCCCCATTATTTTTTAAAGTATTTATATACAAATAATGGGCAGTTGTTGAATAGCACAACAATTGGCGATTCACTGGTAAAACCAGTTATCTCTGATTTATAAAAATGAAATTTCTAAAACTTTTAATAAGTAAAAAATGATTAAGGAAATGAAAACTATTTTTGAAATGTTTGGATAATAAAATTACTTCGAATATAAAAAACTAATTTATTATAATCTTTTAAAAACCTCTTATAGATGAAAATCTTTAAGTATTTATATCAGTTAGTTAATCAGTTATAAAGATAAAGTAGGGGGCTTTTGAAACTTAGCCTTTTGATCTACTCATTTTGTCATAGGTAGAACCATTGTTGCCAACAAGCATTCAAAGCCTCAACAGGGTTACCTTTGAACTATCAATGATCCAGTATCCCATCCATTTATGATTGCAATCCTTAGAGATAAATTCAAATATATATATATATATATATATATATATATATATAGTTTTATTTTTATTATTTTTTTATTCTTAAAAATCCATTGTTTTGGTTTGGTGGCCAAATAGTGACAATGCCATTCATTGGTTGTAATTGAGCTAAACAAGCTGGCTCATGATAAGAACCCTTGTCTTATGGTTAAAATAATCATAAGCAATTACCCTGGTTTAATATTCAGTAGTGGTAATGTCAGCCTATTATTTCCCTATGATCATGGTAAGCAGGTTCATGATGAGACTTCTTATCTTTTAAGTTTAATATATTTCTGAATTACACTCTAAAAATAGTATAGTTAATGGATGGGGAGAATCATTGACTCCAAAAAAAAATTTTGATGATAATTTAGAGGTAAAAATGCTTAGTTACAAAATATTCTTTACTTTGTTAAAGAAAATCATTCTTGACTGATAATAAGATCAAAAATCTTTATGAAGTTTGAGGTTAAAGAATTTACTACTTCAATGGAAAAATATTTCAAAATTTCTTGATAATTATCCAATTTTTCAATTTTGTAATCATTTCTTTAAAAATTCTTACTTTCAAAGTGAAAAATCATAAGATGATTAGAGACCATTTTTACAAAAAGCCAGAAATATGTTATTTGACATTATTTTCTACAGACCTAAATATGTGAATACAAATATATTCTACAGTAGAAGAAATACTCTTCTAAGAAAAGTTTTTTTTCAAAATAAGCCCATTAAGAGGAAAAGAATCTCTCTTTCCTTGTAGATCTTACAGTATGAAAGTTGATGGGCCTACTTGTTCAACAATTTGAAATGGGCCAAGCCACATTTTATGGAATTTAGTATGCTTTCTTTTTTCCTCATGTGCCTTGTCCCATTTAAGGATAGGATCTCCAACTTGAAAAAAAATTTAGGTAACATAACTTGCATCAAAAGAAGATTTAACTATATGTTGATGGCAAGCATGTGTAAGCTTGGATTTTTCCCTTTTTTTTTCTAATTTAAGTATTTGAGACATTCTTAATTGCAAAGAAGAGGAAGGTGTTCCTTCAATGAATTGGACTAGGGATAATAAAGGAAGGACTAGGTTTGAAGGAATGATAACCTCTTTCCCATATACCAGATTGAAGGGAGAAGACCTATAGAGCCTTATGGGTTATTCGATCATCCCATAGAGCAAAGGTTAAAGATTTGTGCCAATTCTTTTGGCTCTGATCAACAATTCTTTTAATAATTCTTATGAGCTTCTTATTGGTTGATTCTGCCAAACCATTCTCTTGGGGATGGTAGTTAGTAGAGTATTTAAGTTTAAATACCCTCTTAAGAGAAAATTCAGTCATGTTATTGCCTGAAAAATAAGATACATTGTCGAACACAAGCGCAGCTGGTAAGCCAAACCTGGTAATAATGAACTGATAAATGAATTCGATAATAGCATCAGAATTGGCTACTTTTAGTGGAATTGCTTCCACCCACTTGTTGAAGTAGGCTATAGCACTAAGAATATACTTATGCTACTTGGAAAAGTGAGGAACAATATCACCTATAATGTCAAGTCCCCATTGTTCAATGTTGATCGGTTGAAGAGATAAGGTTGGTCTTTTTTGTCTTCCTACTGCAGTCTGACAAATCTTGCATTTCCTTACAGAAGCATGGGTATCTTTGAACAGAGTTGGCCAATAATACCCTGCATGCAGGATTTTTGTGCAGTGGTATCTCCTCCGAAGTGTCCTCCAGCTATTCCATCGTGGAATTCTTGCAAAACCTTTTGTGCTTCATACTTTTCAAGGCATCTTAGTAGTACATAATTATAGTTTTTCCTGAATAACACATCATTAATGATTTCATATCGACTAGATTTTAGCCTTAAAACTCTTTTTCTTTTATAATTGAGTTCAAGGGGGGCATATCCATTTTTTAAGTAAAAGATACGATCATCATATTGGGACTCAATGTCAATTAGGCTTACCTCAGATATATGTACATTATTACTTGAGTCCTCATCAACTAGTATGTTGGAAGCTCCAGTAAGAAATCTGCAAAAACCTTGTCCTCTCACAATTTTAGTTGGTTTAATATCAATATCATATTCCTGCAGAGCTGTGACCCAATTTTCCCTTTTTTCTCGTAATTCTTTTTGCACAATTAACTGTCTTACTACTGGGAATGAGATTATTACTTTGGTGTGTGTTTTTAGAAGAAAATTCCTGAAGTGCTTCATAGATTTAAAAACGACAAAATCTTGTTTCTCCACCTTAGAGTAATTTAGTTCAGCGCCTTGAAAATTTGAACTAAAGAATGATATGGGTGCCTCAATTTGATGATCATTAAGTTGTGTTAAAACAACAACATATGATGTTTTAGAAGCGGAAGTATATAAAATAAACCGATCAAAGAAATTTGGAGTAGTTAAAGAAGGAGCATTTATAATGGCATGTTTGATTGAATCAAAAGCTTCTCTTTCATTGTGACCCCACTTAAAGACTGAAATTTTCTTGATCATGGCTTGTAATGGAAGAACAATTTTGGAAAAGTCTGGGACAAATCTCTTGACAAAATTAACTTCATCACTCAGAAAACGCCACATGGAAGGATTGTTATTGGGCAAAGAAATTTCGTAGATTGTCTTAATCCTCAAGGATCAATACAAATTTCTTCTTTGATACATCAATCCTAAAAATTTTCCTCTTCATCGAGCGAATACGACTTTTTGGATTCAATGAAATTCCATACTTTTTACAACATTCAAAGATATGTTTTAATTCATGATAATGGCTTCCTATCTTTTCTTGGAATAGATTGTGATATCATCCAAGCAAACAAAAACTATCTTATTTATCAAATTTAAAAGCTATGTCCATGCCTCTTGGAAGATTGTTTCGAGTAGGAGCATTTATAATGGCATGTTTGATTGAATCAAAAGCTTCTCTTTCATTGTGACCCCACTTAAAGACTGAAATTTTCTTGATCATGGCTTGTAATGGAAGAACAATTTTGGAAAAGTCTGGGACAAATCTCTTGACAAAATTAATTTGTTCTAGAAAACGCTGCATAGATTTCTTGTTATTGGGCAAAGAAATTTCAGAGATTGCCTTAATCCTTTAAGGATCAATACAAATTTCTTCTTTGGATACACTGAATCCTAAAAATTTTCCTTCATTGAGAGCGAAATACGACTTTTTTGGATTCAATGAAATTCCATACTTTTTACAACATTCAAAGATATGTTTTAATTCATGATAATGGCTTCATCTTTTCTTGGAATAGATTGTGATATAATCCAAGTAAACAACAACTATCTTATTTATCAGGCCTCTAAAAGCTATGTCCATGCCTCTTGGAAGATTGCTCTTGAGTTTAGACCAAAAGGCATGTTCTCATAAACATAAGTCCCCCATTTGGTTTTGAACGTAGTCTTCAATCTATCATCTTGATGAACTAGGATTGTATCCTGAAAAACCATCAAGGAAAGACATGATCTCGGAACCTGCAACTGATTGTAGAATTTGTTCCATGGGTGGTAATGGGAAATTATCCTTTTGGCAAACTTTATTGAGATTCCTAAAATCTATACAAATGCGTATGTCACTATTTTTCTCTTGAGATTTTGAGGTAGCATCGAGTGTTCTCTAGCCTTGAAATTTTGTCGAAGGGCTAAGACACACGAGACCTCCAAAACCTAGAAAACGTTTGGAGAAATTTCATCTGGTGTATGAGATATTGAAACAATTAATTTATTTAATGAGGACCCTAAGTCTAACTTAGAGAATTAGAAAAATTAAAGTGAATTAATTAAACACATGTGATGAAATGTTCTAAGTGATGTGGATCATGTAGTCTTTTAATTTGAGCCATTGATTAGAGATTAGATCATGGCCATTGGTTTTCCAACGAGAAAAGTATAAAGGAAAGGCTTGGGGTCAGTTGGAGACACACACACATTGGCAGAGCACTGAAGCCAAGTCGAATTTCTAGGGCGGGGTTTTGCTGAGAGTTTCGAAACCAATTGCAGTGCAGTGAGGGACAGAGATCGGCGAGGGATGATCTAATCCAAGGCTGAGAATATAGCAAGGCAGAGGGGCAGTGAGTACTAGTCAACCCGGAGCCATCCAGGAGGACGTAGTTCAGTCAGTACCACGCAAAGGCTACGTAAGCCCAGCCAGGGTGACGCAGACCCAGCCAGCATAGCGCAGGGGTTGCATAGCACCAGCCAGGGTAACGCAGTCCCATCTGGGGAAACGCAGAGGCAACACAACGCTAGTTAGGGTGATGCAGTGGGGACGCTGTCTAGTTAAGGTCTGACGCAGAGGCTCCAGAGGCAGCGTTGAGGGTTCCAATAGGCCAGAAGGAGCTCATGATCTGTAAATCCGGTTTAAGGGTGTGATACATCCATATCTTCTATCTCTGAGTGAAAGGTACTTATTGTTGTGTAATTTATCTGTAGGGACAACCATGTCTGGTGCCCATAATGTTTTATTCAGATTCTGCATAATAATATAAACCTTATAAAGCTGTTGCACCGGTTTTCTCGCACTGGGTTTTTCCGGGGACATTTGTCTGAAAAAGCGTGTGTAATCGTGTTACATGTGTGCATTGTTTAGTAAATGATCTGTATATGTATAGGCTGCAGTTAGTGTTTTTCTAAATATTTCAGTTAAATAACTTGTTAATGTTAATGAAACAAGTAGGTGAAGTAGATCTAGATACTGTAGTAGGGTTTTCGTTTTGAAACTTTCACATGGTATCAGAGCATTGTTGAATCAAGTTAATCCACCAGCAGAGCAACTAAAGAAGATTGTTGCAGAGAAGGCCGCTGAAGCAGCAGAGTTCCAGAGAGGGCAACGCAGCACCAGGAGGACACAGTCTTAGCATAGGCCATGCAAAGGCTGATGCAAACCCAGCTGAGTGATGCAGAGGCAGTGCAAAAACTTCCAGAGTGATGTAGGAGCAACCTACGTTGCGCAGTCGTTGCGCTGAGCCAGTGTGCTCACGCCGAGGCTAGCCAGAGGGACGCAGACCATTTTTGAGGTTGATGTGCAGATTTTCCATAGTCTGGAAGTGGAGCTTCGGATCTCCAGAGGTTGTTGGTGTGGTAGAGGTTTTGTCGGTGCAGAATCGTGCCTAACAAAGGTGACAAGAGCAGTAGGAGAACAGTTGCTCAACAGATCTGCACCAAACATATCTGAGATTCGATGAGGAGGGTAATCGTAGAGAACTGATTCAGTTGTTTTTTTGGCTGAAGTTTTCCAGGAGGGAAATTGTTGTTAGAGGGAGAAACTACTATAGAGGGTTTCTAATCACCAAGAAACCCAGATCCAATTTTATGTTGAGTGTTGCAGCAGAAAGAGGGAGAGGAGTATGTGTTCTATCATATTTGAGCAGAGATGGTGTCTCATGGACTGAGATATGAGGACAGGTTGGACGACATGTCCAACTTTGTTATTTGGAGGGCCAGGATCCTGACAGTCCTGGATGAGTATGGCATTAAGGACCATTCTGAGAATGTCCTAGTTGTACCTACCGATGTAGATCCTCTGAAGAAATTCAAGGAGAATCAAGCGCAGGAAAAACGCTTGATCATGGACGGAGCTAAAGATCACGTCGTGCCACATATTGTCGAGAAGAACACGACAAATGAAATATGGACAACCTTGGAAACAATGTATCGCGAAGGCTCCATCCAAAGAAAGATGCTTCTGGAGAATCATATGTGGTTTTTTCAGATGCAAAAGGGTGAGGAAATAGATCCCTTCCTCTTCAGACTTCAGACTATCCGAGATCAATTGATTGTCATGGGTACCGACTCCGGATGAGGGGCTCTCGGTGAGGATTGCCCTGAATGCAATCACCGAGGAATGGGAAATGTTTTTCCAAAGCATTTTGGGCAGGGCAATGTTACCATCCTGGGCGGATACATGGGAAATCCTCCAATAGGAGGAAATCAGGAGGTTTACCAAGAGACAAAGCAACAACAACAGTACAATCAAAGTAAAGAAAGTAGAGGAGGAGGATGCAACCCTTGCATCAAAGGGACAAAAGCAGCAAGGGAAGAAGAAGAGGGACCTATCCAAGGTCCGGTGCTTTGATTGTGGCAAACTTGTACACTTCGCTAACCATTGCCCTAAGAAGAAGGACAAGGGATCTTCTGAATCCAAGGCTGCAGCAGCAAAGGGGGATGATGGTAGTAACGATGACGTAGCCGTGAGTGCTCATGAGCCACATAAGTGGGGCGATATTGATTTGTAGAGCAGCTATAGATGGCAGGTGGCGGGATCCTTGAGGTGCCTAAACTCTTGGATCACATACGAGCTATGGGAGCCTTAAGATGGTAGCGGGACAAGTGGAGTAGTGGGTGCAGGAGATCACAGTGAAGTGGAGGGCAGAGCTATGACACTGTAGATGGGAGCAGCGCAGTGTAGAGGCAGCAGCATCGTAGAAGCAACAGCGCAGAGGTTGATGGGACTTCAGCAGCGCAGAGGGGTAGTGCTTACGCAATTTAGAGATGCAGCAGCGCAGTGGCTCCAGGGAGACAACACAATGCAGCATACAGGGGAGATTTAGTGATGAGGTGCAGCTCGACTAACTTGTCTGTTAGTGATTGCGCAGGGGTCCTTTAGTTGCTTACTTCTCAGCGACTAAGTTGCAGTGTAGCAGTTGGCAGCATGATGCAGCAATTTGAGAGGGAGCTACAGTACAGATGTAGCAGTGTTAGAGGTCGTGACATGGGCAACGGTACAGAAAGCGACAGTGCAGTGGATGGAGGGCAGCAAGCCAAGCATCAGCAGCTCAAAGACTGATGTCGAGATCTGGCAGTACTTGGTGTGGATATATTGTTAGAGCACACTCCTTGCTAAGAGGGAGTGTTGAGATTTTGAGGTAGCATCGGGTGTGCTCTAGCCCTAAAATTTTGTTGAAGGGCTAAGACACACGAGACCTCCAAAACCTAGAAAACGTTTAAAGAAATTTAATCTGGTGTATGAGATATTCAAATAATTAATTTCTTTAATGTTCTAAGTGAATTAATTAAACACATGTGATGAAATGTTCTAAGTGACGTGGATCAAGAAGTATTTTAATATGAGTCGTTGATTAGAGATTAGATCACGACCATTGGTTTTCCAACGAGAAAAGTATAAAGGAAAGGCTCGGGGTCAGTTGGAGACACACACGTATTGACAAAGTACTAAAGGTAAGTCAAACTTCTAGGGCGAGGTTTTGCTGAGAAATTTGAAACGAGTTGCAGTGCAGTG
Organism: Pinus albicaulis; assembly: GCA_034641835.2. NCBI lineage: Eukaryota > Viridiplantae > Streptophyta > Pinopsida > Pinales > Pinaceae > Pinus > Pinus albicaulis. Next base: position 1,083,737,390 of record CM076582.1, read on the forward strand.
AGGGGCAGAGATCGACGAGGGATGATCTAATCCAAGGTCGAGAATACAACAAGGCAAAGGGGCAGTGAGTACCAGTCAGTGCAAAGCCATCCAGGAGGACGTAGTTCAGCCAGTACCATGCAGAGACTGCGTGTCGAGCCAGGGTGATGCAAAACCAGCCAACACAGTGCAAGGGCAGCGCAGCACCAGCCAGGGTGACACAGTCCCAGCCGAGGCATCATAGACACAGGGAAGCACCAGTTAGGGTGACGCAGTGGGGACGTTGGTCAGTTGAGGGCTGACGCAGAGGCTGCAGAGGCAACACTAAGGGTTCCAGTGGGCCAAAAGGGGCTCGTGATTTGTAAATCCCGTTTGAGGGTGTGATACAACCATATCTCCCGTCTCTGAGTGAAAGGTACTTATTGCCGTGTAATTTCTCTATAGGGGCAACCATGTCTGGTGCCCGGAATGTTGTATTCAGATTCTGTATAATAATATAGACCCTCTAGAGTTGTTGCACTAGTTTTACCGCATTGAGTTTTTCCAGGGACATTTGTCCGAAAAATCGTGTGTAATCTTGTCACATGTGTGCATTGTTCAGTAAATGATTTGTAGATGTATAGGCTGCAGTTAGTGTCCACTTTAGTGTTTTTCTGAATATTTCAGTTAAATAACTTGTTAATGTTAATGAAACAAGTAGGTGAAGTAGATCTAGATACTGCAGTAGGGTTTCTGTTTTGAAACTTATACATTTTCTTCCTGACATGGAATAAGTTTGATACCCATTTGGATTGTCTAACAGAAAAATTGATTTTAGTTTTAAGGAGTTTATTCAACTCAGATTTGATTTGACTTTCAAAATTGGGGTGAATTTTCCATAATTTTTGTTGTACAAGTTTTTCATCAGAGATCATTAGGATAGTGTGTTGGATAATGGAAGTGTCATATGTTCTAATATCTTCATAGCTCCAAGAAAAAACACTCTTGTATCTTTTTAACAAATGAATGAAGGCTAATCTCTCTTCTGGTGAGAGACCTAAACCTAGATTGATGTTTTGAGGTTTGATATCAGTTCCAAGGTTTACTAGATCAAACTTCAAATTTGAACTTTGAAGTTTGGAGTTAGTAGCCTTCTTAAATCTGTCTTTTAAGTCATAGAGATCTTCAAGTTTAAGCACAGATTTAGGTAAAGCATTTTCATCAGTTTTCTGTTTCAACTGTGTCTCATGTTCATCCTCATCAATTATTTGATCATCATATGATCCTTCAGATGTTAAAAAGGTTAAAATTTCTTCATCATCATTGAACACACGCCAGTTGGTGACATTGTCTGGGATGGATGGTCAAAAAATTAATTCAATGGAAAACCTATCTGGACTATAATCCTCAGATGGTATAAGTCTAGATACTACATTGACCAGAAGGTCGGCACTAGCGTTTTGAAGTCTTGGGATACGAGAGATGTTTAATAACAAGAAATGTGAAGTGAGGGTTTGAACCAGAGATTGATAATGCTTTAAATGGGCAGAAACACAATGAATGGTGTTTCTTATCCGCTTTACAATAATTTTGGAATCTCCAAATACTTGAAGATATTTGACATTTAAATCTATTGCTTTATACAACCCTTGTGTTGTAAAATGTAACTAGGTCGGTCTTCATGATGACTATGTAATTATGAAAAGAAGAAGACAATGATAATAATAATGAAGACAATGACAGCGTTGAAGAAGGATAAACAAATGCGGATTAATCTGAAACAGAAATGACTGAAGGTACGATGACTGAAGGTGCAGGAAGGGTACAGTAAGAACATCTCTGAGTTTAAAAGAATCTAAGGAAAGAATCTGTCAAAGTCAAGACAATGATCTAAAGGTGGTAGAAAGTGAGGAAGGTAAATCAGAGATATACCTTCCTAACTACATTTCAAGATGTTCAGTTACAAGTGAAAATTATTTTGTCTCTACATTTGACTAAGTACTTTGATAATTGACTTGATGAAAGACTAAGTAAGTGAAATAAGAGAATACATAAGCAAGCTCACTAGTAATTATCAAGAAGATAATTTGAGTTAATCACTAGCCCTATGTAATATTCCTAATTAGCAATGGCTAATTGGAATATTAAATTTTGCTCAATTTTGCCTTCTATAGTTATTTATAAATAAAAAAGTGAGTAGAGGGGACATAACTCACTTTAGAAATAAAAGCTCGCTCCCTATTAGCACAACGTTGTAACATAAGTGAGCCAAGGGGGGCCAAGAGACCACGCAGAGGGGGAGCCCACGCAGACACATGGAGGGACTGCGCAGGCCATGATGGGGCACATGGCAACGTTGGAGGAGATGAGCATTAGGGTTGAGAGGGGCCAACGCTATATAGAGAGGAGAGAGCCCTCATTTTGATCATTCGTTGTTGATGATATTGAGCTGGTCGTTTCGACTTCTTGAGCACGCTGGCTGTTTAGCCTGTCTGCAGCACTGTTTAGTGCGTTGAGTGTCTCCGATCGGAGATCTCGCCCTTAGCCTTGGGGGACTTCGAGTGCCTGCTCGAGCAAGGTAGTTTCTTCAGCATTTTGTGGGAGGATTGACGTTTGGGTTTTCTTGTGGAGCTGGGCATTCAGAGACTACGCAGTCTTGAGAGGGAGGACGCAGTCCATTCTAGGGGAGCTTCGGATTGAGTTTCTTGCAGGGGTTTGAGCTTGGAGATTGAGCAAAGGATCAGCCTTTTCCTTTGGGAGGATTGTGGTGGAGTTTGAGGCTGCATTTCAGTAGTTCCTATTCAGCCTCTGCGCAAAGCCTTGGAGGACAGTGTAATTCCCCGAGGGGGTGATTTTCGGGGGTCAGCCATTTTAGATATGATTTCTGGGTTTTGCTTTGGTTGATGAGTAGAGGTGGATTCCAGATTTTCATCTCATTCCGGCGAGGGGATCAGCCCCAAATCATCAGTTCACTTCGGCAGTAGCAGCTACACAGTAGTTTTCCAGCAGCTAGGACGCAGTTCAGAGAGCAGCCATTTCTTGGATATTCTGAGAGTATTTATTCACTTGCCTTGAGCAACTCTAGGTGCCATCACTTTGATCACCTATTGTACTTCATTATATTTCTCAGTATAATAAAATGGCTTAGCATTCTCTCTCTATATTTCTGGATGATTTGTCGTACATTCTATCTATGCTATTGTATGTCTGCTTTACTGTTATCTTTATGTATTTTCGGGCATTCTAGTTCTATACCACTTGGTGTAATTATCTCATACTCTTAGACAGAGTCTAGAAAGGGCCAGGTAGCCTCCAGATCTCACCCTCTTCTCAGAGGTGAAATATCTGGTAAACGCCCTCCCAGTCCATCTCTGGTTGGAGTTTGTTTGTGTTTTAGAGATATCCCCGAAACGGGATATTACAGTGGTATCAGAGCATAGTTCTAGCTCAGCCTGTGGAGCTAGTTGTCTATGACACCAGGGAAGAGGCCCTACATTTGTTACGGAGGCAGAAAGTACAAAGATCATGAGCGTAGGTTGGAAAACACCTACGGAGAGGGAGACTGTGTTCGGGTGGTGGACACAGAACATGAGGAGCCTGTGACAGACGCAGAGTAGGAGGAGCCTGTGCTAGATTCAGAGCAGAGAGAGCCGATGGCAGATGATACTGAGGCCAAACAGTTTGGGGAGGCACTCCTCAAATCGGTGCAGGATCTAGCGAGATAGATTGAGGTGATGGGTCAGAGATTCACCGCTATAGAGGCTAGAGAGCGTGAGATCCCACGGTTATTCTAGGTAGGTGAGGGATCAGGTACATCCCACCATTTGCCGGAGCATGGTGCTGCTCAACGTGATACTACTCAGCCGATGGCTTCATATGCACCTACACGCTCTACCATGCCCACTTTCTTGGGAGCAGACACAGGGGCAGGAGCCCAGCAGGAGGCAGAGCCCGGACATATGGGTGATTATTTTGCAGAGTGTCAGGCCTATGGGCAGGAGTTCAGGGATGCTCTCTCGTTCAGAGATTTTGTTCATCTCCAGCGAGACAATAGACCCGCGACCATCATAGAGGGCACCGGCATTATCATGATGGAGATACCCGCCGCACATCTAGCAGATTCCATTTGCCTACGTTTGATGGTTCATCAAAGGAATGGCAAAGTATTGGGTGATTAGTCGACATCTATTTCCGGTACTTAACCAATCTGTATTCGAGCAGTCAAGGTAATAGTATTACATTTGGATGGTGAGGCCTGTGACTGGTGGTTTTGCTGGGATGGTTACACTCGAACATTCTGCAGTGACGACATATGCCGAGTTTACCAGGAGGTTGATAGAGAGATTTGACCGGAGGGATCCGGAACAACACTTTGTTGAGCTGACTAGGCTCAAACAAATCGGGAGCCCAGAGACATACATTGCAAACTTCTTGAGGGTTTCAGTGATGGTGCCAGATCTATCCGCGGCACGGATGATCTATATATTTGCGGAGGGGTTAGCAGAGCCACTTCGAGGTCTAGTCAGATCTACTAGACCAGCTACACTCCAGGATGCTATTAGCAGGACTCGGGATTTACAGGATGCATTGCCCAGGACTCGGACACCTTACACCCAGAGACAGGGCTTCCAGCCCAAGGGGAAGGATGTGAGGATTCCGCCTCCAAAGGGGAATCCAGGACGGGCACAGATAGATGATGATGCCAGGAGGGAGTTTAAGAAGAAGCGGTTGTGCTTTACTTTTCAGGAGCCGTGGGCACCAGGACATAGGTGTGCTGCTGGCAAAGCACACTTCATTGAGGGCTTCTCCGAGGATAGCGGGGAAGAGGATGAGGACGACGATCAATTGCAGACAATGGGACAAACTTCTAGATCGCCATACCTCCACCTCCAGGGAGCAGAGGTGCAGAGATGAGAGTTTCACAGAGGGAATCTCTTTGCAAAAGATTGCGAGGAGTTCCTGGTGATTTGGGACGTTATGTGTACGAGGGACAAAAGATGCACAGCTAGTATCGCCTTTGGTTGACAAAGGGCAGTCCCACAACTCCATCGATGCACAAATGGTCGAGTGGAGAGGTATATTGACCCTGAGAGCTTCATTTAATTTTTCAGTTTTGGTCCTGTGAGTCAGCATAAATGCAAAGAGTTCCTGTGATGTTCCGGCTGGCAAAGGACGATGGGTACCCACACCATGACCGACCAATTTTTTCGTGGTCAACATACCAGATACCAATGTGGTACTGGGTGTTCAGTGGTTGATTACTCTGGGGAAGGTCACCACAGATTGGGAGGCCTTAGAGATGGAGTGGGATGATAAGAAGACCAGGAAGCATGAGAAGATCCGAGGGATGCACACTTACCCACCTCAGATTGTTTCGGCTCACCGGATGGAGGCAGATTTCAGGAAAGGATACATAGAGTGGGCGGTTGAGTTGCGGGCATCAGAGGCAGGGACCACCGGTCAGGCAGTTCATCCTGATATACAGGCCATCCTTGACAGGTATGATACAATGTTTGGGGATATACCACCAGGTCGGCCACCAGACCGAGGGTTTGAACACACCATTGAGCCTGAGCAGGGCATACAGGCAGTGATTACTACCCCCTATAGGCATCCCAAAGCCTATCGGGATGAGATTGAGCGGGCCATCTAGGAGTTGCTGGCTCTTGGGCACATCAGATCGAGCACGAGTCTGTTTGCTTCTTCTGTGGTGTTGGTGAAGAAGAAGGACGGCACCTTGAGGATGTGTATTGACTACAAGGCCCTGAACAAGAAGACCCTGAAGAACAGGTATCCTATACCCAGGATCGATAAGTTGATGGATGAGCTGAGAGGAGCCAAGTTCTTCTCAAATATTGATTTGAGATCAGGGTACCATCAGATTCACGTGAGGGAACAGGAAATTCCCAACACCACCTTCAAGTGTCATTATGGGCACTTTGAGTTTTTGGTTATGCCTTTCAGGCTAACCAATGCCCCAACTACTTTTCAGTCTTGCATGAACCATATCTTCCGCAGTCATCTGAGGAAGTTTGTATTGGTCTTTTTCGATGACATACTCATATATAGCAAGACTTGGGAGGAGCATCTCCAGCATATAGAGGCAATACTACATATCTTGGAAGAGCAACAGTTCTATGCTAAGCTCTCCAAGTGTGAGTTTGGGATGACGGAGATGTTGTATTTGGGTCACATTATTGGAGTGGACAGAGTGAGAGTCCACAAGGAGAAGATCAGGGCCATCAGAGATTGGTCGGAGCCGAGGAACGTGACGGAACTTCGAGGATTCATCGGCATATGTACTTATTACAGGAAGTTCGTCAAGAGTTTCTCACAGCTTGCTGCACCCCTTACAGATTTGACGAAGAAGAGGGCATTCAGTTGGTCAGATACAGCGCAACGAGCCTTTGACAGGCTCAAGGAGGTGATGAGTAGCTGCCCAGTGCTTGCATTGCCGGATTTTACGCAGCCATTTGTTTTGGAGTGTGATGCGTTGGGAGAGGGGATCAGCGCAGTATTGATGCAGGGAGGACAACCTATAGCCTTTGAGAGCCGGAAGCTCCTTCCACATGAGAGGTTGTATTCTATATACGACAAGGAGATGTTGGCCATTATGCATGCATTGGCCAAATTCCGGCAGTATTTAGTGGGTAACAGGTTCAGGGTGAGGACTGATCACAACAGCCTCAGGTTCTTTTTGGAGCAGAAGCAGCTACAAGAGAGGCAGCAGAAGTGGATCAGTAAGATCCAGGCATATGACTTTGACATTGAGTATGTCAAGGGTAAGAACAACGTGGTAGCAGATGCCCTTTCACGTAGACCAGCCACGTTGTCTCTTATGAGCTTGGATACAGACTGGAGGGCTCGACTTTTAGTAGAGTACTCCAAGGACAGATTTGCATGTGAGGTTCTGGATGGACAGGTGGCAGATGATGGTATAGGGTGGTCGATGAGATCATCTACTACAGGGACCAGATCTTCTTGACCGAGGGACTTACTCAAGGCAAGATACCAAAGGGCCACATGAGCCTCACCATTACCGCCATCGGTTTACCAAAACCTACAGGGCCATTAGAGAGAGGTTCTCATGGAAGGGCCTCAAGGAGGACGTACTCTAGCACATCAGGGAGTGCGATGTTTTCCAGAGGAACAAAGGGGAGATGAGCCATCCCGCAGGATTATTGTAGCCTCTACCCATTCCGGAGGGGAAATGGGAGAGCATTTCGATGGACTTCATCACAGGGTTGCCCATGGTGTAGGGCAAGGATTGTATCTTTGTCGTCGTTGATCGAATGACAAAGTACGCGCATTTTTTCGCCATATCCGCGCACTACACAGCAGCACAGGTGGCCGAGCTGTTCTTCAGAGAGGTTTTTAGGCTACATGGTCTCCCTAAGACCATCATCAGTGACAGGGACAACCGCTTCATGGGCAGATTTTGGCAGGAGCTTTTCCGGTTGGTGGGGACAGAGTTGACACCAAGTACCAGTTATCACCCACAGACAGAGATAGTTAACAAGTGGCTGGAGGGCTACTTGCGTAACTATGTCAGTGGGCAGCAGCGAGCATGGCTGAAGTGGTTGCATTTGGGGGAGTACTGCTACAACACTACACATCACATGTCCATTGGTATGTCTCCATTTTACGCTTTATATGGATATCACTCTTTTTCTTTTGTTGATGTGATGTTTGGTGCTATCAAGGCTCCGAGAGCCAAGATTTGGATCCGAGTCAGGATATTCTCCGAGCTCTCAAGGATAGTATGGCCACAGCGCAGAACCAGCAGAAGCTGTATGCTGATCGGGGTTGGGTGGAGAGATAGTTTGAGGTAGGGGACTTGGTCTACCTACGATTACAGCTATACCGACAGTCGTCACTGAAGCAGAAGGGAGCTGAGAAGCTCAAGCCCTGTTAGGTCCCTATATTACCAGTATAGTCCCTTATTGTTATTAGTGTAACCCCCTTATTGTTATTATTGTACCCTTGTAACCCCCATTTTGTTATTAATGTGCCCATAAATTATTATTGTTAGGTCGGCTAGGATTACATTGTGGCCCACTAGGATTACATTATGGCCACATGGACTCCTATAAATAGAAGGGAGGTTTTGTAAATTGTATCATCCAAGAATTGTTTATTTATGTAATGTATTGGAGGTTGCCCCCTCGAAGTGGCTCATTTCTAAGGCGTTGATATCTCTTTCCTTCTATTTTTGGAGCTGTTTACACAACATTTGGTATCAGAGCTTTGGATTCTAGGGTTTCGCTGCTCCAAACAGGTCATCGTGGAATTTTCGCTATAAATTTTTTTCTATGAAGTTTTAGAAGCTGAAATTTTTAGGGTGCGAAGCTGAAATCCTGAGGAAGATTTTCTAAAAATTTCAGAGTTTGGTTCGCAATATTTTCGGAGATATGATCTGTGGAAGTTAGGTCTTTTTCCAGGCTCCTAAACAGGTCATCGTGGCATTTGCACTATAATTTTTTTTCTACGAAGGTTCAGAATCTGAAATTTTTAGGGTGCGAAGCTGAAATCCTGAGGAAACACGTCGAAAAATTTCAGAGCTTGATTCACAATATTTTTGGAGATATGATCTGTGGAAGGTAGTGTTTTTTCAGGCTCCCGAATTTCATCTCAAAGAGGTGATCGTGGGAAAAGTTCAATAACTCTCTCTTTGAGCATCGGATTGGACTACCGTAAAAAGTGGTCGCAAGTACACAGACTGCAGTTTCTTGGCTATCAATTTCAGAGGCGAAGGACGAAACAGTGAAACGTGGAAAGTCGTACAAGTTTGCTCTACTGAACCAGTCCATAATTAGGTTTGTCTTGGAGAATCCAAATCAGGTCAGACCTGTGGCATTCAAAAGAGAATTCAGAGGGCTACTTCAGTGCTGAATTTCGGATATTGAAGAGCCGCAATCACATAGATAATCAAATTTCAATATCGAGCTTCTCAAAAGCAATAAAAAGGTGTGTATTTTTTTTCCGAATTGCATAAGTCTTGTTTGAAAAATCAATTTGAATTGATTCCAAGGGCATATTGTAGAATAGATATCAGTATTGGGTTCTAAAAAATGCCCCGTAAAAATAATTCTACACCCATTAAGCCTTCAGAAGGCTCTACTATGACCCATGAAGATGAATAATTGCAACATGATCTATCAAAATTACAAGAGCAAGTGCACCAAATTTCGCTCTCGCAAAGAGCAGCAAAAAATGAAATGGAAGTTTTGAAGAAAGGCGTGGAAGCGAAGATGGATGGTGTGAAGAATAATATGGATGGTTTGAAGAAAGACGTGGAATCTAAGATAGATGGCATGGAAGCTGGCATGGAATCTAAGATGGATGACATGGAAGCTAAAATGGAAAACATGAAGAATGATCTAAAAGTAGACATAGAAGGTTTGACAAAGTTGATACAAGAAATGTTTCCTAATGGTGAAAAGATAGTAGAAAAACCTCATGAGGAGAACAAAATAAATGTTAATCGTGATTTCATAAACTCTAATGTTGGCGGGAAGAACCACCATATTCCAAAAATGGATATGAGGAAGTTTGATGGAAAGGATCCTGTAACATGGATACTACAGATGGAGCAATATTTGATCTCCATAATGTGCAAAACACACAAAAGGTACGCATTGCAACTTTACATTTAGAACAAAATACATTTGTATGGTATCGATGGCTTTGCTCCCGTAAAAAGTTTGTCACTTGGTCAATTTTTACGGAGGAAATGATAGCACATTATGAGGATACAAAGAGAAACACCTTCTTTAGCCAATTGATAAATCTCAAACAAAAGGGTTTAGTGGGGCAGCACATTGAGGACTTCCAAAAATTGAATATAAGGGTAACCGATATTCCAGAGGAACACAGGATTGATCTCTTCATAGGCACTTTAAAGGATAACATTCAACATGAAGTTCGCGTTCTGGAACCTGATTCATTGGAGAAGGCATTCAGGTTGGCAAGAAAAGTTGAATGTAAAATTATGGCAACAAGGAAGCCTACCACTCATTTCTATAAAGAAGGAAGTGTGGCTACGCCTAGATTTCCACAACCTACAAGGTTGACACCACAACAATTGGAAGAAAAAAGAGCAAAAGGGCTTTGCTACAGTTTTGATAGAAAATACACTAAAGGTCATAAGTGTGCTGAGAAGAAATTATTTTACATAGATTGTGAAGAGGAAGAAGAAAATGAACAAGAAGATGATATACACCAGGAATCAACCCAAGAAGAGGAAGAAATGAGTCCGACCATATTGTGTAATGCATTGGTAGGAATTAACACTCCTCAAACTCTCAATATAGAAGGACATATCAAGAAGAAAAAGGTAATAGTGTTGATTGATTCAGGTTGTACCCATAATTTTATTCATTGTAAGGTAGCTAAGGAATTGAATTGTTTCCTATACCCAGCACCAGAATGTCAAGTGATGGTTGCAAATGGAGGAACTATAAATTTCTCTGGAAAATGCCATAATATCAAGCTAACTATGGGGGAATATGTATTGAATAGTCCAATTCTTTCCATTCCTATGGGAGGTGCTGATGTTGTACTAGGAGTACAATGGTTACAATCTTTGGGGACGGTAGCTTTTAATTTTCAAGAACTTTTCTTGAAATTTTTTTCAAGGAAAGGAAGTCGAATTACGAGGTATTGCAGGGAAGCCAGGAAAGATAATAAGCTCTAATGTCATGACAAATCTTCTAAAGAAAGAAAAACGAGGCATAATTGCACAATTATTCTCACTAGAAGTTCCAACATCAAAATCATCTATTTCTGCAGATCTCCAACAAGTCTTGGACAATCATTCCAAGGTGTTTGAAACTCTCAAAGGACTCCCACCTATTCGTGATCATGATCATGCTATTCATTTGATTCCAGGAAGTGTTCCTCCAAAAATCAAGCCTTATAGATATCCTTACTTCCAAAAGAGCGAAATTGAACGTATGATTGCAGAAATGTTAGAGGCGGGTATAATTCAACCTAGTCAAAGTTCTTTCTCTGCTCCTATAGTTTTGGTACACAAGAAGGATGAATCATGGCGAATGTGTCCGGATTATAGGGAGCTCAATAAGCTCACCATTAAAGACAAATTTCCCATTCCTGTGATTGATGAATTATTGGATGAATTACATGGAGCAATTTATTTTTCCAAGTTGGATCTTCGTTCAGGATATCATCAAATTAGAATGAAGACTGAAGATATTCCAAAAATAGCATTTCGAACTCATGAGGGTCATTATGAATTTTTGGTCATGCCTTTTGGCATTACCAATGCACCTTCTACATTTCAAGGGTTGATGAATTCCATTTTCAAACCCTTCCTTAGAAAATTTGTGCTAGTATTTTTTGATGATATACTAATCTACAGCAAATCTTGGAAGGATCATGTTCAACATGTTGACAGGGTGCTCAAACTATTGGAGGAGAAACAATTATATGCAAAAACATCCAAATGTTTCTTTGGAGTACAAGAGGTGGAATATCCAGGTCATATTGTATCTCACGAGGGTGTTAAGGTAGACCCTAACAAAATTAAAGCCATTAAGGAATGGAAAGTCCCCACAACCATAAAGCAGTTGCGAGGATTTCTCGGTTTAACAGGGTATTATCACAAGTTTGTTAAGAATTATGGGAGAATAGCAGCACCTCTAACAACATTATTGAAGAAAGATGCATTTTCATGGACTCCTGAAGCAATTAAGGCCTTTGAACATCTTAAAGAGGCAATGTGCCTAGCACCGGTCTTAGCTACGCCAGACTTCACAAAAACCTTTATTGTGGAATGTGATGCCTCAGGAAATGGAATTGGTGTTGTTTTAATGCAGGAAGGAAGACCCATTTCTTTTGAAAGTCGTCCAATCAAAGGAAAGTATTTACGTAAACCTATTTATGATAAGTAAATGTTAGCAATACTGCATGCACTAAGGAAATGGAGAACTTACCTAATGGGAAGACACTTCAAGGTAAAAACTGATCATGATAGTCTTAAACACTTTTTGGAACAAAGACTATCTTCAGAAGAGCAACAGAAATGGGTCACAAAGATGTTGGGTTATGACTTTGAAATAATCTACAAAAAAGGAAAGCTTAATGTTGTTGCAGATGCACTCTCAAGAAAGAATGAAGAGGTGGAAGCATTGCTTTTTGCCATTTCTATTATCCAACCAGATTGGATAATCGAAGCAAGAGATGAATGGAAGAAGGACAAAGATGTATGGGCACTCATTCAAAAGTTGCAGCGAGATCCTAGTACATCTAATACATTATTTGGAAAAATGATTCCTTATGGTACAAAGATCGCTTATATCTTTGTAAGAATTCCCCAACTAAAACAAAAGATTCTTCTGAAATTGCACACTTATCCTTTAGGAGGACACTCAGGATTTTTAAAAACTTACCACAGGGTGAAGAAAGAATTTTTTTGGGATGGCCTTAAATCTGATATTCAAAAGTTTGTGATGGAATGTTTGGTTTGCCAGCAGAATAAAGTTGAGACAATTAAGACCCCGGGACTTCTACAACCTTTATCCATTCCAAGTCAACGTTGGGAGGAGATTTCAATGGATTTTATCACAGGTTTACCTAAGTACGAAGGAAAGAGTGTCATCATGGTGGTAGTTGATAGACTTACCAAGTATGCACACTTTTGTGCATTATCTCATCCATTTAAAGCAAGTACAGTTGCTACTACATTTATGGACAGAATTCAAAAGCTACATGGAAGCCCAAGGGTTATTATGAGTGACAAAGATCCCATTTTTACTGGAAATTTTTGGACGGAGTTATTTTCTTGTTTGGGTACTCAATTAGCTCATAGCTCATCTTATCATCCTCAATCCGATGTTCAAACTGAGATAGTAAATAAATGTTTGGAAGGATATCTTCGTTGTTTTGTATCTGATAAACAAACACAATGGGTCAAGTGGTTACCTCTCGCTGAATGGTGGTATAACACTTCCTTCCATACTGCAACAAAAATGACCCCATTTATGGCACTTTACGGATATCATCCACCATCGATTACATCATCTTTAAGGGAAAATTCGAAGGTTCAAGCAGTCGAAGATCACATCGAGCATCAGCAAGAAGTTCTCCAACTCTTAAAGGATAACCTTAATTTGGCACAAAATCGAATGAAACAAAAGGCAGATCAACATCGCAGCGAGAGAAGTTTTGATGTAGGAGATTGGGTATTTTTACGGCTACAACCATATAAACAAATGTCCCTCAAGCAAGCAAAGAAGGATAATAAATTATCGCCAAAGTACTATGGTCCTTACAAGGTGTTGCAAAATATTGGTACTATGGCATACAAATTGGAGCTTCCTGCTTCTTCACGAGTACATCCAGTTTTCCATGTTTCATGCTTAAAGAAGGTTATAGGTGAAAATCTTCCAGTTCAAACAATATTTCCAGAACTTGATGAGGAAGGAAAAGTCATATTGGAACCTGAAGCGGTCACGGAAACAAGAACTCGACAGCTACGAAATCGATCAATTTCAGAGTATCTCATCAAGTGGAAGAACTTACCCACTGAAGATTCTACATGGGAGGATGAGAAGTTTATATAGAAGCACCCAGAGCTACTCAAGCGTTGAGGACAACATTTTTTTGAAGGAGAGGGGCATGTTAGGTCCCTATATTACTAGTATAGTCCCTTATTGTTATTAGTGTAACCCCCTTATTGTTATTATTGTACCCTTGTAACCCCCATTTTGTTATTATTGTGCCCTTAAATTATTATTGTTAGGTCAGCTAGGATTACATTGTGGTCCACTAGGATTACATTATGGCCACATGGACTCCTATATATAGAAAGGAGGTTTTGTAAATTGTATCATCCAAGAATTGTTCATTTATGTAATGTATTGGAGGTTGCCCCCTCGAAGTGGCTCATTTCTAAGGCATTGATATCTCTTTTCTTCTATTTTTGGAGTTGTTTACACAACAAGCCCCGCTTTTGTGGGCCATACAGGGTGATACGCAGGGTTGGACAAGTTGCATATGAGTTGGAGCTGCCCCAAGGCAGCAAGATTCATAACATTTTCCATGTATCATGTCTGAAGAAGGCATTGGGGTAGCAGGTGACAACGACAGATGAGCTACCACCCACAGATGATGAGGGGCATTTGGTGTTGTAGCCAGAGGCCATTATTGATACCAGGGAGAGGCAGCTACGTAGCAGGACGGTTCGGGAATTTTTGGTGAGATGGAAGAATTTGCCGGATGAGGATGCCACTTGGGAGAGTGAGAGGATTTTGCAACATCCATCACTTCAGTTGCTTGAGATTTTTCCGGGGGTGACTGTAATATTCCTAATTAGAAATGGCTAATTGGAATATTAAATTTTGCTCAATTTTGCCTTCTATAGTTATTTATAAATAAAAAAGTGAGTAGAGGGGACATAACTCACTTTAGAAATAAAAGCTCGCTCCCTAGTAGCACAACGTTGTAACTTAAGTGAGCCAAGGGGGGCCAAGAGACCACGCAGAGGGGGAGCCCACGCAGACACATGGAGGGATTGTGCAGGCCATGATGGGGCACGTGGCAATGTTGGAGGAGATGAGCATTAGGGTTTAGAGGGTCCAGCGCTATATAGAGAGGAGAGCCCCCTCATTTTGATCATTCGTTAATGATGATATTGAGCTGGTCGTTTCGACTTCTTGAGCACGCTGGCTGTTTAGCCTGTCTGCAGCACTGTTTAGTGCGTTGAGTGTCTCCGATCGGTGATCTCGCCCTTAGCCCCGGGGGACTTCGAGTTCCTGCTCGGGCAAGGTAGTTTCTTCATCATTTTGTGGGAGGATTGAAGTTTGGGTTTTCTTGTGGACCTGGGCATTCAGAGACTGCGCAGTCTTGAGAGGGAGGACGCAGTCCATTCTAGGGGAGCTCCGGATTGAGTTTCCTGCAGGGGTTTGAGCTTGGAGATTGAGCAAAGGATCAGCCTTTGCCTTTGGGAGGATTTTGGTGGAGTTTGAGGCTGCATTTCAGTAGTTCCTATTCAGCCTCTACGCAGAGCCTTGGAGGACAGCGTAATTCCCCGAGGGGGTGATTTTCAGGGGTCAGCCATTTTAGATATGATTTCTGGGTTTTGCTGTGGATGATGAGTAGAGGTGGATTCCAGATTTTCAGCTCATTCCGGTGAGGGGATCAACCCCAAATCATTAGTTCACTTCAGCAGTAGCAACTACACGACAGTTTTCCAGCAGCTGGGACGCAGTTCAGAGAGCAACCATTTCTTGGATATTCTGAGAGTATTTCTTCACTTGCCTTGAGCAAGTCTAGGTGTTGCCTGGAGCAAGTCTATGTGCCATCACTCTGATCACCTATTGTACTTCATTATATTTCTTAGTATAATAAAATGGTTAGCATTCTCTCTCTATATTTCTGGATGATTTGTCGTACATTCTATCTATGCTATTGTATGTCTGCTTTACTGTTATCTTTATGTATTTTCAGGAATTATAGTTCTATTCGACTTGGTGTGTTTATTTTATACTCTTAGACAGAGCCTGGAAAGGGCCAGGTAGCCTCCAGATCTCACTCTCTTCACAGAGGTGAAATATCTGGTAAATTCCCTCCCAGTCCATCTCTGGTTGGAATTTGTTTGTGTTTTAGAGATATCCCCGAAATGGGATATTACCTACAAATTCTCAACATATTTCGCAGCTAAGGTGATGCTTAAGGAAGGGCATCTACCTTCGATATTTCGGGGAGGCAATTGCACTGAAAGTCATAGCTATAAATTCGATTTTCTCTAAAAATCTTAGGTTAATTTCGTGGCAGCCAGATCTATGAAACTTACGCAATGTTCTCGCATACCTAGTGCGGTACTTACGGTGGAAAATATTTAATGATTTCATGATATGTTACAAATGGCTCTGAGTGCTACTGTGTCCAATCAACAAGGAAAGAATAACGATGCTACCTCAAGAATATCTATAACAGCTACATGTATTGATGCTATATGTTGGTGCTAAGCTCAGCAGCAGCACCTGCTATCTTCAAGGAAATATTTCAGTGACATAATAATACCTCGGTATTATGACAAGAAGTAAAAAGTGATCTCAGTGCTCTCACAAAATAAGGTCTTGGCAATATAACTACAAGGAGGTCTAACCAAAAAGAAAATCTTGATACAATCTCAGTTATGTCATAAAGGAAGAAGGCTAGAAGACTAAAAGGAATTTCTATCAAGGCAAGATTACCTCTCATTAAAGCAAGGATCCTCTCCTTGTCCTCAAAGAAGATCATCCATAGAGAGAACTAACGCATCTCTTCTCCACCGTCGTTGAAGAAATCAAGCTAAAGACTTTATCTTCACTTATCAAATAAGTATTTTTCATTCTATAATCAAATTTGGTTAAATGACTTTTCTTTTGCAGGGAGATCTATGAGCTGGTTGGGCTATCAAGAATCCTTGCATAAGGAGGAGAGTCATAGTCCTTGAAGAAAGTAAAGTCATGGAAAGTCTATAAAGGTCAAGATTTATCTGAATACATGGAAAGGGATGGAAGGGCTCAAAGGATTCATATGGAATCAATCAAATTCCTTACATCCCTCTGTCTATGAAGAATTGGAGACATCAAGAAAATACACGATAAGCTGAAAGAACTATTCTATGCAATAAATAAGGTTATATCACTTAGACCCTATTTTCACAAAATTGAGGTATCAAATAATGAAGGATATCTTTATAAGATCTCAACTGTGAGATCTAGAAAAGATGATAGACAAGAAAATTACCTTATTCAACTTGTGGTCTCTATGCTAGATGGAAAAATATAAATCTAGGGAAAAAAATGTTGTAGGATAAAAGATTCAAACATTTGTTGAGGAAATTTGGAGAGACTTATGGACATTACAAGAAATATGGTCCTAAAGGGACAATCCAATTAGGAGAAAGAAAGGAAGCCCATATCATTGAAAAGAATGGAGGAAGCTGAAGAAAAGAAGTTCAAGGAAAATCACGCAAACTTATGATTAAGGAATTGATTTCTGTTGGATATATGATAGGAAGAAATGTAGCATCTTGATCTAAGCATGGTAGGAACTCCTGGTGAATCAGCTCCGGGAAAACCTCTTTGAAAAACTTTAAGAAAGTAGTCATAAAAGAGCAAGGGTCATCATAGAAACATACTTCTGGGATGTGATGACATATTGATGAAACAATCCAAGGGAATGAAGCTATTCATTCCAAAAAATTTCTATAGGATGACTCAAGGGAAAAAGGGTAAAGAGGTATGTATATATTTATACTAACATTGGATGTTGTGAAGTCATGTCATATGGTTGCAGGTAATGAACTTCTGTATTTAGAAGTATGATCTATGGAGGAGTGTTTCTCAGTACACAGACAGATGAAATCGACATAATATGTCCTCATGAAATATGAGGTGGTTGAATATCAACAAGAAACTAGAAAGGTTATAAGTCCCTAGAATGTGCAGAGAGGAAGAGATCATGAAATGAAACCATGTCAAGATGTGACTAAGAGATCTCCTCAAAAGATATGTAGACTCTGACGAAAGTCTGGTAAAGAAGAAGACCTTTGGCAAAAATCATATCATTAAGAGATGTGTCAATATGTATGAGGGAAGTCGATGCCTACAAGAAGATGTCATGGTGAAATATCATCACTAAGGTGACTTTCGTTCTAAAATTTAATATGAATATGTTTATCTGGATGAATCTGTGCAGGGCTGCTAATCATGAAAAAGGATGTATGATCCTTGAAAATGATTCGAAGGAAAGCATCATGACATAAAAATGGACCAGATAAATGAAGTTTAATGAATCATTTTGATAGCTGACATGAATCAAGATGGAAGTGATGGATGATCTCGGCCCTATGAATCTAAAAGTTGGAGATTCCTCAATATCGAAATCCATGACATCGAGAACAAGAATTCTTCATGAGTAGTTGGGTGTCTCACCATTGCTGCTGGAGGTCCCTGATTAAGAGGGAGCCTGATGGTAAGTTTCTTACTTGGAAGAAACTTGTTAATTCCTAAGGATGAGCTTAGGTACATTCTTTGTATAAGGATGAGTACATTCCCTTGTGGAATAAGGTCCTCCCTCGGAGGGAGAGATAGACACATCATTTTGGTCTTGGGAAGATAGAATGGAGGATTAGGTAATCATTTGGCATTCGATACTCTTTGATAATGTGATAGGGCATTCAAGATAAGAGTAGTCGGGGACCAATATTCTTTGAGGGATAGCTACCCAAGAGAAGAATAGCCCAGGAAGTTCATACTTTGGGAACACCCAGGTGGAGTATGTACCTTGGAGAGACAATGACGAAGGTGTCTATAAGTCATGTGTCTTGCTAGCATTGAAGCCCATTGTCTCGTTTAAGAGATGGGCCTGTTAGTCAAGGCCTTGCGCTAGTACAATGCTAGTTTAAATGATGCTATACAGATGCGATTACCAATCCGATTTTTCTTATGAAATTATTTAGTTTAAAAATGATCATGTAACTATATGAATACCTCCCTAGTTAAGAGGGAGTGTTGTAAAATGTAACTAGTTCGATCTTCATGATGACTATGTAATTATGGAACGAAGGATACAATGATAATAAAAATGTACTTTTGTCTCATGGGTTTCATGAGCAATATTTTATATAAATAGACTTCTTCTTGATGTCTATTAGGTTCATGTCTTCTAAGTATAGGATTAAGTGTCAAAGTCATGAAGGATCCAAACCTTATAAAGAAGCTCACAACATCCCTCCAAAAGTGTTGGAAGACAAGCTCAAAATATGGCGGAAACAACCTTCAAACAGTCTTCGAATATATGAGAAGTAATACCTCATAAAAATTCAAAGAAGATAAACTTAAAGTCAGCCTAAATTGAAGTTAAAATGTCGGCCTAAGTATCAATATGAATGGTCGGCCTAATAGCTAATATGGCTGTCTCCTATATATATATATGTCTATACTACGGCTCATTTGGTGAAGAGAATTGTGGATAAGTCTGAGATGGAACAACGTTGGAAAAGGAGCAGTATTTGCAGATTAGTCTGAAGTTGGACAGCGTTGAAGAAGGATAAGAAAATGTGGATTAATCTGAAACAGAAATGATTGAAGGTATGATGACTGAAGGTACAATGATTGAAGGTGCAGGAAGGGTATAGTAAGAACATCTCTGAGTTTAAAAGAATCTAACGAAAGAATATGTCAAAGTCAAGACAATGATCTAAAGGTGGTAGAAAGTGAGGAAGGTAAATCAGAGATTTACCTTCCTAACTACATTTCAAGATGTTCAGTTACAAGTGAAAATTATTCCGTCTCTACATTTGACTAAGTACTTTGATAATTGACTTGATGAAAGATTAACTAAGTGAAATAAGGAATACATAAGCAAGCTCACAAGTAATTATCAAGAAGATAATTTGAGTTAATCACTAGCCCTACAAATTCTTAACACCTTGGACCAGTGCCTCATATTCAACAATATTATTCGTGCATTCAAACTCTAATATACAATCTAGCATTGTTTTTTCTCCTTCTGGATTGATTAATATACAACCTACTCCTGCACCATCATTAGACCTAGAACCATCAAAATACAAAGTCCAAAATAACATTTTAACTGGTGGTTTTTCTACAATATTTACACATTTAGAAAAATCTGATTGTGAAATTTTTTTGATTTGAGAAGTAACCGAATTGATTAAAAGTGGGGATTGCTATGCATTAAAATTACCTAAGAATGATTCAGCAGAGTAATTCCCCGAGATGTTATTGGTAAAGGCCATTGGCTCATTTTCATCTTCAAAATCAGTTACTGAATATTTCATGTGTTTTTCACAGTCAATTCGAATTTAATTTGGCTTACCATTGCAAGGAAGCCACATATGAGACCAATCTATGGCCAAATAACCATGAAGCTTTTCATACCAATCTCTACTAAGAATCAAACCATAAAAGTCAAGGATATCAGCAACTAGTATGTCAATTATTTGATAGACTTTTGAATTAGAAGCAAGTCTAATGAGGACATAATTCATTCCTCCTAAAACCTTGACTTTGGTTCTATCAAGTTGAACAATGTGAACAACATACTTTTGGGGTGAGATGTTTAACTTCAGACAAACAAAATATGGCATTATATTTGAAGAAGCCCCCGAGTCTATCAGGCAATTGTGCACATTTTTATTGAAAATTTCAAAATTCAGAAAGAACAGATCTATCCCCAATTATGTGAATTGGATCTATCCCAAATTAAAATGGCATCCAAGGAATCAATCTTTTCTGATGTATCATTAGGAGGTTTACCTACTCCTTTAGAGGCTTTAGCTGTAACCGGAGCAGGTAGAGGAGAAGCAAGAACTTCATTCAATTATTTTAATAAAAACTTTTTCTGTTGTTTCAATTTAGCTACCTCATGTAGGGAGATGTTTGCTTTTATTTTCTTCATATCTTCGACTATATTTTATTCAATGGTGTCAGAGACTACCAAGGTCTTTGATGTAGAGGGAGAATATGAAGAAGATGGGACTAATTGAGAAGATGTGGAAAGAGATTTTTTACTGGTAACTTTATCTTTAGCAGCAGGGAGTGAGGTTTTCTGTTTCTGGATTGATTGTGATGAGTCAATAGGAACTTTACTTCCAGTGCTAACAGGTAAGGCTTCGTGCTCATCTTCATTATTGGAAGTAGGGAGTATGAAATCCCATAACCCATGTACTTCGATAGGTTCCTCATCTTGAGATTCTTCAGCAAATAATATTGTTTCATCTTCGTCCCATCCTGATCAGATTCAACATTGGATATAATATTAGGTGGTTGAGGATTAGATATTTGAGATTTCTTGAAAGATCTAAAAGGTTTTTTAGAAGAAGACTCAACTACCTGCTTTTTTATTTCTACCATCTCATTTGACATAGATTTAAGGACCTTTTTCAATCCGTCAATACCAAAAGGTTCTTTAGGAGTTTTTCTTTTTGGTTCATCCTTAAATGTAACTTTCTTTTCTCTTTCTTCCTGGGAAGTCTTCTTTTCTAATGCAATTATTCTCTTTTCAACTGGGCTTCCTTCATGTTCTCTACCAAAGTTGCCTTATTGGCTCTAGCTACAAAAATTGCAATATTGGAAGGAAGAGAGTATATGTACCATTCGA
Source organism: Pinus albicaulis (assembly GCA_034641835.2). NCBI lineage: Eukaryota > Viridiplantae > Streptophyta > Pinopsida > Pinales > Pinaceae > Pinus > Pinus albicaulis. The sequence continues at coordinate 1,083,758,486 of CM076582.1, forward strand.
TCTGTAAATCAACACCAGGCTTTGATGTAGTTGGGATTTTGTTTAACAATTTATTAAACCTAGAATTAAATTCTATGATATTTTCACCTGAATTAGCTTTGAGATTAAAAATACCATTTATAAGAGTAGCACTAATGCGATCATCACCAAATTTGGTTAAAAATTGCTTCTCAAATATGTCCCAGCTGGTTGTAGTGCCTGATGGTAATGAAAAGTACCATGATACTGTTGATCCTTGGAAAGTATAAGGAAATAACCTAGCTACACAATCTTCTTCAGATAATCCATTGAGGTTCATGGATAGCATGAAATTATGGAGGTGTTCCTCAACAGGGAGGTCATCGTCAAGATTATACTTGGGCAACCATTTTTCTAGGTGCTTAGGTAAATCATGAAGAGGTCTTGCCAATTGAACAAGTCATGGATTAGTACATGGTCTATATTCCATTGTATGACCTGCATGATTATAAGATGTTGTAGTAGTTCCAGAGGTTGTTGTAGTGGTAGAAGAAAGAACCACTAAAATAGTACTACTTGAGGCAACACAAATTGATTGAGATGAAGAGATATGAATAAATGAGGAGATTGGTTGGGAAGAAGGAAATGAAGTAGGAATGAATGATGGAGTTTGAGGAGGAGAAGATGATGTAATATCATTAGTAGATGTTTGAGTTTCTGATGTAGGAGTCTTCCTTTGGTGAGAATGAAGTGGAAATTCGAATGGAGTTATTCCAAGTTTTTCACTTTGCGAACAAGTCAATACACCAGTACCTTGAAAAATCGAGGTTATGCTTCCTTCCGAAGTTTCAAATTGCACAGGATTTTCTCCTGAAATAGAAATATCTTCTAATTTTTTAATCAAGGTCTGAACTTCAGGTGATTTTGGAATGTAATCTGGTGAAATTACCTCAGGAAATGTACTAGGAGATTTGGGAGATATTTGAACAACTTAAAACCTTAAGGGAGGAGATTTTATATGTGACCTTGAAGTTGTAGGATATTTAAAGGGAGATTGACTCTTTTGATGGCCTTCAGATTTAGGATTAGACCTTAATTCCATTCATAGTCTAGTAGGCCCTCTTTCTAGCGCCAAAAATGTCGATGCCTCAAAAATCACTGCAACAACATCGGGGATAACCACCTGGTCAAGAACTTGAAAACCGTTCCTTTTCCGTTTGGAATAGCAGATCTAAATGGGGATGATGGGACCAGTTTCCAAATGAGGTATAATTGAATGGATGTGGATATTTATAACTAAATGTAACTTGATAATGTGAATGATAACGAGCTAACAGCGCATATATACCTATTTATATCCCAGGATTAATTATGTCTCTTTATATGCGATCTTGAAAGATTATCTTGAGTGTATGAGAATGAAAATTATCAAACACATACATAAGTGAAAAAAAATTAAAGTTAATTAATTTGATTAAATAGTTAATCAAATAAATTGATTAAGCTCATATCTCATCAAATAACTGCATCTCTTGTATATATATTAAAAGATGAAAATCTTTGCATGTTCACCCTGATCCGTAGAAGAAACAAGGAAAACCAACCTTTCCATGTGAAAAAAGCCTCAATGCTCCCCCACATGTCAAACCAAGTGTGAGTTGGGTTATCCTCTGTCCTGATCCCACTCATCACAAAATAGAGTGTCCCATCAACCAACCAACTCCTCAGATCCCACAGCCAGAACGGTTGCAACATAGTCCTGACAGTTGTTGGCACCAACCTGTACCACGTCTCAAGTCCCTGCATGCAATCAATATATGGATTCCCTACATCACGAAAAAATCGGGTGCGTGCGAAATTTCCCTGCGTCATCCATACCACGTAGTGGGATTTTTCATCCTACCTCTGAAAGTGCTCCCAAACACTGCCTGAAGTCTAAACATATGTCTACAAGTAAGGTCCACCAACAACTGTAGATGCTCCTGAGACACCTCGGATAGTCTCACCTAAAGGGGGTCATACATCTCCCTAAGTGTGGGCTCAAGGGTGGTGCAAGTGTTACCTCTACAGAAGATTGGACTACCCCCAAGCATGCATCCACCAACTGGCACCCGGACCATATACCACAGCTGGAAATCCTCTTTCCTGATGCACTCTGTCCCATCCAAATATCTCAGACCATCCTCCTAGGTCTTGTCGCTCGTGATGCAAGCATCAAGACATGATATCCAAGTCCCCTGTGTCACTATGCAATTCCAGAGAGTGATAAATGGAATCTCACAGTCGGCCTTATGATCAACTCGCTCTCCAAATCTGAGAGTAGTAGCGCTCCGTAATTTCTTAAGGCTATGAAAGAAACCCAGAGATAACCACAAACCTGCTTTTAAGTTTAGAAGCTAGCTCTTCTAAACTCAAAGAGGGATCTCTATATCAGATTTAGCTTTGCTTGCTTTATAGTATTTTAGGCTAGATATGGAAATTTAGAGTTTGGTTTTAAAAATGGTTTGGTTGGAACAACAAGGGAAAGCCATTGGGCAATGGAGTCAATTAAGTTTCGAGTTGATCAATTGCAGCGGTGACAAATAAGTTTAACAGGACAAGGTAGGCAGACTTATTAGATCTTATGAGCTTTGTGAGATGGTAAAGATGGAAAGTTTAAGGATCCATTAAACATAGAGAAATTAACAATTCTAGTGTTTAATTTTAGTTGAAAACATTAACTTTGGTTAGAAGCCAGAATTGAGTGTACTTTAAGAGATTCGGATTCTTATTTTTCTTTGAACAAAATAGATGAGAGAAACATATGAATTGACAAAGAAGAACACATTAACAAGAGAAGACAACTTCATCAATAAGTCTGACACAAGAATCCTAAAAAAGCTTTTTCTATTATTGAAAATTTGTCCACTTGAGCTTAAGGAAGAAATTTACATCAAAATTCTATTTCTTCATACAAGTCCCAACAATAATACTTCGAATTTTGAAGTATTTATGCAAAATTATCAAAAAATATCTTAAGTGAAAACCTCAATATCTTTTACAAAATATCCAAAACTATTTTACAAAGATAGAACAAAAATATAGGAGATCTGAAACTGTTGTAGCTGCTTGGCACTATATTTGAGAATTTCTGGAGGTAAGGAACATCAATTCTAATTTGATGAGGTGGCGTCCAAGTCACTAATTGTCTATGAGCTTTTTCCTCATGAATTTCTGAAAAATAAGGTCCAGTGATCCCTTTGAATATCTCAATCGACGATAGCAGTGTAAAAACTGAGAGAGGTTTTTGTATATGACTATGTTACCAATAAAAACCTCTTTCATTTTTTTAAAATTCATTTCCAAGTGTCCAGAAACCGCATTTTAAAACTCTGACTAAAACAGGAAATTTCTGGAAATATGCCTTCAAAGATGCATTCAAATCTCCCAAACCATAATAGTTGTTAGAAAACTAAGAGAGTTTTTCAAAATGGGTCCGTTTCGGAAAAGAACCCTCATTCGGTTTTGAGAAATGTGTTCTAATGTGTTTGTAAACCATGCTTGCAATTACTTTGTATAGGAAAAAACATAGTTTTAACTGACCATTTTTCCAACTTGGTGCTGACTTTAATTGCCAACGTTCACTGTTGATTTGGAAGGAGTGGGATGAAATGGATATATGATGTGGAGGTGGGAGGTGACATGGAGGCGTGCTTTCGTGTGGTGTGGTAGCAGTGGAACGGTGGAAAAGTCAGCGGTGGTCAAGTGGGAACATAAAGTGGATTTGGAGGGGACCCGGAGGGGGGCACACACAGTAAACAGTTTTGGAAAGGGGGGGGGGCTGCGGGGATGACTTGAGGGTGCCAAGTTGTGTGAGGCAGTATTCTGGAGACTGCCACCCCAGACACCCCTTGTCGGATAAACTTTAGATGCGGATGGGGGGTGTGGGGTGCCATAACCAGCGTTGATTTGGGCGGGCCAAATCGAGCCCATTAAAAATTAATCATTGCTGATTAAATCACGACAAAACATGACGCATCAATGTAAATTTTTTGAAATGTGATTAATCGTGATTTATAAGACGCAATTAACTAACTCAAATCTAAATTAACTTTCTAAAGGCACATTTTAAGATGTGGGTCTATATTTTTTGATTTTTTGAAAATAAGTTGCAAAATAAAACATTATTTACAATATCATCATATGAAAATCAACAGACAATCATCAATTCATCCTATGAATCATAGGACCCTAACATAGGCTCCAATGGGGATGGCATCCTCCTTGTGAGGTGCCAAGAACACTGTAGACTAGTAGCCTGATACATTGGACTAATCCCAAGCCTGCAACAGGCTCTACAATGACATCACTACAACTGAAAACCAATTGATTATATGTTCTAATCCTCAAAATGAATCAAATCCATTCTTCAAACTGAAATTTGAGCTGTATGCTTGAAAACTGAAAACTTTGTTGCAAAATAAAACTGAAGATGTTGAAAATATGCTCAGAGTACTGAGCTTATTGGCACACAGCAACCTACCCTACATTATTGAGAAGCTCCTGAATTAAATGACACGAAAATGCCAATGAAGCCAGTCAAGTAATTGCTAGGAGTGCTTGAATGTGCGTCAACAAAATCAAAGCTGGAAAATGTAGTAACAATGGCAACTGATGATGGATATGGTTCTTACAGTGAAAACATGGCTGAAAACTCAAACTGAAATAACCCTCCATGTATTTTGCTACGGGATCAATAAAGACATGATTTATTATTTTACCCTCCAGGTATTCAATGATCAATTTAACATGGCTAAGTTTTTGAGTTGTATTCTCAATATTAAACCACGATTTAAATTGTACAGTGTGAGTCTTGTGTTAAAAAACGGAAAATTCATCATTCTGAAAATCAAAGGGCAGTACAATCTCCTCACGTTTTGGAGAAGGAAGATTTTCAAACAACTGTTTCAGATATTGGAAGCTTTAGGACTGAATCTGAGTATCTAAGAGTTCAATATCCTTCTCAAGTCTTTCAACAAATGATTCCAGAAAATAAACTTTAATTTCGGACAAAAATTGGCATGATATCGAAAAATAAAACACGACCATTGAAATTTTTTTATCAATTTGATAATATGCAAACTCATCCCAAAATTCTTTTAAAGTTTCAATCGAAAGAGAAACTTTTACATACCCTGACATCGTGACTAATGTGGCAACCAACTGTGCAATTTAAGCTCTGGATTCTTCGATCAGTGGATTCGCCATGAGTGTTATACAATCTAGATTCTTTAACAATGGAATTGTTGTGAAAGCTTTGAGCTCTGGATTCTTGAACATGGAGTCGCCAGGTGAAAAAATCAGCCTTACTGTGTCTGACTTCTGTCCACCATCAGCAATCCGGTCTGAAACTTGATACTCTTTTCTGAGGAAGATTAAACCTTTCTTCTCCCCAGTATGGTTTCCAGAATGTTATCACTCTGTAATTTCTTAAGGCTGTGAAAGAAACCCAGAGGTAACCACAAAACTGCTTTTAAGTTTAGAATCTAGCCCTTCTAAACTTAGAGAGGGATCCCTCTGTCAGATTTAATTTTGTTTGCTTTGTAAGATTTTAGGCTAGATGTGAAAGTTCAAAGTTTGGTTTTTAAAATAGTTTGGTTGGAACAACAAGGTGAAATTATTGGGAAATGGAATCAATTAAGTTTCAAGTTGATAAATTGCAGCAGTGACAGATAATTTTAACAAGCCAAGGTAGGCAGACTTATTAGATCTTATGAGCTTTGTGAGATGGTAAAGATGGAAAGTTTAAGGATCCATTAAACATAGAGCAATTAAAAATTCTAGTGTTTAATTTAAGTTGAAAACATTAACTTTGTTCAGAAGCCAGAATTGAGTGTACTTAAACAAATTCAAATTCTTATTTTTCTTTGAACAAAATCAATAAGAGAAACATATGAATTGACAGAGAAGAACACATTAACAAGAGAAGATAAATTCACCAATAATTCTAACACAGGTATATTAAAAAGCTTTCCGTGTTACTGAAAATTTGTCCAATTGAGATTAAAGAACAACTTTACATTAGAAGTTTATTTCTTTATACAAGTCCCAACAATAATACTTTGAATTTTGAAGTATTGATGCAAAATTATCAAAAAATATCTTGAATGAAACCTCAATATCTTTTACAAAATATCCAAAATTGTTGTACAAAGATAGAAAAAAATATAGGAGATCTGAAACTGTTGTAGCTTCTTGGCACTATCTTTGAGAATTGCTGGTGGTAAGGAACAACAATTCGAATTTGATAGCAAGTCTAATTTGATGAGGTGGCATCCAAGTCACTAACCGTCTATGATCTTTTTCCTCGTGAATTTCTGAAAAATACGGTCTAGTGATCCCTCTGAATATCTCAATCCAAGATAGTTGTGTAAACACTGAGAGAGGTTTTTGTAGATGAGTATGTTACCAACAAAAATATCTTTCAATTTTTTGAAATTCATTTCCACCTGTTTAGAAACCGCATTTGAAAACTGTGACTAAAACAGGAAATTTATGGAAAATATGCCTTCAAAGATGCATTTGAATCTCGCAAACCATAATAGTTGTTAGAAAATTGAGAGAGGTTTTTCAAAAGGGGTCCATTCTGGACAAAAAGCGCTTTTGGTTTTGAGAAATGGATTCTAATGTGTTTGTAAACCATGCTTAAAATTATTGTGTTGTCTAGAAAAAACATAGTTTTAACTGACCATTTTTCCAACTTGGTGTTGACCTTAATTGCCAATGTTCACTATTGATTTGGTGGGAGTGGGATGAAATGGATATATGATGTGGAGGTGGGAGGTGACATGGAGGCATACTGCCATGTGGCAGGGTAGGAGTGTAGTGGTGGAAAAGTCAGTGGTAGTCGAGTGGGAACGAAAAGTTGATTTGGAAGGGACACAGAGGGGGGCGCATGCGGTAAACGATTTTGGAAGAGTGGGTGCGGGGAGGACGAGAGGGTGCCACATTTTTCAAGGCAGTGTTCTAGAGACCACCACCCTGGAACCCCTTGTCGGATAAACTTCAGATGGGGATGGGGGATGCGGGGTGGCATATCCACTGTTGATCTAGGCGGGCCAGATCGGGTCCGTTAAAAATTAATCACTGCTTATTAAATCACAACAAAACATGTCACATCAATATAAATTTTTTTACATGATTAATTGTGATTTAAAAGACGCTATTAACTAAATCAAATGTAAATTAGCTTTCTAAAGGGGTATTTTAACATGCGGGCCTATATTTTTTGAGTTTTTGGAAATAATTTGCAGAATAAAACATTATCTACAATATCATCATATGAAAATCAACAGACAATCATCAATTGATCCTATGAATCATAGGACCCTAACAGAGGCTCCAATGGGTATGGCATTCTCCTTGTGAGGTGCCAAGAACATCGTAGACTAGTATCCTGATCCATTGGGTTGATCCCAAGCCTGCAACATGCTCTCTAATGACACCACTGCAACTGAAAACCAATTGATTATCTATTCTAATCCTCAAAGTGAATCAAATCCATTCTTCAAATTGAAATCTGAGTTGTATACTTGAAAACTGAAAACTTTGTTGCAAACTGAAATTGAAGATATTGAGAAGATGCTCAAAGTACTGACCTTATTGGCACACAACAACCTACCCTACACTGCTGAGAAGCTGTTGAAGTAAATGACACAAAAATGCCAATGACTCTAGTCAAGTAGTTGTTGAAATAAATGGACTGCTGTAATATCCCGTTTCAAGGATATCTCTAAAACACAAGCAAACTCCAACCAGAGATGGACTGGGAGGGCGTTTACCAGATATTTCACCCCTGTGAAGAGGGTGAGATCTGGAGGCTACCTGGCCCTTTCCAGACTCTGTCTAAGAGTATGAGATAAACACACCAAGTGGTATAGAACTAGAATGCCCAAAAATATATAAAGATAACAGTAAAGCAAACATACAATAGCATAGATAGAATGTATGACAAATCATCCAGAAATATAGAGAGAAAATGCTAAGCCATTTTATTATATTGAGAAATATAATGAAGTACAATAGGTGATCAGAGTGATGGCACCTAGACTTGCTCAAGGCAAGTGAAGAAATACTCTCAGAATATCCAAGAAATGGCTGCTCTCTGAACTGCGTCCCAGCTGCTGGAAAACTGCCGTGTAGCTGCTACTGCTGAATTGAACTGATGACTTGGGGCTGATTCCCTCGCCGGAATGAGCTGAAAATCTGGAATCCACCTGTACTCATCAACCACAGCAAAACCCAAAAATCATATCGAGAATGGCTGACCCCCGAAATCACCCCCTTGGGGAATTATGCTGTCCTCCAAGGCTTTGCACAGAGGCTGAATAGGAACCACTGAAATGCAGCCTCAAACTCCACCAAAATCCTCCCAAAGGCAAAGGCTGATCCTCTGCTCAATCTCCAGGCTCAAAACCACCAAAAAGAACCCAATCCGGAGCTCCTCTGAAATGGACTGCGTCCTCCCTCTCAAGACTGTGCAGTCTCTGAATGCTCAGCTCCACAAGAAAACCCAAACATCAATCCTCCCACAAAATACTGAAGAAACTACCTTGCCCGAGCAGGCACTCAAAGTCCCCCGGGGCTAAGGGCGAGATCTTCGATCAGAGACACTCAACGCACTAAATAGTGCTGCAGACAGGCTAAACAGCCAGCATGCTCAAGAAATCGAAACGACCAACTCAATATCATAAAAAACGAATGATAAAAATGAGGAGGCTCTCCCCTCTATATAGCGTTAGCCCCTCTCAACCCTAAGGCTCACCTCCTCCAACGTTGCCACGTGCTCCCTCTTGGCCTGCGCAATCCCTCCATGTGTCTACGTGGGCCCCCTCTCTGCATGGTCTCTTGGCCCCCTTGGCTCACTTAAGTTACAACGTTGTGCACTAGGGAGTGAACTTTTATTTCTAAAGTGAGTTATGTCTTCTCTACTCACCTTTTTATTTATGAATAAACTATAGACGGCAAAATTGAGAAAAATCGAATATTCCAATATGCCATAGCTAATTAGGAATATTACAGTCTCCCCCGACAAAATGTTGTTTGTCCTCAAGCAACTGAAGTGATGGATGCTGCAAAATTTTCTCACTCTCCCAAGTGTCATCCTCATCCGGAAAATTCTTCCACCTCACCTAGAATTCCCGGACTGTCCTGCTCCGTAGCTGCCTCTCCCTGGCATCAATAATAGCCTCTGGCTGCAACACCAAATGCCCCTCATCATCCGTGGGTGGTAGCTCATTTGTCACTGTCACCTGCTGCCCCAGTGCCTTTTTCAGGCATGATACATGAAAAACATTATGAATCTTGCTGCCTTGGGGTAGCTCCAACTCATATGCAACCTGTCCAATCCTGTGTATCACCCTGTATGGCCCGTAAAAGCGGGGCTTGAGCTTCTCAGCTCCCTTTTGCTTTAGTGACGACTGTCGGTATGGCTGTAATCGTAGGTAGACCAAGTCCCCTACCTCAAACTGTCTCTCAACCCGACCTCTATCAGCATACAGCTTCTGCTGGTTTTGTGTTGTAGCCATATTATCCTTGAGAGCTCGGAGAATATCCTGACTCTCTTGGATCCAAATCTTGGCTCTTGGAGCCTTACTAGCACCAAATATCACATCAACAAAAGATAAAGAATGATACCCATACAAAGCATAGAATGGTGACATACCAATGGACGTGTGATGTGTAGTGTTGTAGCAGTACTCCCCCAGATGCAACCACTTCAGCCATGTTCACTGCTTTCCACTGTCATAGTTACGCAAGTAGCCCTCCAGCCACTTGTTAACTATCTCCGTCTGCCCATCCGTCTGTGGGTGATAACTGGTACTCGGAGTCAACTCCGTCCCCACCAACCGGAAAAGCTCCTGCCAAAATCCGCCCATGAAGTAGCTGTCCCTGTCATTGATGATGGTCTTAGGGAGACCATGTAGCTTGAAAACCTCTATGAAGAATAGCTCGGCCACCTGTGCTGCTATGTAGTGCGCGGATATGGCGAAAAAATGCGCATACTTTGTCAATCGATCAACGACAACAAAGATACAATCCTTGCCCTGCACCATGGGCAACCCTGTGATGAAGTCCATCAAGATACTCTCCCATTTCCCCTTCGGAATGGGAAGAGGCTGCAATAATCCTACGGGATGGCTTATCTCCCCCTTGTTCCTCTGGCAAACATCGCACTCCCTGATGTGCTGGAGTACGTCCTCCTTGAGGCCCTTCCATGAGAACCTCTCTCTAATGGCCCTGTAGGTTTTGGTAAACCCCTGATGGCCGGCCAATGGTGAATCATGTGATGCCTAAAGTATCTTCTTCTTGAGCTAAGATCCCTCAGTCAAGAAGATCTGGTCCTTGTAGTAGATGATCTCATCGACCACCCTGTACCTGTCATCCGCCACCTGTCCATTCAGAACCTCACATGCAAATCTGTCCTTGGAGTGTTCAACTAAAAGTCGAGCCCTCCAGTCTGTATCCAAGCTCATAAGAGACAACGTGGCTGGTCTACGTGAAAGGGCATCTGCTACCACGTTGTTCTTACCCTCGACATACTCAATGTCGAAGTCATATGCTTGGATCTTACTGATCCACTTCTGCTGCCTCTCCTGTAGCTGCTTCTGCTCCAAAAAGAACCTGAGACTGTTGTGATCAGTCCTCACCTTGAACTTGTTCCCCACCAAATACTGCGGGAATTTGGCCAATGCATGCATAATGGCCAGCATCTCCTTGTCGTATATAGAATACAACCTCTCGTGTGGAAGGAGCTTTCAGCTCTCAAAGGCTATAGGGTGACCTCCCTGAATCAATACTACGTCGATCCCTTCTCTCGACGCATCACACTCCAAAACAAATGGCTGCGTAAAATCTGGCAATGCAAGCACTGGGCAGCTGCTCGTCACCTCCTTGAGCCTATCAAAGGCTCGCTGCGCTGTATCCAACCAACTAAATGCCCCCTTCTTCGTCAAATCTATAAGGGGTGCAGCAAGCTGTGAGAAACTCCTAACGAACTTCCTGTAATAAGTACAAATGCCAATGAATCCTCGAAGTTCTGTCACGTTCCTCGGCTCCGGCCAATCTCTGATGGCCCTGATCTTCTCCTCGTGGACTCTCACTCCGTCCACCCCTATGATATGTCCCAAGTACAACATCTCCGTCAACCTAAACTCACACTTGGAGAGCTTGGCATAGAACTGTTGCTCCTCCAAAATGTGCAACACTGCCTCAATGTGCTGGAGATGCTCCTCCCAAGTCCTGCTGTAAATGAGGATATCATCAAAGAACACCAACATAAACTTCCTCAAGTGACTGCGGAAGATGTCGCTGGGGCGTTGGTTAGCCCGAAGGGCATCACCAAAAACTCAAAGTGCCCATAGTGACACTTAAAGGCGGTCTTGGGAATGTCCTGCTCCCTCACACGTATCTAATGGTACCCCGATCTCAAATCAATCTTTGAGAAGAACCGGGCTCCTCTCAACTCATCCATCAACTCATCGATTCTGGGTATAGGGTACCTGTTCTTCAGGGTCTTCTTGTTCAAGGCCCTGTAGTCAATACGCATCCTCAAGGTGCCATCCTTCTTCTTCACCAACACAACGGAAGAAGCAAAAGGACTCGTGCTCGGCCGAATGTGTCCAAGAGCCAGCAACTCCTAGATGGCCCGCTCAATCTCATCCCGATAAGCTTTGGGATGCCTATAGGCGGTAGTAATCACTGCCTGTATGCCCTGCTCAAGCTCAATGGTGTGCTCAAACCCCTGGTCCGGTGGCTGTCCCGGCGGAATATCCCCAAACACTGTGGCATACCTGTCAAGGATGGACTGTATCTCTGGGTGCACCGTATGCCCTGTAGTCCCTACCTCTGATGCATGCAGCTCCACTGCCCACTCTATGTCTCCCTTACGGAAAACTGCCTCCATCCGATGAGCTGAAACAGTCTGAGGCGAATATGTGTGTTGTCACCATATCTTCTCATGCCTCCCTGTCTTCTCATCATCCCACTCCATCTTTAGGGCCTTCCAATCTGTAGTGACCTTCTCTAGAGTGATAATCCACTGAACACCTAGTACCATGTTGGTGTCCGAAATATTGACCATGAAAAAGTGATCAGTTAGTGTGTAGGTGCCCATCGTCACTGATAACTCTGGAACATAACGAGCACACATCATGGTCTGATCTCCTGGGACCAAAACTGAAAATCCATCGAAGCTCTCAGTCTGAATACCTCTCCGCTCAACCATCTGTGCATCGATGAAGTTGTGGGTTGCCCCACTGTCAACCAAAATTGATACTCGCTGTCCACGTACTGTCCCCCGAACGCGCAGCGTCAAATACTTGGGAACTCCTCGCAATGCTGCAAGGGCCCCACTGGTAGGTGCAAAAGCCGCACCACCTGCAGCTGATGGTGGAGGTGGCAAAGGATCCTGCGCTGCATGACTGTCTCCTACCTCCACGTCATCCTCCTCATCCTCTTCCCCGCTGCTCTCGGAGAAGACCTCAATAAAATGTGCTTTGCCAGCAGCACATCTATGTCCCGGTGCCCACGGCTCCTGACAGGTAAAGCACAACTGCTTCTTCTTTAGCTCCCTCCTGGCATCATCATCCATCTGTGCCCGTCCTGGATTCCCCTTTGGCGGCGGAATCCTCACATCCTTCCCCTTGGGCTGGAAAGCCTGTCTGTGGGGGTAAGGTGTCCGGGTCCTGGGTAAGGCATCCTGTAAATCCCGGGTCCTACTAATAGCATCCTGGAGTGTGGCTGGTCTAGTAGATCTGACTAGACCTTGAAGTGGCTCTGCTAACCCCTCAACAAACATGTATATCATCCGCGCCGCGGATAGATCTAGCACCATCACTGAAACCCTCAAGAAGTCTGCAATGTATGTCAGTGGGCTCCCGGTCTGTTTGAGCCTCGTCAGCTCAACCAAGTGCTGTTCCGGATCCCTCCAGTCAAATCTCTCTATCAACCTCCTGGTGAACTCGGCATATGTCGTCATTGTAGAATGTCCGAGTGTAACCATCCCATGGAACCACCAGTCCTGGGCGTCACCATCCAAATGTAATGTCGCCACCTTGATGGTCTCCGTCTCCGACATCTGGTTAAGCTGGAAATAGATGTCCAGCTTCTCCACCCAAGACTTCGCCGAACTGTTTGATGAACCATCAAATGTAGGCAAGTGGAATCTGCTAGCTGTGCGGTGGGTATCTCCATCATGATAATGCTGGTGCCCTCTACGATGGTGGCGGGGTCTACTGTCCCGCTGGAGCTGAACAAAATCTCTGAACGAGAGAGCATCCTTGAACTTCTGCCCATAGGCCTGATACTCTGCAAAATAATCGCCCATATGGCCGGTCTCTGTCTCCTGCTGGGCTCCTGCCCCTGTGTCTGCTCCCAGAAAAGTGGGCATGGTAGAGCGTGTAGGTGCATGTGAAGCCATCTGCCGAGTAGTATCACATTGAGTAGCACCATGATCCGGCAAATGGTGAGATGTACCAGATCCCTCACCTACCTGGAAAACCCGTGGGGTCTCACGCTATCTAGCCTCCACAGCGGTGAATCTCTGACCCATCACCTCAATCTGTCTTGCTAGATCCTGCACCGATTTGAGGAGTGCCTCCCCAAACTATTTTGCCTCACTATCATCTGCCATCGGCTCCCTCTGCTCTGAATCTAACACAGGCTCCTCCTACTCTGCATCTATCACAGGCTCCTCCTGTTTTGTGTCCACCACCTAAACACAGTCTCCCTCTCCGTAGGTGTTCTCCAACCTACGCTCACGATCTCTGTACTTTCTACCTCTGTAACAAATGTATGGCCTCTTCCCCGGTGTCATAGACAACTAGATCCACAGGCTGAGCCAGAACTATGCTCTGATACCACTATAATATCCCATTTCGGGGATATCTCTAAAACGCAAGCAAACTCCAACCAGAGATGGACTGGGAGGGCGTTTACCAAATATTTCACCTTTGAGAAGAGGGTGAGATCTAGAGGCTACCTGGCCCTTTCCAGACTCTGTCTAAGAGTATGAGATAAACACACCAAGTGGTATAGAACTAGAATGCTCGGAAATATATAAAGATAACAGTAAAGCAGACATACAATAGCATAGATAAAATGTACGATAAATCATCCAGAAATATAGAGAGAGAATGCTAAGCCATTTTATTATACTGAGAAATATAATGAAGTACAATAGGTGATTAGAGTGATGGCGCCTAGACTTGCTCAAGGTAAGTGAAGAAATACTCTCAGAATATCCAAGAAATGGTTGCTCTCTGAACTGCGTCCCAGCTGCTGGAAAATTGTTGTGTAGCTGCTACTGCTGAACTGAACTGATGACTTGGGGTTGATCCCCTCACTGGAATGAGCTGAAAATCTGGAATCCACCTCTACTCACCAACCATAGCAAAACCCAGAAATCATATCTGAAATGGCTGACCCCCAAAAATCATCCCCTTGGGAAATTACGCTGTCCTCCAAGGCTCTGTGCAGAGGCTGAATAGGAACCATTGAAATGCAGCCTCAAACTCCACCAAAATCCTCCCAAAGGCAAAGGCTGATCCTTTGCTCAATCTCCAAGCTCAAAACCCTTGCAAGAAAGTCAATCCGGAGCTCCCCTAGAATGGACTACGTCCTCCTTCTTAAGACTGCGTAGTCTCTGAATGCCCAGCTCCACAAGAAAACCCAAACATCAATCCTCCCACAAAATGCTGAAGAAACAACCTTGCCCGAGCAAGCACTCGAAGTCACCCAGGGCTAAGGGCGAGATCTTTGATCAGAGACACTCAATGCACTAAACAGTGCTGCAGACAGGCTAAACAGCCAGCGTGCTCAAGAAGTCGAAATGACTAGCTCAATATCATCAACAACGAATGATCAAAATGAGGAGGCTCTCCCCTCTATATAGCGTTAGCCCGTCTCAACCCTAAGGCTCACCTCCTCCAACGTTGCCACATGCTCCCTCTTGGCCTGCGCAGTCCCTCCATGTGTCTACGTGGGCCCCCTCTCTGCGTGGTCTCTTGGCCCCCTCGGCACACTTAAGTTACAACGTTGTGATACTAGGGAGTGAACTTTTATTTCTAAAGTGAGTTATGTCTTCTCTACTCACCTTTTTATTTATGAATAAACTATAGACAACAAAATTGAGCAAAATCGAATATTCCAATTAGCCATAGCTAATTAGGAATATTACAATTGCTTGACCATGTGTCAACAAAATCAAAGATGGAAAATGTAGTAGCAATGGCAACTGACGATAGATCTGGTTCTTACAGTGAAAACATGGCTGAAAACTCAAACTGAAAAAACCCTCCATGTAGTTTTCTACGAGATCAATAAAGACATGATTTATTTGTTTACCCTCTAGGTATTCAATGCTCAGTTTAACATAGTTGAGTTTTCTAGTTTTTTTCTAAATATTAAACCATGTTTTAAACTATGCAGTGTCAATCTTGTGTTCAAAAAAAGAACATTCATCAATCTAAAAATAAAATGGAAGAATAATATCCTCTCATTTTGGTGAAGGAATATTTTCAAAGAACAGTTTCAGATCTTGGAAATTGTAGGACTGAATCTGAGTATCTAAGAGTCCAATATCCTTCTCAAGTCTTTAAATAAATGACTCAAGAAAACAAAATTTAATTTTAGACGAAAATTTACGTGATATCAAACAATAAAAAACAACTGTTGAAAAAACTTCATCAATTTGATAATTTGCAAACTCATCCTAGAATTATTTTAAAGTTTCAATCGAAAGAGAAAATTTTACATACCTTGACATCATGACTAATGTGGAAACAAACTCTGCAATTTAAGCTCTGTATTCTTTGATCAATGGAGTCACCATGGGTGTTCTAAAATTTGGATTCTTTAACAATGGAATCGCCATGAAAGCTTTAAGCTCTGGATTCTTGAACACAGGGTTGCGAGGTGAAAAATTCAGCTTTACTGTGTTTGACTGCTGTCCACCATCAGTAATCAGGTCTGAAACTTGATACTCTTTTTTTAGGAATATTAAACCTTTCGTCCCCAGTATGGTCACTAGAATGTTAGCTCTCTGTAATTCCTTAAGGCTGTGAAATAAAACCAATGGTAACCACAAAACTGATTTTAAGCTTAGAAGCCAGCCCTTCTAAACTCATAGAGGGATCTCTTTGTCAAATTCAGCTTCAGTTTTTGATAGGATTTTAGGCTAGTTGTGAAAGTTTAGAGTTTGGTTTTTTAAAATGGTTTGGTTGGAAAAACAAGGGAAAGCCATTGGGAAATGGAGTTAATTAAGTTTCAAGTTGATTACTTGGAACAATGACAGATAATTTTTACAGGGCAAGGTAGGCAAACTTATTAGATCTTATGAGCTTTGTGAGATGGTAAACATGGAGAGTTTAAGGATCCATTAAGCATAGAGAAATTAATAATTCTAGTGTATAATTTCAGTTGAAAACATCAACTTTGTTCAGAAGCCATAACTAAGTGTACTTAAACAAATTTAGATTCTTATTTTTTTTTTTGAAAAAAATAGATAAGAGAAACATAATAATTGGCAGAGAATAAAACATTAACAAGAGAAGACAAATTCACCAATAATTTTGACACAGGAACCTTGAAAAATATTTCCGTGTTACTGAAAATTCTTTCTGTGTTACTGAAAATTTGTCCACTTGAGCTTAAGGAACAAATTTAGATCAGAAGCATATTTCTTCATACAAGTCCCAACCACGATCACTTCAAATTATGAATTATTTATACAAAATTATCTAAAAATATCTTGAGTGAAAACCTCAAGATATTTTACACAATATACAAAATGTTTTACAAAGAGAACAAACATATAGGAGAGATCTATAACTACTTTAGTCAGCTTGACACTATCTTTGAGGATTGTTGGTGGTAAGGAACTCGTTGAGATTTTGTGTAGTTTGGGTAGCATCTAGTGTGTTCTGCCCCGAAATTTTGTGGTGGGGCTAAGACACACTTGAAATTCAAAACCTAGAAAGTGTTTGGAGAAGTTTCACTGTGTTCAAGTTATTCAAATAATTGATTATTTTTAATGTATTTCCTAAGTCCGGAACTAGGAAGATTAAATAATTAAAGTGAATTAATTAACACATGTGCTGAAATGTTCTAAATGACACGGATCAAGCAGTGTTTTAATCTCAGTCGTTGATGAGTGTTTTAATATCGGTCGTTGAAGGGTTCAATGAAAAAGTATAAGAGAAAGGCTTGAGGGTCAGTTGGAAACACACACAGATGCAAAGATAAGAGACTGATCTAGAATTCTAGGGTAGGGTTTGCTAAGAATTTCTAGAAGAGTTTTCTACAATGAGGGGTAGTATTGGCTGAGGGGATGATCTGATCCCGGAGCCAAGAGTCAGCAAGAGGCAGAGGAGCAGCTTTCAAGGACATCATAGAGGAGCAAGGGCAGCAGCAGCAGCTGTGCAGCGCAAAGGCGTCAGTCACTACGCAGGCCCAGGAAGGGGCAACATTGCAGCCTCAAAGAGCTTTAGAGTTACGCAGAGGCCTCCAGAGGCACCGTAAGGATTACGTCACCCACTATGAGGTTACGCAATCCCTCTCTGAGCAGCACAAAGGCATGCAGAGCCTAGCAGGGCTGATGTTGGGGCTTCAGGGGTAGCGTTGGGGTTTCTAGGGCCAGATCCAGGCTGAGTCTTGTAAATTCAGTTTGAGGGTGTGGATCAGTCAGAATTTTGGTCTCAAAACAACAGGTTAGATGTAAATCTATGTTTTTCTCTGTCGGGTGAACCAGATTTGGTGCCCAGATTTGTTGTACTCATAATCTACTTAATAATAATAAACCCTCATGTCTGCTGCATGTTTTCCCACTTTGGGTTTTTTCAGGGACTTATGTTCAAAAATCAGTGTGTCACTTTGTTTGAATGAGTGTAATATTCACTAAATGATCTGCATGTGTAGGCTATTAGTTGTGTTTACTTCAGTATTTTCGGAATCTTATTTCTAAAGATAACTTGTATAATTTAATCAAGTAGGAGAAGTAAACCATGATACTACAGTAGAATTTTCACATGGTATCAGAGCGATAGCAGATCAAGCTGAATCTCCAGCAAATCAACTGAAGAATATTTTTTCTACAAGACAGCAGTAGATCCAGAAGGGGCAGCTTGGCAGCAGGAGGACGCAGACCCAGGAAGGGGTAGCGCTGCAGCTACATAAGGCCATCAAGCTTACACAGAGCCTTCCCAAGCCAGGCTGCAGGATCGCATTACTCATTGTTATATACCACTCTCGAGAAACGTTGAGGCTATGGCTGGCCACAAGACGGCATCACTATCTTCCCGTTGCGCAGAAGCCCACCAAGATCCGGAAGCGTGCTTCGCATCTGCCAGCTAGTGTGGTGGAGATTCTACCGATGCAGAATTGTGCCTAGCTAAGTCAACAAAGAGCGGGAGGAAGACAAATACTCTAGAATTTGAGACAAATAGATCCGAGATTCGATCAGAGGTTGAGATTCGATCAGAGGGTGATCAAAGGTACTTCGATTATGTTTGGGTGAAATATTTCCGTGAGGAAAATCAGTTGTCAGAGGGAGAACTTACTATAGAGGGTTTCTAATCACCAAAAAACCCAGATCCAGCATTTTCTGTTGAGTGTTGCAACAGAATGAGGGAGAGGAGTATTTGTTCTGACAGATCTGAGCAAGATGGCACGATATGGACTGAGAGATCAGGATAGGTTGGGCGGCATGTCCAACTTTGTTATCTGGAGGGCCAAAATCTTGTCAGTTATGGACGAGTATGGTCTCAAAGATCATGTAGAGAAAGTTCTAGTTGTACTAACCGATGCAGATCCTCTAAAGAAGTACGAAGAAAATCAAGCGCGAACTAAGCGTTTAATCATGGATGAAGTCAAAGACCACGTCATACCTCATAATGCTGGAAAGAATATGGCAAATGAGATGTGGGTAGCCTTGGACACAATGTATCAAGGAGGCTCTATACAATGAAGGATGCTTCTGGAGAACCAGATGCGGTTGTTCCAAATGATGAAGGGTGAAGAGATAGATCCATTCCTCTTCAGACTTCAGACTATCCAGGATCAGCTGATTGCCATGGGTGCAAATCCGGATGAGGGGCTCCTAGTGAGGACGGCCCTAAATGTAGTCTCGGAAGAATAGGAAACGTTTGTCCAGAGCATTCTGGGCAGGGCAGCGTTACCATCATGGGCAGACATGTGGGCAATCCTCCGTCAGAAGGAAATCAGGAGAATCACAAAGAGGCAAAGCAGCGGAAGCGAATCAGCCAGAGTGAAAAAAGAAGAGGATGATGCAGCCCTTCCATCAAAGGAAAGGAAACAGCAAGGGAAGAAGAAGAGGGACCTATCCAAGGTCTGGTGCTTTAACTGTGGCGAACTTGGACACTTCACCAGCACTTGTCCTAAGAAGAAGGACAAAGGATCTTCTGAATCCAAGGTTGTAGCAGCAAAGGATGATGGCTATGATGATGATGCATCCATGAGTGCTCATGTGCCTCGAGAGAAGAGGTGGGGTGACATGGATCTGTAGAGCATCTACAGATAGGAGTGGCAGGATCCTTGAGTCAGCCTTACTATTGGATCGCATACTAGCTACGGGAGCCTTAAGACGGTAGTGGGATGAGTCAGGAGATGGTTGCAGAAGGTCACAGTGAAGCGGAGGACAGAGTTGAAGAGCTGAAGAGGGAGCAGTGTAATGCAGAGGCAATAGCAGCGTGGAGGCAGCAGTGCAAAGGCTGATGGGACTTCAGCAGTGCAGAGAGGCTAAGCTCATGCAGTGTAGTGTTGCAGCAGCGCAATGGCTTCAAGAGGACAACAACGTAAATCAGCAACCAAGGGAGCTTCAGTGATGGGAAGCAGCCTGACTTATCTGTCAATGATTGGGCAGGAGTCCTTCAATTGCTTACTTCTCGGCAACATAGTTGCAGTGCAGCAGTTAGCAGAGGCAATGCTATGGGCAGCATGATGCAGCAATTTGAGAGGGAGCTGCAGTACAGATGTGGCAGTGTCAGTGGCAGCGACATGGGTAGCAGTACAGAGAGCAGCAGTGCAGTGGATGGAGGGCAGCAGGCCAAGCATCAGCAGCACAGAAACCAACATCAAGATCTTGCAGTACATGGTGTGGATGTATTGCTATAGCACACTCCGTGCTAAGAGGGAGTGTTGAGATTTTGTGTAGTTGGGGTAGCATCGTGTGTGCTCTAGCCCTGAAATTTTGTGGAGGGGCTAAGACACACTTGAACTCCAAAACCCAGAAAGTGTTTGGAGAAATTTCAACTGGTGTTCAAGTTATTCAAATAATTTATTATTTTAATGTATTTCCTAAGTCAAAACTTAGGAAAAGTAAATAATTAAAGTGAATAAATTAACACGTGCTGAAATGTTCTAAATGACATGGATCAAACAGTCTTTTAATCTCAGTCGTTGATAAGTGTTTTAGTCTTGGTCGTTGATGAGATCAATGAAAAATTGTAAGAGAAAGGCTTGAGGGTCAATTCGAGACATACACACAGATGGAGTGCTAAGAGACTGATCTAGAATTCTAGGGTGGGGTTTGCTAAGAATTTCTGGAAGAGTTTTCTGCAGCGAGGGGTAGTATTGGTTGAGAGGATGATCTGATCCTGGAGCCAAGAGACAGTAAGAGGCATAAAAGCAGCTTTCAGGGACAGCGCATAAGAGCAAGGGCAGCAGCAGCAACTACGCAGCGCAGAGGCTTCAGCCGCTATGCAGGTGCTACGCAGGCCCAGGAAGGGGCAGCACTGTAGCTTCAGAGAGCTTCAGAAGTTACATAGAGGCCTCCAGAGGTAGCGTAAGGGCTGCGTCACCCACTTTGGGGTTACGCAATCTCTCTTTGAGCAGCGCAGTGGCACACAGAGCCTAACAGGGATGACGCTGGGGCTTGAGGGGCATCGCTAGGGTTTCTAGGGCCGTAATCGGGCTGAGTCTTGTAAATCCCATTTGAGGGTGTGGATCAGTCATAATTTTGGTCACAAAACAACGGGTTAGCTGCAAATCTATGTTTTTCTTTGTCAGGTGAACCAAAAATCAGTGTGTCACTTTGTTTGAATGAGGTAATATTCAGTAAATGATCTGCATCTGTAGGTTGTTAGTTGTGTTTACTTCGGTATTTTTTGAAGATAAATTGTATAATTTAATTAAGTAGGAGAATTAAACCATGATACTATAGCAGATTTTTCACAAGAACCACAATTCCAAATTGATAGCAAGTCTAATATGATGAGGTGGCATCCAAGTCACTAACTGTCTATAAGCTTTTTCCTCACAAATTTTTGAAAAATAGGGTCCAATGATCCCTTTGAATATCTCAATCCAAGATAGTTGTATAAAAACTGAGAGATGTTTTTGTATTTGAGTATGTTACCAACATTTTTTTAAAGTTCATTTCCACCTGTTCAGAAACTACATTTTAAAACTGTGACTACAAGAAGAAATTTCTAGAAAATATAACTTCAAAGATGCATTCGAATCTCCCAAACCATAATAGCTATTAGAAAACTGAGAAGGGTTTTTCCAAATCGGTCTGTTCCAAACAAAAACCTCTTTTGGTTTTGAGAAATTCATTCTAATGTCTTTGTAAACCATGCTTGAGATTACTGTGTTGTATAGGAAAAGACATAGTTTTAACTAACCATTTTTCCAACTTGATGTTAGCTTTAATTGCCAACGTTCACTATTGATTTGGCAAGAGTGGGATGAAATGGATATATGACTTGGAGGTGGGAGGTGACATAGATTCTTGCTACCGTGTGGTGAGGTAGGAGTGTAGTAGTGGAAAAGTCTGCAGTGGTCGAGTGGGAATGGCAAGTGGATTTGGAGGGGACCCAGAGGGTGGCGCATGCGGTAAATGGTTTTGGAGGGGGGAGGGGTGTGGGGAATACAAGAGGGTGCCACGTTGTGCGAGGCGGTATTCTGGAGTCCGCCGCCTCAGACCCCCCTTGTCAGATAAACTTCGGATGGGGATGGGGGGTACGGGGTGGCATAACCACCATTGATCTGGGCAGGCCAGATCGGGCCCATTAAAAATTAATCACTGCTTATTAAATCGCGGCAAAACATGTCGCATCAATATAAACTTTATTACAATGTGATTAATCGCAATTTAAAAGACGCGATTAACTAACTCAAATCTAAATTAACTTTCTAAAGGTGCATTTTAACATGCTGGCCTATATTTTTTGATTTTTTGGAAACAATTTGCAGAATAAAACATTGTTTGGCCTTGAATATGCCCATGTTTTTGTAATGAAATATCACCATTCATGCCCTAAAACCCTAGGTTTTTAGCCCATTCTGTACTCTAATTTGCCGCCAAATCATATTTTGTATCTTCTTGTTTATTATCACTAGTTTTCTTGACTTCTCTATGATTAAAAATGATTATGTTATGATTTAGGGATGACGGTTTTGTTAAGTACATTTATCACAGGGTTCCATCGCTGAAATCCTTCACAAGCCAGTTGAGTGCGGAAATGCCTAATTTAGGGCTTTGACACTTTTGACATGCTTTCGGAGAAGCGGAGAGAGGTTATTGTCAAAAATGGTGTTCTAATAGTTCCCCATAGCTTGGATTGCACCCTGGTCACTCATTTCGGTTTGTAGAAGGAAATTAGCAAATGTTCCCGAATCTGTAATAAATTTCAACTGCCAACTTCTGCCTTGATTTTCGTGCATATAAAGGATAATGAAGAAATTATGGAACATGGGTTTTGGTCCCAGTATAACAAATTTATTACACTTAAAACATTTTTCCACAATTCATTATGGTTTGGGAGATATTCAGGGTTCTTTGATGCCAATTTATATAAAAATCCGAAAATTCCAAATTTGTAAAAATCTTCCAAACAACCCTGTTTTGGATTTTTTTGGTCAAATATAGTTGGAAATGCTCCAGATCAGCACATCACTAGCTTTGATTCTCATCTTATCCCCATAGCCACGAATGGGATATAGTTGAACAACAAGCTAAGATTAAACGATGTGATCAGATTTGAATGGACCGAGTTAGTATAGGAAACTATTGGATTTGATTTGCACAAACTGGTTTCTATTTTTGTAATTTGAAGGTTGTTTATAAAGCCTACGGTGAAGGTATATTAGGGAGTCACGAATCTATTAGTTTTTGAGCTATTTGCTATCAAGTGTAACTTTGTTTTAAGTCAAGACTATTTTCGCCATGATCTGGAGCATGTATTGATTGGAGCTATGGAACGAAGAATTGACATGAGTTTGAATTAGTTTGTTGAGCATCTCTTTCCTGCTATAAGTTTTAACCTTCCCAGGTGTGGCAAGGGCCCACCACAGCCTGGGACTTAGCTCTTTTTTGTAGGCAGATGTGAATTACATTTTGTTTTCATTATAGAAGTGTTATTTCCATTTTTGAATTAATGATAATCATTGCATCTTGTGTTTTCATAGAACATTACTTTGTTTTCATAAGGCACGGAATGTATGGGAGTATTTATAGGCATAATCAGATTGAATGATCAGGTGCATGTATTAGAAAAAATGGTTTAATAGTGTGAATTTCCCGTGCATGTTGCCAATTATCAGCAGTGAATTTGGTGGTCATACTAAGTGTGAAGTTCATAGCTAATGCCAGGGTAATGGGTAAGGGCGTGATTGTAGTTACAAACCACATGTACAACATCTGTTTTCTTGTGAATTACATTGAGATTTAGAAGTATTTCTGTGTGAGAATTACTTTTTGAGCCTCTGTAATCTCAGTCATTGAACAGTGAGTATGCTTTGAAAGCCAAATCATTCACGGTGTGAATGAGTTTAAAATCCAACCTTAGGGTTATGAGCATAGACTTAAAATAGTAGTGGTAGTTTCATTTCCGAAGTAGTGCAATCCCATTTCAAGAGTAGTCATGTTTGCATTTGAAATCGAGGCGTGACTTCACTATTTTCATAAGAGAAGCTTAGTGTCATTGGTTGGAAGTGTGAGTTTGAGTATGAATTTCATTGAGTTTCATTGTTCAAATAGTATTGTTAGAATGAGAGTTTAGTGAGTTTGATAGGTACTCAATGTGTGTGAATTAGACAGTAGTATGATCTGTTGAGTGTCATTGGAAAATTTTAGGGTGAGTCCTTAGCAGTACAAGTCTAGTTGAATAGAAGTTGTGTCTAGATTTCATTTTGAAAATCTCTATGTGATCTCAGCCTTTATGTCCTGCATTTGAATCAAATAGTCTTGTGTAGATTTTTCGAGCATTTAATTAGATTGCGCAATAAATTTTTCCAAGGTGTTTGTCATAGTAGGCTTTGATTCCAGTCTCATGATTAGATCATAATATTTTAATCTATTGCTCGATGTTGATAAAGAGTTTAGGTGTGAAGAGAATTGATCTTTAAATGATAGTTTGAATTCGCCTTTATTAGTTGGAGTTTGAAGTTTATTTAACAGTGTGTGATAGTTTGATTTCAAAACTGTTATTAAAGTGGTGAAAATACTTCCCAAAGCAGAGTGCTTTCATCAGTTGGCATCGTGAGCTTGTTATTAAGCAGTAAAGTACTCTTTTCAAGATAGATCATTCTAGCTATGAAAATTTTGAATGTTACTTATGCAGAAATCTACTATTAGATCTGGTTATACTTCTCCTACTTAATTAAGTTATTAATGTTGAAACTTCAGATTAACATCGAAGCAAACACATAACAGACTTTCACCAATTCAGATCTAAAATAGAAAAGTACATGCACACATAGACAAAGTGACACAAGGAATTTTTGGACAATAGTCCTCGGAAAAACCCAATGCAAGAAAACTAGTATTCTGGCTGCTAGAGGGTTTTATTATTAAGAGTTTTCTGAATACAACAAATCTGGGTTCCAGATCTAGAAAACCCGACAGAGAAAATATAGATCTGCAGCTCACCTGCTATTCTGAAGCCAAAATATTGACTGATCCACACTCTCAAACGGGATTTACAGGACTCAGCTAGATCTTGGCCCTAGAAACCCCAGCGCTGCCCCTGAATCCCCCGCGTCAGCCTCTGCATCCCTTTGCGCTGGCCTGGAGAGGGCTGCGTAACCCCAGAATGGGTGACACAGACCCTACGCTACCCTTGAGGGACTCTGCATAACCCTTGAGGGTCTCCTACTGCCCAACGTTGCCCCAGGAGAGACTGTGTAGCACCTTCGTAGCTAAAGCTGCCCCTGCGTTGTGCAACTGCTGCTCCTGCTCCTGCTTCTCTGCGCTACCTTTGGAAGCTTCTCTCTACCTCTTGCTGATTCTAGGCACTGGGATCAAACCATCCCCTTTGCCTAAACCCCCCTCTCTGCAGCTAAAACACTTCTGAGAATTCTTAGCAAACCCTGCCCTAGAATCTCAACTTAGCTTCAGTGCTCTGCCTCTGTGTGTCTTTACAAATGACGCCAAGCCTTTCCTTTATACTTTTCTCATTGGGAAACTAACGGCCATGATCAGATCTTGAATCAATCGCTAAGATTAAAAGAAAGCTTGATCCGTGTGACTTAAGACAATTTCATCACATTTTTAATTTAATTAACTTTAATTATTTAATTTTCCTATGTTTAGACTTAGGAAATGCATTAAAATAATTAATTAATTAAATATCTCCCAAACTAGATGAAATTTCCGAAATCCCTTTCTAGGTCTTGTAGATCAGGTGTACTGCAGTCCCTCCACAAATTTTGGTAGCTAGAGCACATCCGATGCTACCCCCACTACACAAAATATCAACATGCACATTCGATGCTACCCCCACTACAAAAAATCTCAACACTTCCTCTTAGCACGGAGTGTGCTCTAGCAATACATCACACCATGTATCACAAGATTTTGGGCACTGGTTTTTATGTTGTTGATGCTTGGCCTGCTGCCCTTCAACACTGCACCACTGCTACCATTCTATACTGCTGCCCATGACGCTGTCACTCTCACAACAACATCTGTACTGCAACTCCCTCTCAATATGGTACATCCGTGCTGCCACTTGCTACACTGCATCTTCAGTTGCTGAGAGAAACAACTGAATCTCCTGCCCAATCTTTGACAGACAAGTCAGTTGGGCTGCAACCTCATCACTAAAGCTCCATCGGCTGCTGATCTATGCTGTCATCTGGAGAATGATGCACAACTACAACTTTGCACTGCGTAAGCAGACTCCCTCTACACTATTGAAGTCACATCAACCCCTTGTGTTGAAATCTCTCACGCTGTTGTTGCATTGCATTTTCCTCCTAAAGCCTCCTACGCTGTTGCAGCTCTGCTCTGTGCTGTTGAAGTCACATCAGCCCCTACGCTGTTGTTGCATCTGCACTGCGCTGCTCCTCCTAGCCTTTAGATCTACCTCTGCTTCATCCGTGATATTTGCACCCAATGATCCACTTGTCCTGCTACTATCTTAAGGCTCCCGTAGCTTGGATGTGATCCGAGAGATGAGCTGCTCAAGGATCCCGCCCGCATTCTGTAGCTGCTCTACAGATCCATGTCACCCCACTTTCGTGGTTCAAGAGCGCTCATGGCTGCATCGTCTTCTAACCCATCATCCGCCATAACAACCTTGGAAGAAGAGGCTTCCTTGTCATTTTTCTTTTGAGGACAGTTGCTGATGAAATGTCCTAGTTTGCCACACTGGAAACACTTGATCTTTGATAGATCCCGCTTCTTCTTTGATGCCAAGGATGCATCTTCTTCGTCTTCCTTCTTCACCTTACTTGATCCCGTGTTGTATTGCTTCTTGGTGAATCTGCGGATTTCTTCTTGACGCGTGATTTCCCACAAGTTGTCCCAGCCGGGAAGGTCCGCTCTGCCCAAGATACTTTGGACAAAGGTTTCCCACACATCTGTGACTGCATTGAGAGTAGTCATGACCATCACATCATCCTCCACATTTGCACCTGTGGTAGTCAACTGGTCTTTGATCGACTGTAATCTGAAGAGAAAACGTTGCATGTCTTCTCCCTTGGTCATCATGAAACACTGCATCTGAGTCTCTATAAGCATCTTCCTCTGGACGGAATTTCCCTCATATAGGGATGTTAAGGCCTTCCAAATCTCATTAACTGTTTTCTTTTCAGCTATGTGTGGGACAACATGATCCTTAACTCCATCCATTATCAGCCGCTTGGCATGTCCTGCAGCTTCATTATGCTTCCTCAAGAGATTTGCATCAGTCAACGTGGCCAGGACTCATTCTACATGGTCTCTTAGATGATATGCCTCTAGGACTATCAGGATTCTAGCCTTCCAAACTACAAAGTTGGATAGGCCATCCAATCTATCCTGATCACGCAGTCAGTGAGGTGCCATCTGCTCAGAAATCTGTCGGAGCTCCTCCTGTCTATGCTAGTGATCTGGATCTAGGATCCTTGATGAAATAGGCACCCTCTGCTCCCTCTGACAACATATTTCCCTTCTTGAAAATCTACCAAATCAAACAATGATTCAGCTCTCTTCGATCTGCAAGTTTCTTTGGCTAGAAACTCTCTCAGAAGCTGATCTCCTCCCGCTCTTTGTCAGTAATGCTTAGGCTAAAATTCTGAAAACTTCAGAAATTTAATCCCCTCAACATCTTTTGAAATTTTGCAGCTCTGATTCAGGCACTTCTGGATCAGACAGCTTCAAATCTGTGTCACCCTGGCTAGCTTCAGACAATACCAGCGTTGTCTCTTCGTTGCCTTTGCACAGTAAGTACATGGCGTGTGTGGAGACAACGTAAGACTGCGTCACCCTACCCTCTGCATGATTTTGTTCCCTCTGAAACTGTGTTTTCCTTTCAGATCTGGCCTTCTGCTGCTGCTACTACTTTTCCTGCTACTTTCTGCGGCAACATCCTTCAATCTTCTGCTAGTGACCCTACTAGATTTGCAATCGCTCTGATACCATGTGAAAATTTCTGAATGTTACTTATGCAAAAATCTACTATTAGATCTAGTTATGCTTATCCTACTTAATTAAGTTATTAATGCTGAAACTTCAGATTAACATCGAATCAAACACATAACAGACTTTCACCAATACAGATCTAAAACAGAAAAGTATATGCACACATAGACAAAGTGACACAAGGATTTTCTGGACAATAGTCCCCGGAAAAACCCAATGCGGGAAAATCGGTCTTTTGGTTGCTGGAGGGTTTTATTATTAAGAGTTTTCTGAATACAACAAATCTGGGTTCCAGATCTGGAAAACTCGACAGAGAAAATATAGATCTCCAGCTCACTTGCTATTCTGAAGCCAAAGTATTGACTGATCCACACCCTCAAACAGGATTTACAGGACTCAACCAGATCTTGGCCCTAGAAACCCCAACGCTGCCCCTGAAGCCCCTACGTCAGCCTTTACGTCCCTCTGCGCTGGCCTGGAGAGGTCTGCGTAACCCCAAAATGGGTGATGCAGACCCTACGCTTCCATTGAGGGGCTTTGCGTAACTCCTGAGGGTCTCCTGTTGCCCAACGCTGCCCTGAGAGAGACTGCGTAGCACCTGCGTAGCTGAAGCTGCCCCTACGCTGCGCAACTGCTGCCCTCTCTGCTGTCGCTGCTCCTGCTTCTCTGCGTTGCCTCTGGAAGCTGCTATCTGCCTCTTGTTGATTCTAGTCACTGGGATCAAAGCATCCCCTTTGCCTAAACTCCCCTCTCTGCAGTTGAAACACTTCTGAGAATTCTTAGCAAACCTTGCCCTAGAATCTCAGCTTATTTAGTGCTCCACATCTGTGTGTCTTTACAAATGACCCCAAGCTTTTCCTTTATACTTTTCTCGTTGGGAAACCAACGGCCATGATCAGATCTTGAATCAATGGCTAATATTAAAAGAAAGCTTGATCCATGTGACTTAAGACAATTTCATCACATTTTTAATATAATTAACTTTAATTATTTAATTTTCCTAAGTTTAGACTTAGGAAATACATTAAAATAATTAATTAATTAAATATCTCTCAAACCAGATGAAATTTCCCAAATCCCTTTCTGGCTCTTGTAGATTAGGTGTACTCTAGTCCCTCCACAAATTCTGGGAGCTAGAGCACATCTGATGCTACTTCAATACACAAAATCTCAACACTAGCTAGTTTCAAGTATGAATTTGTCATTGGAATAGTGAGTGTTCTCTTATCATAAGAGTTTGTCTCAAGTTTTCAAGCTTTAGTTTCAAGCCTTAATTTCAAAGTTAATGAAGAGTAAATTTATTAGGATTTTCAAGTTATCATATAATATTTGGATTTCTAAGATGAGATAGAATTATGAAGTCGATTTAGTTACAATGTGAGAGTAGTGTGAATGTTAGGTTTAGTTTAAGTATAGATTCTTTTTAAGTACAGAAGTTAAAAATTGATTTCACGATAGAGTAATAATTAAGAATTTAGCTTTTCTCCAGTTTGCGTGATTAGAGATAACTTGAATGATTCTGTACTTAAATAGCAAGTTGATTTTTGTACCCTAGTTTAGGTTAGATGCTCTGATCCTGTGTTACCTGCTCTTGTGCCTCGAAGCCTACGAGTCCCGGATGATAATTTAATTTTGGAAACTATAAACATATAATTTCACCAACAAACATTATTTACAATATCATCATATGAAAATCAACAGACAATCATCAATGATCCTGTGAATCATAGGACCCTAACAGTATATACCAAATCTCTCTGGCGGCAACACTTCAACAACCTTTCGTGCATCATCATCCTCTGCTGCACTCAAATACGTACCCCTACACTCCTTTGCATAGCACTGAACTCCGTGGCACAACTCCATGCACCACTGGGTACCAACACTTAATGCCATGCCACCATGTACCATAGGGCATCCCATATGTGCCCATGCATCCCACACTCTGCTAGTACACCAAGCAAGATGTGATCTACACCTCCTCATCTTCCTAGGTACACGTAAGTGGCCCAACTCCTCACATGCAATCGGAAATAACGCTACCATGTCGAACCTCAGTAGCTCTAGTGCCCAATACATCAATGAGAAAGCACTGTCTCCATATGATAACCTGTCTGCTAGCCTGATGATGCCACCTCCTCCTACCAACTACTGCCAAAGTATTCTAATCATCCTACAATCCCATGTACACCCAACATGCCATGACAACTCGTGAAATCTGCCTGCTCACATGTCAATCCATCTTTTCACTAGTGTTGTCAGGAACTCTGAAGGGGATATGAAAAGGTGTGTGTGCTCAACTACCAAGTCCATCACAAAGCTACTACCATCACCTACTAACTCCACAATGTGATGGAGAATCCCACTTGGATCCCAACAACAGTCTGGCACTCAAGCACCTCTGGTAATCCACAGCCTTTGTTGAACTGTGGCCATGGATGCATCTAACCTCCTAGCCAGCACCACCGGATACCAACTCGATATCTCTCACCATCCAACCCTAAGAGAGGGATCGAATGCAAAAACAACCATACATGTAACAAGTCCTCCATCCTGCAACTGTTGCACCTTGCGCAATTCGTGTCGCCTCATCTTACAAGTCTAGCCAATCCATGTAATCTGCCTAGGTAACGCGGCCTCTCTCTCACCAAATGCGGAACGAGCCCAATAATGCTACAAGCCCCATCGATGTATGCCTGAAGGGAACTGTTGTCTGAAAGTATGACATCTCTGTTGGCTTTTGATGCATCTGACTGCTCCTCATCGATGGCTGGCTCTAAGGATGACTGCTCATCTTCCTCCGCCATGGGCTCAACATGAGCCACTAATCGTCCCTCCAAAGATAGCTCATCATGCATAACATCCTCAACAATCATTGATAGGTAGCTACTGTCTGGAAACTTTGTCACAGATATGGATGCCTTTGTACCTATCAACTCCTCATGAATGGTGGATATGTCTCCCGACACCTCATCAACCTCGTGTGTGCTACTATCACCTGAAAACTTAGACATGGCCTTGGATACCTCATCAATGGATCCCTCAACAATGGACAAGACCTCATCCATGGGTGGCACCTCATCAACAAATGGCCCTCTAAGTGTATGCTCTACTCTCTCCACTAGGGTGTCAACTGGAGCTACAAAAGGGATCTCCAACAAGGGTGACTCCTGCGTCACACTGGACACATTAACAGGCTCATCACACTCTTGTGTGCCCACAATCTCATGCTCAACCTCCCGATATCTAAAGTCAGGTCTCCACCAGCAAAAGCGCCTCTCTGTCTCATCCTCTAATTGTCCTCCTCTATGCTCCTCAAATGAGAAAGCCCTCCTAATACTAGGGTCTAATGCCTCACACTCAACAATCCTATCCTTGGAGGTCCTCATCAAATCTGCAAAGGTGTCTAGTTCCCTCTCCTTCTCTAGTTCACCTAGATAATAAGGCATGGTATGTTGGCTGGGTTAGCCATGGGTATTGCTTTGTTGAACTGAGTGTGCATGTGTGTGGCTTCTCTGCTGGTTATATCCCAACATCCCAATCATTTGTTGCATCTTCTCTAGGACTTGTTGTTTTTGCCTCCTCAACAGTCGGTTATGACTCATCAGCTCCTCCATGATCCCTTGTGTACTCTTCCCTTTCGATGTAATCAGAGTGCCCATAAATTCACCAGTCACTATGAATGCATGGCCAAAACCTCCATGATCTTACTAGCTCCCCCACAGCTGGCCACGATCATGCTCTGATACCACTGTAATATTCCTAGCTAAAAATTTTACAGTGATAACAAATAAATGCATCACTTTCAACACAAAAATGTTACACCAAACATCAAAAAACCATAAATGCTCCAAAATACACCAAAAGGGCCAATTTTATTATATGCTTTTGTGAGAGTACAATATGAATTAGAAAGTGTGCACTTGGGCTTGCTCAAAGCAAGCTACAAGCACCAGGTGGTTGAACAATTGATGCCCAATTGCTACAAGAACTCCCCCAACGAAAATCTGCGCTGGCCTTGGTAATTCTGGATTGTTGGTTGTGTTGAGACACCTATTTGACCCCTCAAATATTCCCATAAAATTCTACCAAATTATTTATGGGATCCTTGTCAAAAACCTAGAAAAACCCAGAAAGGGTTTCCTCTAATTTTGATGCTCCAAAATTGACCCCAAATTCCCCGCTAACTAGCAATTCGCCTTGTTATAATAATGAGTATTTCAGACACGAATATTTCCCAAAAAACTCTATCAAATTAGTCAAAGCCTATTCTCGATAAACCCACAAAAACCCAGAAAGGGTTTGGGTTGAATCCAACGTGCCCTAATGACCGCAAGAAATGTGTATGGTTCTAACTAGCTGGAAAAACGCCCTATAGAAAGAATTTTGCTGTAGAAGGCTAATCAATTACTGAAAAAATATCCTCCAACCCCTACAAATCATTCTCCAAGCCTCTTTATTTCTCTTTGTGAATATTTTTGAATATAGAAACCCTACTGCAGTATCTTGATTTACTTCTCCTACTTGTTTGATTTAAGTAACAAGTAATTTTTTGAATATTCAGTAAAATATCAAAGAAAACACAACTGTAGCCTACACATGCATACAAATCATTTACTGGAGCATAACACACACATGACAAAGGATAGTATTTTTTGGACAATGTCCCCGAAAAAACCCAATGCGAGAAAACCGATGCAACAGCTCTTAGAGGGTTTGTTTATTAAGCAGAATATCTGAATACAATCAAGGGCACTAGTAATGGTTTGCTCAACAGAGAATTCATGACAGATGTACCTATCACTCAGAGACAAAATATGGCTGATTCAGTCGAGGAAGCACTCCTCTGAAAACACTGAATATGAGCCCTTTTTGGCCCACTGGAACCCCAACGCTGCTCCTCCAGCCTCTGCGTCAGCTTCTCCTACCCAGTGTAACCACTATGCAGCACAAGCTGCCCCTGCATCACCCTTCTGGGCTCAGCGCTGCTCTGTGTCAGCCTCTACGCTGCCTGTTGGGTGTGGAGCTTGATTATCTTGTTTATTTTGTATCACAACATTGGACCCTTGTACCTTAATGGGGCGGCAACGCCGCCCGTAATTAAACGCTGCCTGGGGGGTCCAGGGGGGGTGGCTGCGACTTTATGGAGCCCCCCCGTGGAGGGGGGTTTCGGGGGCAGCGCCCCCAAAGCTAAAAACAGATGTAAAATTGCCTTGTAAAAGTATAGTAATTTCTAGTAAATCTGGGCCGTTCATTAGGCAGATGATCTGACAGTAGAGGTTATGTTTAGTTTAGGGTTTTTTGCCCTAGAAGGCAACCCCTTGCTTTTATGAGGGTATTGTATTGCGGTTGTGTATTGGGTGTGTATTCTCAGAGCGAGAAATAGAGAGGGAGACTGTGAGAGAGAACAGAGGATATTAGAGCGGATCTGCTGTAGGTTGTGTCTCTTCATTTTGCTAGATAATAGAAAGGAAGGACTGGTTGTTCGGGGTGGACGTAGCCCAAACTGGGTGAACCACGTATATTTGTGTCTCTCTGGTTTTATGTGTTTTGTGTGCTTGTGTTTTTCCGCATATTTTGTGTTGCATTGCTTTGAAATTTATAATTTTCTAACACTACCTCTGCGTGAACTTGGCTGGGCTGTGTCCCTCCTGCTGGTCTCTGCGCTGCCTGGTACGGATCTACCTCTCTGCCTTAGTATTCTCGGCCTCAGATCAGAAGAATCCCTTGCCGATCTTCCCCTCTCAAGCATGGCAAGCTCACTCGAAAATTCTCAGCAAATCGCGCTCCAGAATTTCGACTTAGCTCAAGTGCTACCGCTCTGTGTGTGTCCTCCAACTAACCCCAAGCCTTCCTTTAATACTTTTCTCGTTGAACATTCAATGGTCGTGATCTAATCTCTAATCGACGATAGGATTAGAAAAGACTTGATCCACGTCACTTAGAACATTCTCACCCACATGTTTAAATTAATTCCCTTTAATGATTTAATTTCCCTACGTTAGACTAAGGGTCTCCATTAAAATAATTAATTATTTCAACTTAGAACATTCTCACCCACATGTTTAAATTAATTCCCTTTAATTATTTAATTTCCCTACATTAGACTAAGGGTCTCCATTAAAATAATTAATTATTTCAATAACTTTCACACAGGGTGGAATTTATCCAAACGATTTCTGCATCTTGGAGATCGCATGTGTTCTATACCCTCTACAAAGTTTCGGATCTAGAGCACATCCGATGCTACCCAAAATCTCAACACTCCCTCTTAGCGAGGAATGTGCTCTAGCAACACTTTACTCCAGAAGCGTTACTCTGATCTTTGGCATCAGTCCCTTGTGTTGTTGATGCTTGGCCTGCTACCCTCCATCCACTGCGCTGCTGCTTTCTATATTGCTGCCCATGACTTTGCCATAGTCACTGCCACATCTGTACTGCAGCTCCCTCTCAAATTATTGCATCATGTTGCCTATAGCACTGCCACTGCTAATTGCTCAACTCCAACTCAGTTGCTGAGAAGTAAGCAACTGAAGGACATCACCCAACAACTGACGAACAAGCCAGTCTGGCTACATCTCATCATGAATAACCCTCTGCTACTGCTCTACGTTATCTCTCTTGAGCCTCTGTGTTGCTGTTGCTCTGCACTACGTAAGCACTGCCCCTCTGCGCTGCTGAAGTCCCATCAGCCTTTGTGTTGTTGCTTCCACATTGTTGCTGCCAATGCACTACGCTGCTCCAATCTTCAACGTTCAAGCGCTGCCTTGTGCCTTTCAATGATCCTCTACATCCACTGACTCCAGTCATCCTGCTACTGTCTTTAACGGCTCCCATAGCTCGTACATGATCCAAGAGTTTGGGCACCTCAAGGATCCTGTCGATCACCCTCTGTAGCTCAATCTACAGATCTATGTTGCCCCACCTCTTCTCTCAAGGTACATGAGCACTCATGGCCACATCATCATCGCTGCCGTCATCCCCTTTCGTTGCTGCTACCTTGGAATCTAAATCTTCTTTTCCCTTCTTCTTAGGACAAGTATTGGCGAAGTGTCCCAATTCGCCACATCTGAAGCACCTGACCTTGAATAGGTCCTTCTTCTTCTTCCCTTGTTGCCTTTTTCCCTTACATGCTAGGGCTGCATCTTCCTCCTCCTCTTTCTTAATCTTGACTCCTTCACTGTTGAATTCCCTCTTGGTTATTCTCCTGATCTCCTCTTGTCGAAGGATTGCCCACATGTCCCCCCAGTTTGGAAGTTGTGATCTGCCCAAGATAATTTGGACAAAGGTCTCTCATTCATCGGTGACTGCATTCATGGCAGTCCTCACCACGAGTCCATCATCAGGAGTTGTCCCCATGGCAATCAGCTGGTCTCGGATAGTCTGCAAGCTAAAGAGGAACGGATCGATCTCCTCTCCCTTGTGCATCTGGAACATCCACTTCTAATTGACTCTTTCTTAATCTTGACTCCTTCGCTACTGAATTCCCTCTTGGTTATTCTCCTGATCTCCTCTTGTCGAAGGATTGCCCACATGTCCCCCCAGTTTGGAAGTTGTGATCTGCCCAAGGTACTTTGGACAAAGGTCTCTCATTCATCGGTGACTGCATTCAGGGCAGTCCTCACCACGAGTCCATCATCAGGAGTTGTCCCCATGGCAATTAGCTGGTCTCGGATAGTCTGCAATCTAAAGAGGAAGGGATCGATCTCCTCTCCCTTGTGCATCTGGAACATCCACATCTGATTCTCCAAAAGCATCTTCCTTTGGGTGAAGCTACCTTGATACAACGTGGTTAATGTTTTCCACACCTCATTTTCCATCTTCTTCTCAACAATATGCGGAACCACATGATCTTTCACTCCGTCCATGATCAAGCGTTTAACCCGCCCCTTATTTTCATTAAACCTCTTTAGAGCATCAGCGTCGGTCGGCACAGCCAGGACGTTCTCGGCATGGTCTCTGATGCCATATTCATCAAGGGCTGTCAGGATTTTGGCTTTCCAGATGGAAAAGTTAGACACATCGTCTAACCTATCCTAATCTCTCAGTCCATATGGGGCCATCTCTGCTCAAACCGTCAAAGCAAGTTCTCTTCTCCATTCTACTACTGCTACACTCAACAAAAGACCGGATCTGGGTTTCTTGGCGATAGAAACCCTCTAGAGAATGTGCTCCCTCTGACAAATGATTTCCCTCCCGGAAATCCTTCACCAATTCTGTCGAATCAACCGTCTTCGATCACTCCACTTAATCGAATCTCATATTTCTTGGCTAGAAAATCTGCTGAGGAACTGTTTCCCCTTACTTTGTCAACCCTGCTAGGCATTGTTCTACACCGACAGAAACAATGTATGAAAAAATCTGAATGTTACTTTTATGCAGAAATCTACTATTAGATCTGGCTATGCTCCTCCTACTTAATTAAGTTATTAACTGAAGAATTCAGATTACTATAGAAGCAAAACATATAACAGAATTTCACCAATTCAGATATAGAAAAAGTACATGCACACATAGACAAAGTGACACAGTGATTTTCTGGACAATAGTCCCCAGAAAAACCCAATGTGGGAAAACCGGTATCTGGCTGCTGGAGGGTTTTATTATTAAGAGTATTTCTGAATACAACAAATTCTGGGTTCCAGATCTGGAAAACCCGACAGAGAAATATAGATCTGCAACTCACCGGCTGTTCTGAAGCCAAAATATTGACTGACCCACACCCTCAAACAGGATTTACAAGACTCAGCCAAAATTAAGCCCTAGAAACCCCAGCACTGCCCATGAAGCCCCTGCTTCAGCCTTTGCAGCCCCTGCGTCCCTCAGCGCTGGCCTGGAAAGGGCTATGTAACCCAAGACTAGGTGATGCAGTCCCTATGCTGCCCCTAAGGGTCTCTACGTAACCTCTGAGGGTTTCCAGCTGCCTTACACTGCCCTGGGAGTGACTACGCAACACCTGTGTAGCTGAAGCTACCCCTGCACTGTGCAACTGCTGCCCTCTTGCTGCTAATGCTCCTGCTTCTATGCATTGCCTTTCTGAAGCTGCTCTTTGTCTCTTGCTGATTCTAGACACTGGGATTAGACCATCCCCTTTGTCTAAACTTCCCTCTCCACAGCTGAAACACTTCTGAGAATTCTTAGCAAACCCTGCCCTAGAATCTCAGCTTAGCTTCAGTGCTCTCCCTCTGCATGTCTTTACAAATAACCCCAGACCTTTCATTTATACTTTTCTCGTTGGGAAACCAACGGCCATGATCAGATCAGATCCTAAATCAATGGCCAAGATTAAAAGAAAGCTTGATCCGTGTGACTTAAGACAATGTTTAATTTAATTAACTTTAATTATTTAATTTTCCTAAGTTTAGAGTTAGGAAAAACATTAAAATAAACAATTAATTAAATATCTCCCAAACCAGACGAAATTTCCCAAATCCCTTTCTGGGTGTTGTAATTAGGTGTACTCTAGTCACTCCATAAAATTTGGGAGTTAGAGCACATCTGATGCTACCCCCACTACACAAAATCTCAACACAATGCCCCACCAACAAATTCAAAGATTAGAAAACTACACTTCTAGCCACAGCAATCGGCACAATGCCACTCCATCTTGGACTACGTCACCCTCTTGGGCCCGCGTCAACCTCTGCGTCAACTCGGCGTGATCTTGACAGGCTCTGCGTCACCCTTCTGGACCTGCATCAACTTTGTGTCACCCTTGTAGGGCATTTGCATTGTCCCTCGTGTTGCACTGCCTCTTTCCGAATTTTCGCAGCTTCAGCTACCCTCCTACAGTAAAAATATCTTCAGCCCTATGTTGAGGGCTTCAACTTGATCTGCAATTGCTCTGATACCATGTGAAAATTTATGAATATAGAAACCCTACTACAGTATCTTGATTTACTTCTCCTACTTGTTTGATTTAATTAACAAGTTATTTTCTGAATATTTAGTAAAATATCAAAGCAAACACAACTCCAGCCTACACATACATTCAAATCATTTATTGAAGCATAACGCACACATGACAAATGAGACAATATGTTTTGGACAATGTCCCCGGAAAAACCCAATGTAGGAAAACCGATGCAACAACTCTTAGAGGGTTTGTTTACTAAGCATAATATCTGAATACAATCAAGGGCACCAGTAATGGTTTGCCCAACAGAGAATTCACGGTAGATGTACCTATCACTTGGAGACAAAAAATATGGCTGATTCAGCCGAGGAAGCGCCCCTCTAAAAACACTGAATACGAGCCCTTTCTGGCCCACTGGAACCCTAGCGCTGCTCCTCCAGCCTCTGCGTTAGCTTCTCCTATCCAGCGTAGCCACTATGCAGCAGGCTGCCCCTGTGTCACCCTTCTGGGCTCAGCATTGCCTCTGCGTCACCCTGAAGGCCCTGCGTCAGCCTTTGCGCTACCTCTGCGTGAGCATGGCTGGGTTGCATCCCTCCTACTGGTCTCTGTGCTGCCTGGTACAGATATGCCTATTTGCCTTAGTATTCTCGATATCGGATCTGAATAATCCCTCGCCGATCTGCTGCCCCTCTCAAGCACTGCAAGCTCACTCGAAAATTCTCAGCAAATCGCGCCCCAGAATTTCAACTTAGCTCAAGTGCTACAGATCTGTGTGTGTCCTCCAACTGACCCCAAGCCTTCCTTTAATACTTTTCTCGTTGAACATTCAACATTCGTGATCTAATCTCTAATCGATGGCTAGGATTAGAAAAGGCTTGATTCACGTCACTTAGAACATTCTCACCCACCTGTTTAAATTAATTCCCTTTAATTATTTAATTTTCCCTAAGTTAGACTTAGGGTCTCCATTAAAATAATTAATTATTTGAATAACTTTCACACTAAGTGGAACTTCTCCAAACGATTTCGGGTCTTGGAGATCTCATGTGTTCTAGTCCCTACACAAATTTTCGAAGCTAGAGCACATTCGATGCTATCCAAAATCTCAACACTCTTTAGCTCGAACTGCCCAAATCTCCTTGTCAAAATGTCTACGCAGTCGTTGTCCAGAAACCCCTGAAATAGATAAATTCGACCCTCCAAAATGCAGCACCATCGACCCTACAAATCATCAAGGAAAACCTCACCCTCCCTATGGATAAATATCTGCAAATTCTCCAGCCAAAACTCCACTGTTTGCTAGCTTCTCTCAACCCCTTTGAATTTCCTTTGGCACCCTAAGAGAAGCACGCTCCAGCTGGAAATGGTCTGCAATGTAGCTCCTAGAGAAGCCCTGAGATGGACTCCTCCTTACTCCCCTAGGGTGACACTCGAATTTCACCGAAGGTAGAGGTGGAATTCCCGCTCGGAAATTCCTTGTGCTGAACAGCACGATTGTCTTGGCTAAGCAGCTCAAGAGAACTAATGTTGAAATTGTAAAATGACCAAAGATGTCCGAAATGAGAGCCTCCTTTCTCTATCTATAATTGTTGACCTCTCTCTCCCTTGGTGGCCCCCACTTTCCACTAGTTCACCCCCTTTCTTTTTATCTTTCTTGCTCCACAAGTGCGCATTCCATTTTTCTCTCTCTTGTGGCCCCCACCTTCCAATGAGCTACAATCTTGCATTTTCACCCAAGCTCCTCAAGCCGAAATCATCTCCAAAATTCGAACTACAAAATTGTGCTATGCCTAGCACCTCCCCAATAAACTTCATTGATCTCCTCAAATGAAAAATCAAAATTGGGAATATTATAGTTTTCATCTACCAAGAGGTCTCTTGGACTTCAATAACTGTTGGCATTCCTCCACACCAACCCTAACAAATTAGGTGTTTGTTGTGGTGAAATCACAACACCCCCATTTTTAACTTGTTATTTCATAATAATAATGGGGACCCTTTTCGCAAATTTTGGCTAAATCGCTCTTTAATGTTTTCTTTTGGTTGTGTCCCACAGTTTTGCCAGATTTTCGTTTTCTTCATAATTTCATTCTAATTGCTTCATTGCATTCGATTTTTCACTAGCTTTCCATTGGTACTCGTTTTATGATTCATCTCATTTGGATGCATGGTTTGCAAATATGCTCATTCGAGGTTCGGTAATTCTGATCGCCATAGCTAAAAAAATGTACAAAATATATATTATTTTAATTTTTGTAAATTAATTAGTTATTAATTGTAAATATTGATTTTTAGTTAATTTTTATTAATTAATTCATTTTTTACTAACGGTCCTACAAAATCGCCACAGCCAAATTGTAGAACAATTAAAATTATGTGTTTTTGGATCTCAGAGCTATGTCAAATCCCAATTTAAAAGAAATTACGAGATCTGAAATGCTAAAATTACAAAGTGGCTGTATTTCTTTATGTCAGTTCTTTTATTACCAAGTAATTGTAGTTCTTTTTACTATTTAACATTAAAAGTGATTGTAGTTTATACATAGGAAAGAGGGCCCCACTCCACGTGGCCCTCCTCTCCTCCTTCACACCATACTTTATCCCTTCCTTGGGATTTCGGGACTTTAAAATTTGGTAACATCATTTTTAAATCCCTCCGCAAAACCTTACTTCCGAAATTCTTCATCCCTTATATATCTTCCTCACCTTGAAACTTTAACACTTACTAACTTAATTTTAATTGAACCCCCAACGACATACCTCTGATGGCACAAATCCATCTCATTAGGCTCATTCATACCTCGACATATGTTTTTTTGGGACTTCATTTAACATTCTCTTCGAAATAACACTCTCCCAAAATTAACCTTCCGATACCACATGCTCCCTCGGCTTATGTTTTATCGGAGCATTATATCAGGGCCTATTTAAATAGATCCCCAAAATTTAAAAACCTACGATGACCGATTGAATTTTCATTTCATATTAATCACTTTGTATTAAAATAAGCCTTGTATTTCATTAGGCATGAAGTTCAAATGAATGGTTTGCCTTGTAGTGATTTTAATTTTTTTATATAATTATAAGATTAATTTGATTAAAATTTTTATATAATTTAATTTTTTTTATATTTTTTTTTCAATGAGGGGAAAGCCACGGAACCGGCGTACTTCCTGCACTTCGGGATGGTACGCGCGGCAAACCGTTCGGCGGACTCTCGGCGCCTAACCCCAAAGGACTCAAGAATCGAACCCGTGACCTCCTCAATCCTGAGAGTAACACGATACCACTACCGCTTGAGCTAACCTGGGGCTTAATTTAATTTTTTTTATATAATCTAATTAACCTGTAAATTAATTAATTTATTACTTTAATTTAATTGCTTAATTTGAATATTAATTTAATAGTTTTAATTAATTTGTATATAATTAATTTAGTAATTGTAATTAATTATTATTTATTTAACTTTAATTGTACAGTTAATTAGGATTATAATTTTAATTAAAATTTCCTAATTTTGGCCCACATAGACATTTTTCCATTTTTCCAGAATTCTTATCATTTTGGCACTTCAAATTCGGAGAGACATATCTCAAGATTTGCTTATCCAAATGAAGCTCACAATAGCTCGTTGGAAAACTAAGACATAGGAGAATAATCTAAAAAGGTTAATTTTAGTAGATTCACTCATTTAATGACCAAAAAATTCATCATAAGACAAAATGACGAATTTGCAACAAAAAATTAGTTTTTCTATTTTGATTTGGGAAAAATTCATTGGTTGTAGAAAACTGCTATCATAATTCATTCCCAGCAATACTCAAAGTCTCAAAGGCTGATATAATCTATTTGAAGTAATCATAGCATGGGAATTTCTTTGGATTTTAATTTATTTTTAATTTAACAATTTGTAATGAATTGGTTTGATTTCTATTTTGTGCACCAAAATTGTTTTAATTTCTGAATTTTGATTGGTTTTTGGCAGGAGAGCAGTTGGGGAGATGAGGAAGAGAAGACTTGGAACAATGTAATTGCACCAGCAAGAGAGAAAGAAGAATTTTGGCTTTGTTGGAGCAAATTTATTTTCCAACATCTCTCTCATTTTAATTTTCTTTTTGTAATTATAAATATGGTTTTTGTATAATTGAGGAGGGGTCAAAACATCGCTGGAAGTTTAGGACCTGAAATATTGCTAAAAATAATAAATTGTGCTATAAAAAACAAAACTGATGAAACCCACTGGAGGTCCAGGGGGAATAGGCGGGTTGCCATTGATATCCACCTAGATCATAATCACTTTGCAAATAGTTTTTTATATGTACAAGGTGACCAAGTGTTAAAGTTTGGTGCTAGAGATTGCTTGTTTATGTTTTTTCAGGTCTCCAGGGCTATGGTTTGTGATTGGAAGACTTATCATCAATTGGTTGATCTAGATGAGCCTATTGATTGCAATCCTCCTAATTGTACCTTCATCCATCCAGGTGTAGTAGTGAGATATTTTTGCATTCCCTTTGATATGTGGCTCTCTCCAATGGCTATGTGGGATTGGTATTTAGAGCATCTACAATGTACACACCTTATTAGATCATCCTTTTCCTGCAAAAGTCATTTTAGTGAGAAGGATTCTTTAAGCCTCACATATTTATTATGTATATTGTTGGCTTCCTAGTAAGGATTAGTTTCATAATCTGGAGAAACGTTTTTCGTCATACTTGTGGGCCAAGTATGATGGGGCTCAGGGCACTCATTT
Source organism: Pinus albicaulis (assembly GCA_034641835.2). Lineage (NCBI taxonomy): Eukaryota > Viridiplantae > Streptophyta > Pinopsida > Pinales > Pinaceae > Pinus > Pinus albicaulis. The sequence continues at coordinate 1,083,800,954 of CM076582.1, forward strand.
GATACCTTCAAGTATTTGTATTATTCTTAAGAATGAGGAAGGTATATGATTGATTGATATTACAACTCAGTGTAGCATCTTGAATGTGAAATGTGTAGTCTAGTGTTTGGATGAATGCTCTCCTTGTTAGGTATTATTGCAGTGTTGTCTTATCATGTCACAACACATTGGTAGGATTAGGGGATCTTTTGGATTGTGTAACATAATTTCAGCTCCTCATAGCTTACACATCTCAAGCCCTTTTATTATTAGAAGTATTTGGGTAGCACAGAGGAAGGTAGCTCGTTGCAATGGAAGATGTCAGGTAGTCAGGGGGATGGGATTTGGCCAGAATACCAATTTGGAGTTGGAAAGTGCAAGGCACATGTATTGCAGACATTCCCCATTTTTAGAGGTGCCATATAAGTATGAAGAAGATTTTTTGATGGAGGGATCTGTGGGATGCTAGTACTCACTCTTGGAAGCACCAGAGATCCATTGCCCATGAATTTTCCTTGTCTTCAATAGAAGACCATAATATTATGGCGATTATCAGTGTTATTCCATAGGAAGACTTGTTCAAAATGAATCTAGACATGCTTGGAAGGCTGGTCCCTTTTGGAAATATTGGGAGTGGATCTTTGGGCACCCCTTGGTCCACTATGATTCTCAAAGGTTGTGCTCTCTACTTCATCAATTGCATGAGCTCAACCCTATTCTTAATAAATGGTGGGTTTCTACTGATGAGAAGAGATGGTGGATTGGGAGATTGCATAATTTGTGGTCGGTTGGGTCAATTGCGAACTCCAGGTGTTTTCATGGCTAAGGATTTACAAAGGCATGATTGGTCAAAAGTGGTCTCTTGGATGGGATTTTCCCTTCCTGCGTTAGGCTGGAAATTGTGAAGAAACTCCTCGGGATTGTTGTTTTGCAAGGTTTGTTGGGAGTTTGTTCCATCTAAGCAGGAAACAATTTTGTGTAGGAAGTTGCATTAGAGAGCAGTGTTATTGGGTGATTGTAGATATTTAGTCCACTCTTCTCTTAGTGGTGTTTGCAATACTTGAGAATTTCAGCCTTGTTCTCCGGAAACTTTGGTGCAAATATGTTTTTAAGAACGAGGTTAGCTATTTGTTTGCATTTTTTTCATTATGGAAGGAAGAAGTATCTATGTAGTAGTGTTGAAAACATCAACATTGGCAAAAAATCAGTGAGGATCAAGAAAACATCTTATCAGAATATCAACGAAAAAATCAGTAAAAATTCACAAACTATGGCAAACATTAAACAATACAAATTTTATTCATTTTTTTCAAAATTGGAAAAAATTGACAAAATCTGCAAAAATTGCTTAAAAAAAATATGATTCTTTTGGGCTGAAAAACTGGCTAGCCAAAAATGATGATTTTTCGGCACATTGCCAAAAAATCAGCTATGTTATCAACATTGGTATGTAGTTGTTAGCTAAAGAATTTCTATTGATAAATGATGCCAAGAGGTTGGATATAACAACCTATTCATTGTTTTTTCAAATGTAAATATCTTTATACATACCTGCCTATTATAACAGTCATCATTTCACAAAATGAGAAAATTATAACAAATTTAAACAAATATAAAATTTGAAGTTAAAATATTTGGAAAACTCTTCTTTGGAATGCATACAAGGCTCGCTACTGGGAATGGTGACAGTCATGACAATCACTGTCACAAATAAGAAAAAAGAAAAAATACCAATAAGAAGTAGGTGATTGATATTATTTGGCTCCTTCATAAGAAAAAAGACCAATAATATTTTTTTCTTATGATGGAGCCAAGTAATTTTACTTTTTTTCATGGTTGATGAACTTACAAATAATTATATTTTTATTTTGTTTTTTTTCATGGTTGAAAAAATACCAATAAGATGTGATAGAAAGAGTATTTGAAGATGAGAGTTGTATTTTGACTGGATTGTGAGCTAGAACCAATTCCTAATGTAATTCTGGTGGTATTGGCTCCTTTTTTCATTTGGACCACTCTGAAATTCCTCCTCGGTCATGCCAGGAAAACTTGGATAACTCGTCTTTGGAATGCATACAAGGCTTGCTATTGGGAATGGTGACAGTCATGACAGTCTGTCACAAATAAGAAAAAAGAAAAAATACAAATAAGAAGTAGGTGATTGATATTATTTGCCTCCTTCATAAGAAAAAAGACCAATAATATTTTTTTCTTATGATGGAGCCAAATAATTTTATTTTTTTCATGGTTGATGAACATGAACACAAACTTGAAGTAGGTGATTTAGGTTATAGGTAACATGAACACAAACCTGAAGTAGGTGATTTAGGTTATAGGTTGGTATTGCAGTCATAACTAGCTATGAGTCAAATAACCTATCTTTGGATTAATTAAACTCATCATTGGATAAAATATTGGCAGCAGTCATCATTTCACAAAATGAGAAAATTATAACAAATTTAAACAAATATAAAATTTGAAGTTAAAATATTTGGAAAACTCGTCTTTGGAATACATACAAGGCTTGCTACTTGGAATGGTGACAGTCATGACAATCACTGTCACAAATAAGAAAAAAGAAAAAATACCAATAAGAAGTATGTGATTGATATTATTTGGCTTCTTCATAAGAAAAAAGACCAATAATATTTTTTTCTTATGATGGAGCCAAACAATTTTATGCCAGGAAAACTTGGATAACTCCGTCTTTGGAATGCATACAAGGCTTGCTATTGGGAATGGTGACAGTCATGACAGTCACTGTCACAAATAAGAAAAAAGAAAAAATACCAATAAGAAGTAGGTGATTGATATTATTTGGCTCCTTTATAAGAAAAAAGACCAATAATATTTTTTTCTTATGGAGCCAAATAATTTTATTTTTTTCATAGTTGATGAACATGAACACAAACCTGAAGTAGGTGATTTAGGTTATAGGTAACATGAACACAAAACCTCAAGTAGGTGATTTAGGTTATAGGTAACATGAACACAAAACCCTAAGTAGGTGATTTTGGTTATAGGTTGGTATTGCAAATATAACTAGCTATGAGTCAAATAACCTATCTTTGGATTAATTAAACTCATCATTGGATAAAATATTGGCAGCAGTCATCATTTCACAAAATGAGAAAATTATAACAAATTTAAACAAATATAAAATTTGAAGTTAAAATATTTGGAAAACTCGTCTTTGGAATACATACAAGGCTTGCTACTTGGAATGGTGACAGTCATGACAATCACTGTCACAAATAAGAAAAAAGAAAAAATACCAATAAGAAGTATGTGATTGATATTATTTGGCTTCTTCATAAGAAAAAAGACCAATAATATTTTTTTCTTATGATGGAGCCAAACAATTTTATGCCAGGAAAACTTGGATAACTCCGTCTTTGGAATGCATACAAGGCTTGCTATTGGGAATGGTGACAGTCATGACAGTCACTGTCACAAATAAGAAAAAAGAAAAAATACCAATAAGAAGTAGGTGATTGATATTATTTGGCTCCTTTATAAGAAAAAAGACCAATAATATTTTTTTCTTATGGAGCCAAATAATTTTATTTTTTTCATAGTTGATGAACATGAACACAAACCTGAAGTAGGTGATTTAGGTTATAGGTTGGTATTGCAGTCATAACTAGCTATGAGTCAAATAACCTATCTTTGGATTAATTAAACTCCATCATTGGATAAAATATTGGTAGCAGTCATCATTTCACAAAATGAGAAAATTATAACAAATTTAAACAAATATAAAATTTGAAGTTAAAATATTTGGAAAAGTTTTAAAATCTTGCCATTGTGAAATGAAAATAAAACTAGGAAAGCTGCAGATCTTTTACAAAATCAGTTGTACTATTTTTTTAAAAATTCTTTTAATATTTACATAAGAAAGAAGATGAGCACTAGGCTTATTTTTTTTAAAATTTTTTTAATATTTACATAAGAAAGAAGATGAGCGCTAGGCTTATTTTTTTAAAAATTCTTTATAATATTTTTTTGGAGGAAGTATTTTTAGTACAATACTAACTTCCCTATTATACTGGATAAAATACGTCCTCCTTCAATTGAAATAGACCTTCCGATGAAGCCATGCGCAGATCAGGTACAAGGATATATTCATGCTCAGATTTAACATATAAAATTTAGAATGTACATGAGAATGAAAAATCAACAGCTTTGAAAGATGTGATAGAAAGAGTATTTGAAGATGAGAGTGGTACTTTGACTGGATTGTGATCTAGAACCAATTCCTAATGTAATTTTGGTGGTTTTGGCTCCTTTCTTCATTTGGACCACTCTGAAATTCCTCCTCGGTCATGCCAGGAAAACTTGGTAACTCGTCTTTGGAATGCATACAAGGCTTGCTACTGGGAATGGTGACAGTCATGACAGTCACTGTCACAAATAAGAAAAAAGAAAAAATACCAATAAGAAGTAGGTGATTGATATTATTTGGCTCCTTCATAAGGAAAAAGACCAATAATATTTTTTTCTTATGATGGAGCCAAATAATTTTATTTTTTTCATGGTTGATGAACATGAACACAAACCTGAAGTAGCTGATTTAGGTTATAGGTAACATGAACACAAACCTGAAGTAGGTGATTTAGGTTATAGGTGACATGAACACAAACCTGAAGTAGGTCATTTAGGTTATAGGTTGGTATTGCATTCATAACTAGCTATGAGTCAAATAACCTATCTTTGGATTAATTAAACTCATCATTGGATAAAATATTGGCAGCAATCCTCATTTCACAAAATGAGAAAATTATAACAAATTTAAACAAATATAAAATTTGAAGTTAAAATATTTGGAAAACTCGTCTTTGGAATGCATACAAGGCTTGCTACTGGGAATGGTGGGAATGGTGACAGTCATGACAGTCTCACTGTCACAAATAAGAAAAAAGAAAAAGTACCAATAAGAAAAAAGAAAAAGTACCAATAAGAAAAAATACCAATAAGAAGTAGGTGATTGATATTATTTGGCTCCTTCATAAGAAAAAAGACCAATAATATTTTTTTCTTATGATGGAGCCAAATAATTTTATTTTTTTCATGGTTGATGAACTTACAAATAATTATATTTTTATTTTGATTTTTTCATGGTTGAAAAAATACCAATAAGAAATAATATCAATAAGACATATCAATCACCTACTTCAGGTTTTTGTTCATGTTCATCAATCATGAAAAAAATATTCTTATTTGGCTCCTTCATAAGAAAAAAATATTATTGGTCTTTTTTCTTATTAAGGAGCCAAATAATATGCATTATGAAGGAGCCAAATAATATCTTATGGTGACAGTGACTGTCATGACTATCACCATTCCCAGTAGCAAGCCTTGTATGCATTCCAAAGACTAGTTATCCAAGTTTTCGTGGCATGACCGAGGAGGAATTTCAGAGTGGTCCAAATGAAGAAAGGAGCCAATACCACCAGAATTACATCAGGAGTTGGTTCTAGATCACAATCCAGTCAAAGTACCACTCTCATCTTCAAATACTCTTTCTATCACATCTTTCAAAGCTGTTGATTTTTCATTCTCATGTACATTCTAAATTTTATATGTTAAATCTGAACATGAATATATCCTTGTACCTGATCCGTGCATGGCTTCATCGGAAGGTCTATTTCAATTGAAGGAGGGCGTATTTTATCCAGTATAATAGGGAAGTTAGTATTGTACTACAAATACGTCCTCCTTCAAAAAAATATTATAAAGCATTTAAAAAAAAATAAGCCTAGCGCTCATCTTCTTTCTTATGTAAATATTAAAAGAATTAAAAAAAAAATAGTACAACTGATTTTGTAAAAGATCTGCAGCTTTCCTAGTTTTATTTTCATTTCAAAATGGCAAGATTTTAAAACTTTTCCAAATATTTTAACTTCAAATTTTATCTTTGTTTAAATTTGTTATAATTTTCTCATTTTGTGAACTGATGACTGCTGCCAATATTTTATCCAATGATGAGTTTAATTAATCCAAAGATAGGTTATTTGACTCATAGCTAGTTATGACTGCAATATCAACATATAACCTAAATCACCTACTTCAGGTTTGTGTTCATGTTCATCAACCATGAAGTTTGAGAAAATATATCATTGCAAAAAAATGATAAAATTTATTATTAATTTTGAGGAAATATGTAAATCCTAAATTTGAGTTTAAATGAATTAAATGTGAATTTTAAAAAATTTAATAGAATTTTGAATTTAAATGAATGTAATGGCAAACTTAAATTCAATAGAATTCTGAATTTAAATGAATGTAATGCCAAACTTCTAAGAAATTTACTCAGCTGTGCATGCAATTTACTAGAATTTATTCATGTTCTTTTTTCTTATGTAAATATTAAAAGAATTTTTAAAAAAATAAGCCTAGCGCTCATCTTCTTTCTTATGTAAATATTAAAAGAATTTTTAAAAAAATAGTACAACTGATTTTGTAAAAGATCTGCAGCTTTCTTAGTTTTATTTTCATTTCAAAATGGCAAGATTTTAAAACTTTTCCAAATATTTTAACTTCAAATTTTATATTTGTTTAAATTTGTTATAATTTTCTCATTTTGTGAAATGATGACTGCTGCCAATATTTTATCCAATGATGAGTTTAATTAATCCAAAGATAGGTTATTTGACTCATAGCTAGTTATGACTGCAATACCAACCTATAACCTAAATCACCTACTTCAGGTTTGTGTTCATGTTCATCAACCATGAAGTTTGAGAAAATATATCATTGCAAAAAAATGATAAAATTTATTATTAATTTTGAGGAAATATGTAAATCCTAAATTTGAGTTTGAATGAATTAAATGGGAATTTAAAAAAATTTAATAGAATTTTGAATTTAAATGAATGTAATGGCAAACTTAAATTCAATAGAATTCTGAATTTAAATGAATGTAATGCCAAACTTCTAAGAAATTTATTCAGCTGTGCATGCAATTTACCGAAATCGAACTTAAAGATCAACTTCAGTGAACGCAGTAACTTAGACTATAACCATGTCACTGCAAGATGAGCCCTAGCCTGGACTTCATGGCTGAACAAATTCCTAAGAATCTTTAAGACCACTCTCTCGGAGGCTGTAAGAAAACTCAAAGTATCTATTGAGTGATGTTCAACGTACTGTAGGATTGTCTATGCTTTGATTCTGGTTCAAATTTAAGTCATTATGAATTTGTGTCATTTCAAAATAATAGCAATATTTTAAAAGATGATCCCAAGGACAGTGATGGCCAGCTATCAGCCTATGTACATAAGTTTCAGAAAAACATCTCAGATAAATGGCCAAATTGGAGTTTCTCATGTAAGAATCATTTAGGGCAGTCTTAGTTTTGGTATCTGCTATCAACTTTAATGGGTGAACACATGGGACAGGGACGGGGTTATAGAAAAAATTATTCTGCAAAGAGCTCATTACTGAATCTTATCAATATAGACCAACAAGAAAGCTCAAAAGTTGAATAGACAATGGGAATGGTATCATACCACTTTGATTCCTTTGGGTTATAATCTGTCTTACAGTATAGTAAATTAATTTTATAATTAAGGAAAGATGCATACTAAAGCATACTATATTGAAAATGAAAAAGAAAACCTTAAATGTGTTAGTCTCATTAATAAAAACCCCATCTCTATGAATAGTTATCCCCCACTTGGCAAGCATAGGATCCTATATACAAGCTATCACATGGGAAGAAAACAGAGCACCCTTCGGAAAATGCAGCTAAACGTGGTTAAAAAGGAAACAACTAGAATAACTCACAAAGTGGAGTTCCTTTATTGCAAGGAAAGGTCCGCTGGAGGCAATCTAATCCTCCGTGAGAAAATCTGTAATAGAAAAGTTGTTGATAATCAACAATTACAATGATTATTCACAAAAGAAACATCACTTAATATTCTGAAATATGTAAAACAGATAAAAATCCAAGCTATTGGTACAAAGGTTTCAGACTCAGACCCAGTTGCTTGCATCCTGAATAGATATTAGACCGATAATTTTAGTGTAGTCTATCAAATTCGAGAACTTTTTCCTTTATTGAAATAAAATAATATTTTCAATATTAACTCAATTTTTTTCCTCCCTTTCTCTCTAATAAAATATGAACAGAAAGAGGGCGTGCCTACCTATTATCTATTTCATTTGTTGTGAAGTAATTTCCTACCAGATTCCTGCATGCCATGATATTGCATATTATAATTTGTACAATGTGGTTGATAGAAAAAATATTTTTGATTGTCAAACCCAACAATAGATACTGAAATTTACTAGTAAAGAAGGAAGACTCTAATTATAACAATGATAGAAATATAAACGGGTGATGATATACAAAGAGAGAAAACAAGACTATAGTGGAAGAGCTATATCAAATTTCTATTCATAAGTTTGGAAATTCAACTAATGAAATTACTCCTCTTTGCATACACATTCAAATTCTTGTCGCTTAGCCATGTTGGAAGAGCTCCTGAAAACTGGTTGTAAGATAGATCTCTGCAGACACAAAACATTGGCAATACAATAAGACATAAGTCTAATAAAATTGAGATCCCATTAACAATAGTATAGGATCTAAATTACATGTTTATTGGAGTGTTACGATCCCTAAAGATAATATACATTATGTTAGCCATTTTCATTTAAAGTAATCATGTATTCATTGGTACTTTATGTTAGTCATGGAAGCTGTATGTACTTTATAGTTTATGATTGTTGTTTGTACATTATGTTAGTCATTAGGGTTTTAGCTAAGTTATGATTGGTGAGGTATTTATTGTCATAACGTGTTCGAAAATTATATATTATAGAGCAATGCGACACATAAAATATGCGGAAAACACAAGCACACAGAACACATAAAACCAAAGAGACACAGATATACATGGTTCACCCAGTTTGGGCTACGTCCACCCCGAACAGCCAGTCCTTCCTTTCTATTATCCAGCAAAATGAAGAGACAACCTACAGCAGATCCACTGTAATATCCTTTGTTCTCTCTCACAGTCTACCTATCTGTTTCTCGCTCCGAGAATACACATCCCATACATAGCCGCAATACAATCCCCTCATACAAGCGAGGGGTTGCCTTCTAGGGCAAAAAACCCTAAACTAAACATAACTTCTACTGTTAGATCATCCGCCTAATGAATGGCCTAGATTGCCTAGAAATTACTATACTTTTACAAGGCAATTTTACATCTGTTTTTAACTTCGGGGGCGCCGCCCCCGAAACCCCCCACCAGGGGGGGCTCCATAAAGTCGCAGCCGCCCCCCCTAGACCCCCTAGGCAGCGTTTAATTTCGGGCGGCGTTGCCGCCCCATTAAGGTACAGGGGTCCAACACTGTGATACAAAATAAACAAGATAATCAGGCTCCACACCCAACAATCTCCCACTTGGAGACTGATTATAGCACCGCTGCTTCATTTGCTGGACAATGACTCCTCTTTGGACCTGGATGTTTCTCATCTTCATCTTCATCCTTGAAGACCAATTGAAACTAAGCATGTTCTCCGTTTCTCCCTAGTTACAACTTTTGTTAGCATATCTGCAAGATTCTGGCTAGTGTGTACCTTTTCCAGCTTCAATTGTCCATCTTCCAATATTGACTGTATGAAATGGTACTTGAGCTGTATGTGTTTAGTCCTGGAATGAAATGTTGAGTTCTTTGCAAGATGAATGGCACTTTGGCTGTCACTATATAACGTGCCCATATCATGCTTCTTACCCAATTCATCCATAAACCTTTGTAACCAAATCATTTCCTTACTAGCCTTTGTAGCAGCAACATATTCTGCTTTTGTTGTTGAAAGTGCAACAACACTTTGGATTTTTGAAACCCAACTAACAGCTGTTCCACCATAGTAAATACATATCCTATAGTGCTCCTCCTGTTATCTCTGTCACCTGCCATATCTGCATCAACATATCCCTTTAGAGCAATGTTTGAACCACCAAAGCATAATGCTTGATTTGTGGTACCTCTCAAATATCTGAGAATCCATTTTACTGCCATCCAATGTTCTTTTCCTGGATTATTCATGTACCTGCTTACAACTCCCACTGCATGTGCAATATCAGGCCTTGTGCAGAACATTGCATACATTAAGCTTCCAACTGCTGATGCATATGGAACTTTAGACATATAGTCCATTTCTTCTTGGGTCTTGGGGCACATCTCCTTACTAAGTTTGAAATGGCTAGCAAAAGGTGTACTAACCGGTTTTGCATTCTGCATATTAAATATTTTCAACACCTTCTCTATGTACTCATTCTGAGACAGTGTTAATTTGTGATTTTTCCTATCTCTAGTTATCCTCATACCAAGGATTTGTTTTGCAGCTCCCAAATCCTTCATTGCAAATGAATTTGCCAATTTTATTTTGAGCACATTTATTTCCTGCATGTTAGATCCTGTAACAAGCATGTCATCTCCATACAATAACAATATAATATAGCTGCCATCATTTTTCCTTTTTAGATAAACACAATGATCAGAGTGACATCTAGTATAACCTTGTTCAGACATAAACTTGTCAAATTTTAGATACCACTGCCTTGGAGCCTGTTTTAAGCCATATAAGCTCTTATTTAACCTGCACACTAATTTTTATTTCCCTTTGACCTCATATCCTTCTGGTTGCTCCATATAGATCTCTTCCTCCAAATATCCATGGAGAAATGTTGTCTTTACATCTAACTGTTCAAGATGTAAATCTTCCGCTGCTACAAGACTTAAAATAGTTCTGATTGAATTCATTTTAACAAAAGGAGAAAATATTTCATCAAAATCAATACCTTTCTTCTGTGCAAACCCCTTCACCACAAGTCTAGCTTTGTACCTCTATTTTCCTCCATCTTCTTCCTTCAGCCTGTAAACCCATTTATTCTGCAATGTAGTTTTACTTGCAGGCAACTTGACTAAGTCCCAAGTCTGGTTATGCATTAAGGAGTCCATCTCTTCTTCCATGGCTAGCTCCCACTTCTTCCTACTTTCAACCTGCATTGTTTCTTCATAACATTCAGGTTCACCAGAATCAGTCAACAATAAATAATATAATGAAGGAGAGTATCGTTCAGGGGGTCTACTTATCCTGGTAGATCTTCTAACACCACTTTCAGGTGTTTGAGGTGCCTGTTGTTGTTGTGGTGGTTGTTGCTGTTGTGGTTGTTGATTATTATTATTTTCAGGCACCTTTACTTTTTCAGATATCTCATCAAGAACCGCGTATTCCTTGCTTTCTTTTTCCTGTTTCTTTTCCTGCAACTGATTCTTATACAAGACCTTTTCATTGAATATTACATCTCTGCCCCTAATGATTTTGTGATTTTCATAATCATATAAGCGATAACCAAAATCATTAGCACCATATCCAATAAAGGTACATTTCTTTGATTTTGCCACAAGCTTTGTTCTGTTTTCTTTATTAATATGGACAAAGGCCTCACAACCAAAAGGCTTTAAAAAAGAGTAGTTTACCTTTTTACCTGTCCATGCTTCCTCTGGAATACCACCATCCAAGGAACTGGAAGGCCCTCTGTTTATTAGATAAACAACAATATCTACAACATCTGCCCAAAATTGTAAAGGCAATCCCGCATGCAATCTCATGCACCTTGCACGCTCCATGATTGTTCTGTTCATCCTTTCTGACACACCATTTTCTTGTGGTGTTCTTGGAACTTTCTTCTCTCTACGAATTCCATGCTCTGAACAGTACCTATCAAACTCTTTGCTACAATATTCACCTCCATTGTTTGATCTGAGACACTTCAACTTCTTTCCTGTCTCAATCTCAACCAAAGCTTTCCATTTCTTGAAAGTATCAAATACATCAGATTTATTCTGAATACAATAAATCCAAGTTTTTCTAGTTGCATCATCAATAAAAGTAACATAATAACGAGAGCCACCAAGAGATGATACCTACGCAGGTCCCCATACATCTGTATGCACAAGCTCTAATTTTTCGCTCTTCTTTTCTTTCCCAACTCTAAGAAATCTGACTCTCTTCTGTTTTCCATAAATGCAATTCTCACAGAAATCCAAATCAACATTCTTTAAACCCGGCAACAAATTTCTTGAGTGAAGTATCTTCATCCCCTTCTCACTCATGTGTCCAAGCCTATGATGCCATAATGCTGCATCTGCTCCTTTGGAAGTTAAAGCATTAACGGAGTTAGAAAAACCATTGCATAAATACAATGTACCAACCTTTTTGCCTTTTGCTATTACCAGCACTCCTTTAGTGACCTTCCAAGTTTTATCTGTGAAAGTTGTCACGCAACCTTCACTGCCTAAATGCCCTGTTGAAATTAGATTTTTCTTCAGATATGGAACATGCCTTACCTCCTTTAATAGCCATTGGTTTCTATTATGTTGTTTTACAAGAACCTTACCCATTCCAACAATTTTACAGGGTTTATCATCACCCAAACGGACTTGTCCAAAATCTCCTTGAACATAGTCTTGAAAATATTTCTTATCAGGTGTGGCATGGAATGAGGCCCCTGAATCTACAACCCAAGAATCAGTAACATTTTCGAAAGAAAGAATCAAAGCATCTTGTAACAAATCACTTGTTACATTTGCTTCATGATTGTTTTCTTGCTGTGTGTCATCTTCTTTTCCCTTTCGAGATCTACAGTCTTTCTTTAGGTTTCCTTTCTTTCCGCATTTCCACCACACTATCCCCGATCTGGAATTGGATCTGCCTTTCCTTGATTTACTGCGATATCCTGAGCTCTTTCCTCTTTCCATTTTTCTTCCCCTAGACTCTACACTCAAAGCATTACCCGATGTCTCACCGAAGCTTTTCTGTCGCATTTCCTCGCTAAGGATAGCACCGACAACATCATCAAACTTTAAAGTACTAGATCCAGAGACAAAGTTACTAATGGCCATAACTAAACCATTTCAGCGTTCTGGAAATGAGCACAGAAATAAAAGAGCCCTAACTTCATCATAAAATTTTACCCCTACAGAACTTAACTGACTGGTAACTGTATTAAAATCATTTAAATGGTCTGTAACAGACCCACCTTCCGACATCTTCATATTAAATAAACGTTTCATAACAAATACCTTGTTTGAGGCCAAGGGTTTTTCATATAATTTTGCCAATGCCTTAATCAAACCCTCTGTTGTTGTTTCCTTCGAAAAATTGAAGGCTACCTACGCCGCGAGGCACAACCGTACTATTCCGAGTGCCTTTCTATCGAGAATCTCCCATTCTGCGTCTGTCATAGCCGTCGGCTTATTTGTTTTTCCGCTCAATGGTAGGTACAAATCTTTCTGATATAGATAATCTTCCATCTGCATCTTCCAAAGCGGGAAGTTTTGGCCGTTAAATTTCTCGACTCTAAATTTACCATCTTCCGCCATTGCTCCCACTTGAACCAGGAACCCTTCTTTCTTGCGAGTTTAGCAGCCAAATAGACTTTCGACTCCGATATCGGTTGTTAGAAAATTATATTATAGAGCAATGCGACACATAAAATATGCGGAAAACACAAGCACGCAAAACACATAAAACCAGAGCGACACAGATATACGTGGTTCACCCAGTTTGGGCTAAGTCCACCTCGAACAGCCAGTCCTTCCTTTCTATTATCTAGCAAAATGAAGAGACACAACCTACAACAGATCCGTTGTAATATCCTCTGTTCTCTCTCACAGTCTCCTTATCTATTTCTCGCTTCGATAATACACATCCCATACACAACTGCAATACAATCCCCTCATACAAGCGAGGGGTTGCCTTCTAGGGCAAAAAACCCTAAACTAAACATAACTTCTACCGTCAGATCATCTGCCTAATGAATGGCCAAGATTGACTAGAAATTACTATACTTTTACAAGGCAATTTTACATCTGTTTTTAGCTTCGGGGGTGCTGCCCCCGAAACCCCCCGCCAGGGGGGGGGCTCCATAAAATCGCAGATGCCCCCCTGGACCCCCTAGGCAGCGTTTAATTTTGGGCGGCGTTGCCGCCCCATTAAGGTACATGGATCCAATGCTGTGATACAAAATAAACAAGATAATCAGGCTCCACACCCAACATAACGCAATTGTATTTTATAAGGATGAAATGTTAAAAGATAATGCATGCATGTAAAGCCACTTATCTCACATGTAAGGATCAAAGGGGTAAGAGGGTCAAGAAATTATAAATAGGCTCATAATTATTAACAAAGGTTATGTTGTTGAGAATGTGGGTAATTAGGAATATATTGTTGGAGAGTTTCTTTATCACCAAATTTTATTTGGGAGATTAACATTGTCTATCACATGTTTTGATTTCGTTTGTAGAATGTTAGCGTTACCCACCAAAATGGGTAACCCTATAGGAAATAACTTTTTCTCCTATTTTGGATATCCAACTAGCCATCATCCCTATACATTTTCTCATTGATGATAATATGTTGGTTTCCTCCACCATATGTACCATTCATACACCTCTCACCATCCAACATTCCTCTTGGATAAATGTGGGCTACCATTCAAGGGGGACTTTGATCATTTTGCAATCAAGTGTTTTTACTTAATGTTTTGGGAATTTAGTATGGAAAAAGGGGTGATCTGGATGATTGAATGAATGATCTTGATTGTAAGCTTGTTCTCTCACCTTACTGGGGGAGTTAATATTTAACCCTACTCTAGTGGGACCTCCCCTAAGGCCTTAGGGTTATATTGTGAAAATTCCAAGATCCAAGATCTAAGAATCCCTATTGCTACAACTGAACTACTTCTCCTACTTGTAAATTCAGATTTAACAAGTTATCAACAGATTACTTCTGGAAATATTGAAGCAGTTACTGAAGCAACCTTCACTTATTAAAATACATTTGTGAAAAGGAAACTGAGCAAGAAATAATAATTCAAACATAGGACACCGTTATTTTTGGACAAACGTCCCTAGAAAAACCAATGTGGGAAAACTAGTGCAACAGATCTTAGGGTTTATATATTATGCAGTAAATTTCTGAATACAAATCTGGGATGCTTTTCTGGCAATCCCCGCAGAGAATATGACTGAAAAAATGTTAGTGAGAAAAAAATATCACACTGATCTGGAAGCTCGACTGACCAACAACCCCAGATCTGCATGGGGACTACGTGGCTTCTGCGTCACTGGTCTTCTGCTCGCTGGATCTACCCTTCTAGCCTCTTCCTGTCTCTCACCCCATCTCTTTGACATTGCATCTGGCTAACCCTCAGCTAAATCTCAAATTCCCTTGAGGCTGCAGCGGTGCCTCTGTGTTGGCTCTACGTAGTTGCTATGTTGCCTCTGCTGATCTACTCTCTCCCTACTCTGTTGTGTATTATTCGGCTTAGGAAAAAATCGAATCGGAATTTTTGTCCCTCAAAGCAATCAAGAATCACTTAGATTTGCTTTTCGTTCAAGCACCGCTCCATCAGAAAAATTTGATCTCTAGATCCTCTCAGTGTATCTTTCCAAATGACCCTCAAGCTTTGCTTTATAGCTTTCTCGTTAAAAATTCAACGGTCTAGATTAGATCTCCAATCAACAACTAAGATTATAACTTGACTTGATCCATGTTCTCTAGAAGATTCACACTCTATTTTATTAATACCCTTTAATTATTTAATTTTCCTAAGTTTAAACTTAGGGTCACATTAAAATAATTAATTATTTTAATAAAACACATTATGAGTGGAATTTTCACAAATGATTTCTAGGTTCTTTGGAATACATGTGCTTAAGCCTCTCCACAAATTTTGAGACTTAGAGCACTTTTGATGCTACCAAAAAACAACACTACCTCTTAGTGAGAAAAGTGATCTAACAACATGCCTGCTGCACATTGCTCTGACCCTGAAGCATCCTCTGCACTTTTGATGTCTGACAAGTTGTTCACCAACCATTGTGTTGTTGTTGTAATTGTGCCCTTGACACTAACACTGCCAATGCTACATCCGTACTACAACTCCCTCTCAAGTACTGCATCTACTATGCTGCTAGCACTACCACTGCTAACACTACATTTGCACTACATCTCAATTACTGAGAGAACCAATTGAAACCACCCAAAAACTAAACAAGCGTTCAATGGATGCACCTCGGTGCTGAAGATCTAACTGTTGCTATTCCCAGCTTGCCCTATGAAGCCATTGCGCTATTGAAGCTACTACACTGTTCCTCTACGCACTATTGCCTCTCTGCTCTGCGATGCTCAGATTCTAGTGTTGCTAACCACTGCATCTGTCGCTCCATCACTCCTTGGCTCCCACTGAAAACTCCTCCATCCCGCTACTACTGATCATGGGCTCCCGTAGCAAGGTGACGATCCATGAGGTGGGTTCCTCAAGGATCCTACCCAACTGAAGCTCAAGGTGAACTACAATTCCATGTCACCCCATCTCCCTCCTGGAGATGCATGGGAACTCATGGCATACTCATCCTCCTTGATCTTCGTGGCTACAACCTTTGGATCGTGCTTCTCATCTTTGTCCTTTTTCTTCAAAGGACACTGTGATGCATAGTGGCCCATCTCGCCCCATCTGAAACACTTCACGCTCCCACTGAAAACTCCTCCATCCCGCTACTACTGATCATGGGCTCCCGTAGCAAGGTGACGATCCATGAGGTGGGTTCCTCAAGGATCCTACCCAACTGAAGCTCAAGGTGAACTACAATTCCATGTCACCCCATCTCCCTCCTGGAGATGCATGGGAACTCATGGCATACTCATCCTCCTTGATCTTCGTGGCTACAACCTTTGGATCGTGCTTCTCATCTTTGTCCTTTTTCTTCAAAGGACACTGTGATGCATAGTGGCCCATCTCGCCACATCTAAAACACTTCACCTTGGAGACATCCTTTTTGCATCTCGATTGCCCTTGCTGCCCCTTCGATGCGAGGGTTGCATTCTCCTCCTCCTCTGAATTCTTCGATCCGCTCCCGCTGCTAGCATCAATTTTACACTTGACCAAATGTCTTCTCAGCTCCTCCTCCTGAAGAGCTTCCCACATCGCCTCCCAACTCGGTAGTGTCGCCCTGCCTAAGATACTTGGGAAAAAAACTTGCCACTCCTCAATGACTATGTTAAGGGCCAGTCTCACCATAGTTGTAGTAGATGGGGTAGATCCCACGACCGCCAACTGATGACAAATTTCCTGAATTCTCGTTAGGAATGGAACAATGCGCTCCCCCTTATGCATCTGGATCATCCGGAGCTTCTACTCCAAGTACATATTCCGCTGCCTGGAAGTTCCTTCGTATAGCACGGACAAGGCCTACCATATCTCCCTGGCAGTGTAATTTCCAGCTATATGAGAGAATATATGATCCTTGACACCATCAAGGATAAGTCTCTTGGCCTTTGCCATATCAGACTTGTACTTTTTATTCTGATCCGAATCTGTAGGCACAACAACCACGTTGTCTACGAATTCCTTGAGATCATACTCGTCTAGAAGGAATCTGATTCTTTCCTTCCAGATCACGTAGTTGGAGGATCCCTCCAACCGATCTTGATATCTAAGTCCATGAGCTGCCATCTCTGCCGAAAAATGTCAAACTGCTCCCTCTTTCTGCCTACTGCGTAGCTTCTAGGTTGGCTTACGCATTCCCTGATGGATCTGGTAAGTCTACTTCTCCTCTTCTGCCCAACAAACGAGAAAAATTGAATTCCTCAGCAAGGAAATCACTGAGGAAGAATTCCCTCACTATGCGCTCTTCTTGTTCGTTTGACACTTTTGTTCCCAACAATTGCTTGCAGAAAAATTGTGTCCCTCTGGCTTTGCGTGAAGACTTTGCACTGCTCCCTCTGCCTCAGAAAGATCTCGATCCGGAATTCTTACCTCTCTGTCGACTCACTCAGAGAGAGACCACCTCGAAAATTCAACCCTTTTGGCTAGAGCTACGCAATCCCTCTAGGGATTCGATCTATTGCTGTTGTAGCAATTCGACCTTCACTTCAGTGCTAGATCTACTCTTCCTGTTTCACATCAAACTTTTCTCTGATACCATGTGAAAATTCCAATATCCCAGATCTAAGAATCCCTACTGCTACAATTGAACTACTTCTCCTACTTGTAAATTCAAATTTAACAAGTTATTAACAGATTACTTCTGGAAATACTGAGGCAGTAACTAAAGCAGCTTTCACTCATTAAAATACATTTGTGAAAAGGAAACTGAGAAAGAAATAATAATGCAAACACAAGACACCGTTATTTTTGGACAAACATCCCCGGAAAAACCCAATGTGGGAAAACCGGTGTAGCAGATCTGAGGGTTTATATATTATGCATTAAATTTCTGAATACAAATCTGGGATTCCTTTTTGGCAATCCCTGCAGAGAATATCACTGACAAAAATTTAGTGAGAAAAAAATCTCACACTGATCTGGAAGCCCAACTGACCAACAACCCCGGATTTGCAAGCCCTCCACTGTGCTACGCAGTCTCTGTGTGACTCTGCGTGGGGACTGCGTGTCTTCTACGTCATTGTTCTTCTGCTAGCTAGATCTGCCCTTCTAGCCTCTTCTGCTCTCTCACCCTAGCTCTTCAGCACTGGATCTCGCTGCTCCTTAGTTGAATCTCGAATTCCCCTGAGCCTGCAACACTGCCTCTGTGTAGCTACTACGTTGCCTCTACTAATTTTCTATCTACCTTCTTTGTTCTGTATTCTCGAGCTCAGGAAAATATTCAACCAGAATTACTTCCCCTCACTCCAATCAAGAATCACTTAGATCTGATTTTCGTCCGAGCATTGCTCTGTCAAAAAAATTCGATCTCTAGATCCTCTTAGTGTATCTTTCCAAATAACCCTCAAGCCTTCCTTTATAGCCTTCTTGTTGGCACTTCAACAACTGAGATTAGACCTCCAATCAACGGCTAAGATTATAACTTGACTTGATCCATGTTCTCTAGAAGATTCACACTCTGTTTTATTAATACCCTTTGATTATTTAATCTTCCTAAGTTTAAACTTAGGGTCACATTAAAATAATTAATTATTTTAATAAAACACATTTTGAGTGGAATTTTCACAAATGATTTATGGGTTATTTGGAATACATGTGCCTAAGCCTCTCCACAAATTTTGAGACTTAGAGCACTTCTGATGCTACCAAAAATCAACACATATGAGGGGCATTACTTAGGAAACTTGGATTGAAGTGGTGTGTTCAATCTCCTTTTCGATACTTTACATTTTACATGCCACATTATTTCCTTTGATATTATCTCTATCCTTCAGGTTAATAGTCATTGTTCCATTGGGATTTGGCACTCACATATCCACATCAGTTAGGATGGAAAACATTGCCTTAAAGGTTGATGCAACTAAAAGAATTAAAAAGCATAAGATGGCCACAATGAATGAAAAAGAAAATTTGAAATGAAAAATATGGTTGGGACATAAGTTAGCATGTGGGAAAAATCCTAGCATGAGCTCTACCCACTCTCATTAGCAATCACCATTGAGCACTTGATGTTCCACCTCATCTAAAGGAACCCTTGCATGTCCCAAGCTTGATGACAAAAAAATTGTCTCATCTTTAAGGGTAAATAAAATGCTATATCATAAAGAGCAAGCTTTCATCCTTGATCTATGGACCAAATAAAAAAACATTATAAAATGAAAGTAGAAGACACGAGGTGGAAAAAGCAGGCTAAGAAGGGTACTTCATGCCTCCATGATTACTCCCTCCATTACATCTATACACTCAGGATGTGGACTCTCATTAATTGTGTAATGTTCCAAAATAGGAAAAACGGTGCTATGCAAGAAAATAACAAATTTGCACCATAGAAATTTTTAAACAATGTAGTAAACACCCAGAACAATTAGAAATATGGAAGCAGCTAAGCCATTTTATCATAGAAATGAGAAAGAGTACAAATATATGGAAGAAATGAACCTAGTTACCCTTTTGGCAAGCAAAGAAAAACCCAGGTGAAACAATAATAACAGAGAAACTGCCTAGTTGAACCTATTCGTTGTCCTAGCAATTATGCACTAGCTACTACAAAGGAATGGCTGAAAACCCCACCTCCGGTTCTCAAACAATTCTGTAAAATTACTCCTAGGTTCCTCAAGCCGGCCCGACCAAAACCCAGAAATAGTTTGGCCGAGTCTTGACCCTCCAAAATCGAGCCCAAGGGCCCTACACTATCCAGTGACTACTAAAGCACGCGATCTGCTCAAACACCAGGAAAAATACTTCAAAACACTCCAACAATGCAGCAAACAACTCCACCAACACTTCTCTTATTTATCTCGGCAAGCAACAACCCCAATCGATGAGACATTATCTCCCAAATTTGCCCAGCTACTCTCCTATGCACTGGCCCCAGTGACTGCAAAATAGCTCTTGAATATAACTACTACTTCTAGCCTTCAAACTCACCCAATAGCCTAGAAATCTATTAAGCCTCCTTCTCCAAAATTCTCCCGGCAATAGTGTGAAAATTTCTGAATCCTTAATACAGAAACCCTACTGCTAACTATTGATTTACTTCTACTTGAAGTTACTTAACTGAATATTTAGAAAAATAGTGAAGTAAACACAAATAGCATCCGACACAACTACAGATCATTGACTGAAAATCACGCACATATGACAAAATGACACAGATTTTTCAGGCAAATGTCCCCGGAAAAACCCAATGCTGGAAAACCGGTGCAGCAACTCTAGAGGGTTTTATTATTATGAAGAATCTAAATACAACATTATGGGCACCAGAAACGGTTTGCCCTGTAGAGAAATTACACGACAGTTGTACCTTATCACTCGAAGACAAAAAAATATGGCTAAATCACACCCTCAATCGGGAATTATAGATAACGAGCCCTTTCTGGCCCACTGGAACCCCAACGTTGCCTCTCCCGCCTCTGCGTTAGCCTCTACTGGCCATTGTGCCCACTGTGTCACCCTAACTACTATTGTATTGCCTCCATGCTGCCTTGGTTGGGCCTGCGTCACCCTGACAGGGTCTTTGCTGCCCCTGCGTCACCATGATTGGGCTTACGCTGCCTTTGTGCAGTCCTATGTGTGGTCCTGGCTACACTGCGTCCCTCTGGTTGGCCTCTACACTGCCAGGTACAATTTTGCCTCTCTGCTGCTGTATTCTCGGCCTTGGATCAGATCATCCCTTTCCAATCTCTGCCCCTCATTGCACAGCAAATTCACTTCAAATTGCTCAACAAACCCAGCCCTAAAAATTCGACTTAGCTTCAGTGCTGATGCTATGTGTATGTTCTCCAACTGACCCCAAGACTTTCCTTTATACTTTTCTCGTTAGCAATCCAACGACCGTGATCTAATCTTTTATCAACGACTGAGATTAAAAGAAAGCTTGATCCACGTCACTTAGAACATTTCATCATATGTGTAAATTAATTCACTTTAATTTTTTAATTTCCCTAAGTTAGACTTAGGGTCCCCATTAAAAAATTTAATTATTTGAATAACTTTTACACTAGATGAAATTTCTCCAAACGCTTTCTGGGTCTTCGAGATCTCATGTGTTCCAGCCCCTCCACAAAGTTTTGGAGCTAGAGCAAACCCGATGCTACCCCAAAATCTCAAAACTCCCTCTTAGCGAGGAGTGTGCTCTAGCAATACTTACACAGTGAAGCATAGCCCTGATCTTTGGCATCCTTCTCTGCGCTGTTGATGCTTGGCCTATTGCCCTCCATCCACTGCGCTGTTGTTTTCTGTACTATTTCCCATGTCATTGTTACTGACACTGCCACATCTGTACTGCAGCTCCCTCTCAAATTGCTGCATCATGTTGCCTATAGCACTACCACTGCCCACTGTCGCACTGCAACTCAGTTGCTTAGAAGTAAGAAAATAAAGGAAAATCACCCAACAACTGATAAACAAGTCAGTCGGGCTGCATCTCATCACTAAAGCACCCTCTAGTGCTGCTCTAAACTGTCTCTCTGAAGCATTGTGCTGTCTATTGTACTGCACTGCATAAGCACTGCCTCTGTGCTACTGAAATCCCATCAGCCTCTGTGGTACTGCTTCCACGCTGTTGTTGCCTCTCCTCTACGATGCTCCAGACTTCAGCATCCCATCTCTGCCTCTGCTTCTCCATGATCTTCTACACCCATTGCTCCAGTCATCCTGCTACTATCTTAATGCTCTCGTAGCACGTATGTGATCCAGGAGTTTCGACACCTCAAGGATCTCGCCATCATCTGTAGTTGCTCTACATATCAATATCACCCCACCTCTTCTCTCAAGGCACATGAGCACTCATGGCCACATCATCCTCACTACCTGTAACGACCCATTCCCAAGTTATATACCAAACAATATTAGCGTGTGAACGATATATGCATTTGATAGCTACACCTGCCTATACCGCCCACATCGCACTAGTACACCTACCTACTAATATCAAGCTTACATAGATTGGGAACTTAATATTAAGATTTCAGATTTATATTAAGTTCAACTAAGTATAAAATTTATGAAAAGAGGTAATAAAATAAATGAAATAATAAATTTAAATCCTTAAGTTAAAAATGAGTATGCAATATTAAAGATTAATATTAAAAGAACTTAAATAAAGTCCCAAGCTCTATAAATAAAATAACTATATAATCCCACCTTCATAAATGTATATTCGTACTCACCGTAATGTGGATCACCCACCATAAAGAAACATTAATATGAACATAAGGATGGATAAGGCCTCGGGAGGTTAGAGGCGGTGGAGGAAGAATGTTTAATTTATATTCCTATCTCAATTTAATGAAAAGTACAGCACCATAAATACAGAAAATATCACCATTAATAGGGGGAAGACCTCGGGGAAGTATGAGGCGGTGGAGGGAGCTTATTTAAGGGAGGTGATATGGAGGTTTTGGGGGAGAAAAAAGGAGGGAAATTCTGCTGAAGTTAGACTAAATTGTGAGATTGAATTTCCTGGGAGTCTCTGTTCTTCTTGGTTATCTGGGCACGGGGGCAGAGGAGACATCCTCTGGGTCTGGGATTGTTCCCGGATTGGCTGGGAGGACTTGGTTGTTTCGGTAAACTGTTTATCTATCCACAGCATATGCATCACGGGAGGAGAGCCACCATCTAAAATCATCAACCGTGTTCCAGGTACTTATTTTATGTATATAATGGTTTCTCAATTAAATTTCACTGTTTATTTCCGCTAATTTTCATTGAAATACCTTACTTATGAATATATACTTAGTTTAATATGGGTTTTAAATTAAATTTCTGTGTAAGGGATCCTACATTTGGTATCAGAGGGCAAGTTCAAACCCTCTTACGACCTTATAGGCCCATTAAAAAGGCTGCTGCTGGTATAAACTAGTCTCTGGTTGTTCCAAATCTAAAGCTGCTGCATAAAACAATTACTTTTGTATCTCTGTTCAAACGCCCAATCTTAATGACCGGTTAGATCTGCCAGTTTTGGGTTGCCCAGGAGTTGAGCCCTTCCCAGATCCAATCGAACCATAGATGAGGTATCCTCCAAACTTTGGACCAAACAGTTGACTTGTCAGTCCCCTATCGCCTATTACACATGCAATTACTGGCAATTTCTATTGTTGCATAACCTGTACAGGACGAAAACAATTCAACCTTAATATACAAAATACAGAGCAATTCCGTCTTGACTACGATACTCATATTTACTTTTTAATAGGCAAAAAGGAACGAAGCCAAGATAGCAGTTATAATTGAATTGGGTATCAATTGACCCTATGCCAAATTGTAGTCTCTGGACAGTGATTTAAGACTGCTGAAACAACATCAATAATTGACTGGAAGCGTTTGATTGTTGAGGGTGAGGTCACGAGTTCAAACCCGGATCTCAAACGCGTTGTGTTTTGTGGCAACGAAGTCATATTACAATTTCAAAACTCTGCTCAAGACGTACACATGTCTCTGTCAAGCAACCTGCTCAATGAATTAACAGTATTCTCTGCTCAACTGAATACATAAACCTCTTTGCTCAAAACAAAAATCCTATTGGCATCAACATATATGAAGTCTCTAGCAGCTCTACTCAACAAACCATGTATTAGCACCAGCAACTTGATTTAGTTTATTTTCATCCTTAGAAACACACTCAAGGGCTACAAAGCTACAATTCCAGAGGTCTCATTTCTTACAATTCAAAATCTGTCTAGCAATAGTAGACTTGGCATAACGAGTCAATTACCAACAAACAATACAAAACATTAGCAACATCAATATTTTGATGTTGATCATAATTCTCTATCACGAGATTCATATTGACCACTGCAATAATGATGTTGTCAGTCAATGCATGACATTCACACAGTAATTGATCCCATTAGCTCATTCGATGCACAGGTAAATATATTAAGTTCTAAACGGTGGCTCTCCTCCCGTGATGCAGCTGTTGTGTGATGCTGTGGATAGATAAACAGTTTACCGAATCAACCAAGTCCTCCCAGCCAATCCGGGAATAGTCCCAGACCCAGAGGATGTCTCCTCTGCCCCCGTGCCCAGATTTCCAAGAACCCAGAGACTCCTTTCCAGACAATTCAATCTCACAATTCCATCTAACTTCAGCAGAATTCGTTTCTTTTCCTTCAAAAAACCTCCCCTTCTCCTCCAAATCACCTTCCTTAAATAAGCTCCCTCCACTGCCTCCTACTTCCCCGAGGTCTTCCCCTTATTAATGGTGATATTTTCTGTATTTATGGTGGTATACTTTTCATTGTATTTGGATAGGAATATAAGTTAAACAATCTTCCTCCACCGCCTCTAACCTCCCGAGGCCTTATCCATCCTTATGTTCATATTAAATGTTTTTATGGTGGGTGATCCACATTAATGTGAGTACAAATATACATTTATGAAGGTGGGATTATATAGTTATTTTATTTATAGAGCTTGGGACTTTATTTAAGTTCTTTTAATATTAATCTTTAATATTGCATACTCATTTTTAACTTAAGGATTTAACTTTATTATTTCATTTCTTTTATTACCTCTTTTCATAAAATTTATACTTAGTTGAACTTAATATAAATCTGAAATCTTAATATTAAGTTCCCAATCTATGTAAGCTTGATATTAGTAGGTAGGTGTACTAGTGCGATGTGGGCGGTATAGGCAGGTGTAGCTATCAAATGCCTATATCGTTCACACGCTAATATTGTTTGGTATATAACTTGGGAATGGGTCGTTACACTACCACTATCCCCTTTTGCTTTTGCTTATTTGGAATCAGATGCTTCCTTGTCCTTTCGCTTAGGACAAGTGTTGGCGAAGTGTCCAAGTTCACCACACCTGAAGCAACAGACCTTGGAGAGGCTCTTCTTCTTCTTCCCTTACTGCCTCTATCCCTTAGATGCAAGGGTTGCATCTTCCTCCTGCTCTTTCTTCACCTTGACTCCTCTGCTGCTGCTTTTCTTCTTGGTTATCCTCCTAATTTCCCCCTGACGGAGGATTTCCCAAATGTCCACCCAAGACGGTAGCACTGCTTTGCCCAAGATACTTTGGACAAATGTCTCCCATTCATCGGTGACTGCATTTAGGGAAGTCCTCACGGTGAGCCCTTCATCCGGAGTTGACCCTATTGAAATCAGCTAGTCACGGATATTCTGCATTCTAAAGAGGAAGGGATCGATTTCCTCCCCCTTCTACATCTGGAACAATCTATTTGATTCTCCAGAAGCATCTTCCTCTGGACGGAGCTTCCCAGATACATCGTATTCAATGCTATCCACATCTCGTTTGCCGTGTTCTTCCCAACAATATGAGGGACCACGTAATGCTTTACTCCATCCATTATCAAGCGCTGAGCCCGCGCCTGATTCTCGTTGAATTTCTTCAGGGGATCTGCAGCAGTTGGAACAGCTAGTACATTTTCTGCATGGTTTTAGATGCCATACTCATCCAGGACTGTCAGGATTTTGGCCCTCCAAATGACAAAGTTGGATGCACCGTCTAACCTATCCTGATCTCTACGTCCATGAGAAACCATCTCTGCTCAATCTTTCGAACCGCAAAATCTTCTCCCTTCCGCTGCTGCTACACTCAGCAAAAAGTCTGGATCTGGGCTTTTTGGTGAAAGAAACCTTCTAGAGAATATGCTCCCTCTGACAAATGATTTCCCTCCCAGAAATCCTTCACCAATTCTGACAAATCAGTCCTCTATGATCACTCCTCTTGATCAAACTCAGATTCCTTAGCTAGAGAATCTACTAAGAGACTATTCTCCTCCCGCTTTTGTCACCTTTGCTAGCCACTGTTCTGCTCCGACAGAACCTATGCCACACTAGCAACATCTGAAGATCAGAAGCTGCACTTCCAGTCTCAGCAAACTGCACAACTCCCCAACTCGGACTGCGTCACCCTCCTGGTGCTGTGCTAGCCTCTGCGTGAACAGACTAGTTCAACGTCCCTCTCTTGGTGCTACGACAGCCTTTGCGTGAGCAGACTGGCTCTATGTCACCTCTCTGGATATGCATCAGGCTCTGCGTGAGAAGACTGACTCTGTGTCACCCTTGCAGGGTCTGCTATCCCTCTAATGTTGTGTTGCCTTCTTCTGGAGCCGTGTTGCTTCAGCTGCCCTTCCTGCAGCCAATATCTTCAGCCGATTTGCTGATGTATCAACTTGATCTGCAATTCTTTGATACCATGTGAAAAAATTTGAATCCTTAATACAGAAACCCTACTGCTAACTATTGATTTACTTCTCCTACTTGATTTATTATACAAGTTATTTAACTGAATATTAAGAAAAATAGCGAAGTAAACAAAAAGAGCAGCCTACACAACTACCGATCATTTACTGAACATCACGCACATATGACAAAATGACAGATTTTTCGAACAAATGTCCCTGGAAAAACCTAATGCAGGAAAACCGGTGCAACAGCTCTAGAGGGTTTTATTATTATGCATAATCTGAATACAACATTCTGGGCACTAGAAACAGTTTTCCCTATAGAGAAATTACACGGCAGTTGTACCTTATCACTTAGAGATAGAAAATATGGCTGAATCACACCCTCAGTCGGGAATTACAGATAACGAGCCCTTTCTGGCCCACTGGAACCCCAGCGCTGCATCTCCAGCATCTGCGTCGGCCTCTACTAGCAACCGTACCCATTGCGTCACCTTGACTGGTGCTGCGTTGTCTTTGCACTGCCCTGGCTGGGCCTGTGTCACCCTGGCAGGGTCTCTGTTGCCCTTGCGCTGCCCTGGTTGGCCCTGCATCACCCTGACTGGGCTTATGCTGCCTCTACGCAGTCCTCTGCGTGGTCCTAGCTGGACTACGTCCCTCTAGCTAGCCTCTGCGTTGCTTGGTACAATGCTACCTCTCTGCTGCTGTATTCTCGGCCTTGGATCAGATCATCCCTTTCCGATCTCTGCCCCTCACTGCATTGCAAACTCACTTCGAATTCCTCAGCAAACCCCGCCCCAGAAATTCGACTTAGCTTCAGTGCTTCTGCTATGTGTATGTTCTCCAACTGACCCCAAGCTTTTCCTTCATACTTTTCTCATTGGCAATCCAATAGTTGTGATCTAATCTCTTATCAACGACTGAGATTAAAAGAAAGCTTGATCCACGTCACTTAGAACATTTCATCACATGTGTAAATTAATTCACTTTAATTTTTAATTTCCTTAAGTTAGACTTAGGGTCCCCATTAAAAAATTTAATTATTTGAAAAAAATTTACACCAGATCAAATTTCTCCAAATGCTTTCTGGGTCTTGGAGTTCTTGTGTGTTCCAGCCCCTCCACAAAGTTTCGGATCTAGATCACTCCCGAAGCTACCCCAAAATCTCAACAAATAGACCTCTGGAATAGTGCTACAATGGCCACACAAGAACCACTACTGCGTCCTCCAAAAATATACACTGAGCGGGAAAACTGAATGAAAATGATGGAAATTTCTCGATGAAACTCCCTTGGATGACAATGGAGGAACCTATCTAGGGTGACACTTGAAGTCCCCCGAAGAAAGAGTGAGTTTTGGGGGACTTCTCTGCTCGGAAAATTCGTGCTAAATAGCAAGTGACCCAGGTAAGCAGCTCGAGCAATGGAGACAAAATCGATAAGCCCAATATGCCAAATGAAGTGAGATTCCTTCCTTTTATAACATTTGTGGAGCTTTTCTTCCCACCTTTTCTTCCATTGTGGGTCCCTCACCAAGCCAGCGCTTTCCCACTCATGCTTTTCGAACCAGTTACTTAGGGATTGTGTATTTCATGTGTGGGTGGTCCCCATATATCACCAACAAAACAATATAACATAAAATTAACTTACTTCTAACTCCTAAGTCTTCTACTGAAAATCAAATGGGCCCCGACTTTGTGAAAATTTTTGAACACATAAACCCTACTGCAGAATATTTATTTACTTCTCCTACTTGTTTGATTTAATTAACAAGTTATTTAACTGAATATTCCGAAAAATATCAAAGCAAACACAATCTGCAGCCTACACATATACAGTTCATTTACTGAAACATAGCACACATATGACAAAGGACACAACTGATTTTTCGGACAAATCTCCTTGGAAAAACCCAATGCGGGAAAACCGGTGTAGTAGCTCTTTGAGGGTTTTATTATTAAGCAGAATCTGAATACATCAAGGGCACCAGTAGTGGTTTTCCTGAAAGATAATTTCACGATAGTTGTACCTTATCACTCAGAGACAGAAAATATGGTTGATTCAAACCCTTAAGGAATTATTGAATATGAGCCCTTTTTGGCACATTGGAACCCCAAAGTTGTCCTTCCAACTTCTGCGTTAGCCTTTCCTACCTAGCGTTGCCTCTGTGCAGTATAGGTTGCTCTGTGTCACCCTTCTGGGCTCTGCGCTGCCTCTGCATCACCCTGAAGCCTCTGCGTCAATCCCTGAGCTGCCTCTGCGTCAGCCTAACTAGGTTGTGTCCCTCCTGCTTGCCTCTGTGCTACTTGGTATGGATATGCCTCTTTGATTTATGTATTCTCGGCCTCGAATCAAAAAAACACTTGTTGATCTGCCCCTCACTAGCGCTACTAGCTCACTCGAAAATTCTCAGCAAACCGCACCCCAGAATTTCGACTTAGCTCAAGTGGTACTGCAATGTGTGTGGTGTCTCCAACTAACCCCAAGTCTTCCTTTAATACTTTTCTCATTGAGAAATCAACGGACGTGATGTAATCTCTAATCAACAACTCAGATTAGAAAAGGCTTGATCCATGTCACTTAGAACATTTTCACCACATGTGTAAATTAATTCACTTTAATTTTTCAATTTCCCTAAGTTAGACTTAGGGTCCCCATTAAAAAAATTAGTTATTTAAATAAATTTTACACCGGGTGGAATTTCTCCAAACGATTCTTGGGCCTTGGAGATCTCATGTGTTCTATCCCCTCCACAAAGTTTCAGAGCTAGAGCACAACCGATGCTACCCAAAATCTCAACATTCCTTCTTAGTGAGGAATGTGTTCTAGCAACACTTCACCATTGAAGCATCACCCTTATCTCTGGCATCGGTCACCTGCGCTGCTGATGCTTGGCCTGTTGCCCTCCATCCACTGCGGTGCTGCTTTTGTACTCTTGCCCATGACTCTGCCACAGTCACTGCCACATTTGTACTGCATCTCCCTCTCAAATTGTTGCATCACGCTGCCTATAGCACTACCACTGCTAACTACTGCACTGCAACTCAGTTGCTGAAAAGTAAGCAAATGAAGGACAA
The DNA here is from genome assembly GCA_034641835.2 of Pinus albicaulis. NCBI lineage: Eukaryota > Viridiplantae > Streptophyta > Pinopsida > Pinales > Pinaceae > Pinus > Pinus albicaulis. The sequence continues at coordinate 1,083,830,640 of CM076582.1, forward strand.
TCACCCAATCAATTGACTGACAAATCAGTCTAGCTGCATCTCATCACTGAAGCATCATCTACTGTTGCTCTGTGTTGTCCCTCTAGAGCCTTTGTGTTGCCGCTGCTCTGCACTGCATAATCACTGCCCCTCTGCACTACTGAAGTCCCATTAGCCTCTGCGCTGCTCCTTCCACGCTGCTACTACCACTACACTGCGCTGCTCTAGTCTCCAGCATCCTAGCACTACCTCTACTTCTCCATGATCTTCTGCACCCACTGCTCTAGTCATCCTACTACTGTCTTAAGGTTCCCGTAGCTCGTATGTGATCCAAGAGTTTGGGCACCTCAAGAATCCTACCAACCACCATCTATAGCTCATTCTACAGATCTATGTCGCCCCACCTCTTCTCTCGAGGTACATGAGCACTCACAGCCGCATCATCTTCGCTACCATCGTCCCCTTTCGCTGCTGCTTCCTTGGAGTCTGAATCTTCCTTGCCCTTCCTCTTAGGACAAGTATTGGCGAAGTGTCCCAATTCGCCACATCTGAAGCACTGGACCTTGGATAGGTCCTTCTTCTTCTTCCCTTGCTGTCGTTTTCCCTTAGATGCTAGGGCTGCATGTTCCTCCTCCTCTTTCTTTATCTTGACTCCTCCGCTGCTGAATTCTCTCTTGGTTATCCTCCGGATCTCCTCCTATTGAAGGATTGTCCACATGTCCCCCGAGTTTGGAAGTTGCGCTCTGCCCAAGATACTTTGGGCAAAGGTCTCCCAATCATATTTGACTGCATTCAGGGCACTCCTCACCATGAGCCCATCATCCGAAGTTTCCCCTTTGGCAACAAGCTGGTCTCGGATAGTCTGCAATCTAAAGAGGAAGGGATCGATCTTCTCTCCCTTGTGCATCTGGAACATCCGCATCTGATTCTCCAGGAGCATCTTCCTTTGGACGAAGCTACCTTGATATAACGCGGTTATTGATGTCCACACCTCGTTTGCCATCTTCTTCTCGGCAATATGTGCAACCACATGATCTTTCACTCCATCCATGATCAAGCACTTAGCTCGCGCATCGGTCGACACAGCTAGGAAGTTCTCAACGTGATCTCTGATGCCATATTCCTCCAAGACTGTCAGGATTCTGGCTTTCCAGATAGAAAAGTTAGACACACCGTCTAACCTATCCTGATCTCTCAGTCCATACGGGGCCATCTCTACTCAAACTATCGATGCAAGTGCTCTTCTCACTTCTACTGCTGCTACACTCAACAACAGACTGGATCTGGGATTCTTGGCAATAGAAACCCTCTAGAGAATCTTCTCCCTATGACAAATGACTTCCCTCCTAGAAATACTTTGCCAATTCTGTCGAATCAGCCCTCTACGATCACTCCTCCTGATCGAATCTCAGATTTCTTGGCAAGAAAACCTGCTGAGGGGTTTTTTCCCCTTACTTTGTCAACTTTGCTAGGAAATGTTCTGCACTGATAGAACTGATGCCCCAAAAGCAACTTTGAAGATCAAAAACTGCACTTCCAACCCCGACAACTGGCACAACGTCACTCCAACTTTGACTACATCACCCTCTAGAACCTGCGTCAGCTCAACATGAGCCTGTCAGGCTCTGCGTCACCCACTAGGGCCTGCATTAGCTCCGCGTGAGCAGACTGGCACTGCGTCACCCTTCTGCTGGGTCTGTGGTGTCCCTCTAGTGCTACGTTGCCTAGTCCTGGATCTGTGAGCTTCAACTGCCCTCTTGCAGCAAAAATTCTTCAACCTCTTGCTGATGGCTTCAGCTTGATCCACAATCGCTCTGATACCATGTGAAAAATTTTGAACATAGAAACCTTACTGCAGAATATTGATTTTCTTCTCCTACTTGTTTGATTTAATTAACAAGGTATTTAACTGAATATTCAAAAAAATATCAAAACAAACACAATCTGTAGCCTACACATATACAGATCATTTAATGAAACATAGCGCACATGACAAAAGACACACATGATTTTTCGGACAATTGTCACTATAAAAACCCAATGCAGGAAAATCGGTGCAACAGCTCTTTGAGAGTTTTATTGTTAAGCTAAATCTGAATACATCAAGGGCACCAGTAGTGGTTTTCCTGATAGATAATTTCACGGAAGTTGTACCTTATCAGTCGAAGACAGAAAATATGGCTGATTCAAACCCTTAAGGAATTACTGAATACGAGCCCTTTCTGGCCCAATGGAACCCCGACGCTATCCTTCCAGCCTCTACGTCAGCCTTTCATGCCCAACGTAGCCTCTGCGCAGCACAGGCTACCCCTGTGTCACCCTTCTGGGCTCTGCGCTGCCTCTGCGTCAGTCCCTACGTTGCCACTGTGTCAGCCTGACTGGGTTGCGTCCCTCCAGCTGGCCTCTGCACTGCCCAGTATAGATTTTCCTCTTTGATTTATGTATTCTCGGCCTCAGATCAAAAAATCCCTTGCCGGTCTTCTCCTCACCAGCACTACAAGCTCACTCTAAAATTCTCAGCGAACTGCGCCCCAAAATTTCGACTTAGCTCAAGTGCTACTGCAATGTGTATGTGTGTCTTCAACTGACCCCAAGGCTTCCTTTAATACTTTTCTCGTTGAGAAATCAACGACTGTGATCTAATCTCTAATCAATGGCTCAGATTAGAAAAGACGTGATCCACATCACTTAAAACATTCTCACCACATGTGTCAATTTATTCAATTTCCCTAAGTTAGACTTAGGGTCCCCATTAAAAAATTTAATTATTTGAATAACTTTTACACCAGGTGGAATTTCTCCAAACGTTTTCTAGGTCTTGGACATCTCATGTGTTCTAGCCCCTCCATAAAGTTTCAGAGCTAGATCACATCCGACGCTGCCCAAAATCTCAACCGACTTCACCAATATTGGCCCCCAAATTGTAGAAATAATTCCTGTTCTAAAATAATTTACGAAGGGACATTATAGTCCTCCCTTCCCAAATGTTGCTTGTCCCCAAGCAACTTCAATGTTGGATGCTCAAGTATGTGTTCACCCTCCTAGGTGGCATCCTCATAAGGTAAGCTCTTCCAACGCACCAAACATTCCCTTATTGTTCTGCTCCTAGGCTTCCTCTTCCCAGTCTCAAGGATGGACTCGGGTTCCAAAACCATATGCCCCTCATCATCAAGCGGAGGAAACTCCATAGTTGTTGTAACCTACTGCCCCAACACCCTCTTGATACATGAAACATGCAAAATATTGTGGATCTTGCTCCCTAGTGGCAGCTCCAACTCATAAGCTACCTCTCCAACCCTCCTGATCACCCTGTAAGGTCCATAAAAGCGTGGTTGCAGCTTCTCGACCCATTTTTGTTTCAAAGTGGACTGTTGGTATAGTTGCAATCGTAGCAACACCAAGTCCCCCTTCTCAAAATGCCTCTCAACCCATTGTCTGTCAGCATATAACTTTTGTTGGTTATGAGCTGTCAGCAAATTATCCTTAAGAGCCTTGAGGATGTCTTAGCTCTCTTGGATCCAACCTTTGGCCTTTGGGGCCCGGGTGTCTCCAAAAATGATGTCAGCAAAAGAAAAAGCATCATAACCATATAGAGCACGAAAAGGAGTCATATCGATGGACATATGATGTGTGGTGTTGTAACAATACTCTCCCAAGTGCAACCAATGAATCCATGCCTTCTGCTACCTAGTCACATAGTTCCTAAGATAACCCTCTAGCCACTTTTTTACCCTCTCTATCCGGCTTTCGGTCTGTGGATGGCGAGTAGTGCTCGAGGTGAGATCTGTTCCCACTAACCTAAAAAGCTCCTGCCAAAATCCCCCCATAACTTGGTTGTCTCTGTCACCGACTATAGTCTTAGGAAGTCTGTGTAGGTGGAAGACCTCCCTAAAGAAAAATTCTGCTACCTAAGAAGTTGAATACCCTGTTGGAATGGAAAATAAATGTGCATACTTGGTCAGTCAGTCAACCACCACATAAATACAATCCTTCCCCTACGTTGTGGGAAGTCTTGTGATAAAGTCCATAGAAATACTCTCCCATTTCCCCTCCGAAATGGGGAGAGGCTGTAATAATCCTACTAGGTGAGTCAAGTCCCCCTGGTTACTCTGACAGGCCTCATACTCCTATAGATATCTCAATACGTCCCCCTTGAGGCCCTTCCATGTGAAGCGCTCTCTCATAGCCATGTATGTCTTCTCTTCTCGAATCCATGATGCCCCGACAATGGAGAATCATGAGTTGCATGAAGTATCCACTCTCTCAACTGTGAGCCCGGAACCAGAAATATGCGCCCCTTGTAGTAGATAACCTCAACCATCACTCGATAGTGCTCATCTACATGAATTCCCTCCAAGATCTCACATGCTCACCGATCCTTGGAGTACTCAACTAACAACTGTGCCTTCCAGTCATGGAAAATGCTCATGACTGAAAGCCCTGCAAGTCTCCTGGATAGTGCATCAACAACCACATTATGCTTTCCCCGCACATATTCAATATCAGAATCATAGGCCTACAACTTGCTAACCCACCTCTGCTTCCTATCATTGAGGCCTTGCTTCCCCATGAAGTGGCGAAGACTGTTATGATCTGTCTTCACCGTGAATTAGTTACCTACCAAATACTGTCGAAACTTGACCAATGCATGCATTATGGCCATCATCTCTTTGTTGTATATGGAATACGACCTCTCATGTGGTAAGAGCTTTCAGCTCTCGAAAGCAATGGGGTGCCCATCTTGGGACAACACTGCCTTGATCCCCTCACCCGATGCATCACACTCCAATGTGAAAAACTGTGTGAAATCCGGGAGTGCCAATACAGGGCAACTACTCATCACCTCCTCGAGGCAATCAAAAGTTGCCTAAACTCCATATGTCCATGCAAAGCCCCCTTCTTGGTCAAATTTGAGAGGGGTTCTGCCAACTGTGAGAAGCCCTTAATGAACTTCCGGTAATAAGTGCAAATGCCCAAAAACCCCCTCAACGTTGTCACATCTCTAGGCATTGGCCAATCCTGAATGGCCCTGATGTTCTCCTCATGAATTTTGACCCCGTTTACGCATATAATGTGTCCCAAGTAAAGCATCTATGTTAGCCCAAATTACAATTTGGCGTAGAACTGTTACTCCCCAAAAATACGAAACACCGTCTCTAAGTGTTGTAGGTGCCCCTCCCATTTCCTCCAATAGATCAGGATGTCACCAAATAATACCAACACAAATGTCATCAACTACCCTCTTAACACATGGTTTATGCATGACTAGAAAGTGGCAGGGGCATTAGTCAACCCAAAAGGCATGACTAGGAACTCAAAATGCCCATAATGACATCTGAAGGTTGTCTTTGGAATATCCTGATCGCTCACCTGGATCTGATGATAACTCGATCACAAATCTATCTTAGAGAAGAACTTGTATCCTCTAAGCTCATCCATCAACTCACCAATACGCGGTATGGGATACTGATTCTTCAATGTCCTCTTGTTGATTGCCTTATAATCGATGCACATATGCAGAGTCTTGTGAAAATTTCTGAATATTACTTTATACAGAAACCCTACTGTTAATTCTGGTTATACTTCTCCTACTTGAACAAGCTATTAATGCTGAAATATTCAGATTAACATATAAGTAAACACATAATAGACTTTCACCGATTCAGATCTAAAACAGAAGTACATGCACATAGACAAAGTGACACACAAGATTTTCTGGACAATTGTCCCCGGAAAAACCCAGTGCGGGAAAACCAGTCTTCTGGCTGCTGGAGGGTTTATATTATTAAGTAGTTTCTGAATACAGCAAATTTGGGTATCTTACTGGTTAACCCGACAGAGAAAAAATAGATCTGCAGCTAACCTGCAGTTCTGGAGACTAAAAACTTGACTGATCCACACCCTCAAACGGGATTTACAGGACTCCACCGTTTCCGGCCTCTAGAAACCCCAGCACCGCCCCTGAAGCCCGTCTCAGCCTCTACATTGTCCTGGAGAGGGCTGCGTAACCCTAGACTGGGTGACGCAGTCCCTACACTACCCTAGCTGGATTAGTGTAACCCTGGAGGGACCCCTGCTACTCAGCGCTGCCCTTTTTGGGCCTATGTAGCACCTACATAGCAGCTAAAGCTCTCTGCGCTGTGCAACTGCTACATAGCTGCTGTTGCTGCCCTTTCTCCTCTGTGCTGCTCCTAGTTGCTCCCTCTTTGCCTCTTGTTGATTCTTGGCACAGGGATCAGATCATCCCCTTAGCCAATACTACTGCTCTCCACAGCTTAAACACTTCTGAAAATTCTTAGCAAACCTGCCCTAGAATTTTAGCTTAGTCTCAGTGCTTTGCCTCCGTGTGTGTCCTCCAACTGACCCCAAGCCTTTCCTTTATACTTTTCTCGTTGGGAAACCAACGACCATGATATAATCTTGATTCAATGGCTAATATTCAAAGAAATCTTGATCTGGGTGACTTGAGTCATTTCCATCACATGTTTTAATTAATTACCTTTAATATTTTAATTATCTCCCAAACTGGATGGAATTTCCCAAATCCCTTTCTGGGTCTTGGAGATCTTAGGTACTCTAGTCCTTCCACAACTTTTGGGAGCTAGAGCACATTCGATGCTACCCCAACACTCAAGAAAACTCAACAATCCCTCTTCGCAAGGAATGTGCTCTAGTACAACGCTGCTTTACCCCGAAGCTTTGCATTGGTCTCTGGTGTGGGTCTCTACACTGATGTTGGACCTGCTGTCCTTCATCACTGTGCAGTTGCCGCCATTCTGTACTGCTGCCCATGACGTTGCCACCGCCATTTCCACATTTGTACTGCAGCTCCCTCTCAAACTGTTGCACCGTGTTGCCAACTGCTGCACTGCAACTTCAGTTGCTGAGAGAAACAACTGAAACTCCTGCCCAATCTTTGACAGACAAGTCAGTTGGGCTACATCCTCATCATTGAAGCTCCATAGGCCGTTGATCTCTGCTGACATTTGGAGACAACTACACGGCTACAGTTCTGCACTGCGTAAGCAGACCTTCACTGTGATGCTGAAGTCATATCAGCCCTTGCACTGAAATCTCCCAGGCTGCTGTTATGCTGCGTTGTTCTCTTGAAGCCTCTACGCTGCTGCAACTCTGCTCTGCACTGTTAAAGTCACATCAGCCCCTGCACTGCTACTGCATTTGCATTGTGTTGCTCCATTCAGCTTTCAGGTCCGCCTCTGCTTCATCCATGATTCTCTGCACCATCTGCTCCACTTGTCCTGCTACTGTCTTAAGGCTCCCGTAGCTCGGATGTGATCCAAGAGATGAGTTGCTCAAGGATCCCACCCTCACTCTATAGCTCCTCTACAGATCCATGTCGCTGCACTTTCGTGCTTCATGAGCGCTCATGACTATGTCATCTTCTGACCCATTGTCTGCCACAACAACCTTGGAAGTAGAAGCTTCCTTGTCCTTCTTCTTTTGAGGACAATTGCTAGCAAAATGTCCTAGTTCGCTGCACTGGAAAAACTTGATCTTAGATAGATAACGCTTCTTCTTCCCTTGTTGCCTCTTTGATGCCAAGGCTGCAACTTCTTCTTCTTCCTTCTTCACCTTACTAGATCCCGTGTTGTACTGCCTCTTGGTGAATCGACGGAGTTCTTCTTGATGAAGGATTGCCCACATACTTTCCCAGTTGGGAAGGTCCGCTCTGCCCAAGACACTTTGGACAAAAGTTTCCCAGTCCTCTGTGACTGCATTGAGTACAGTCCTTGCCATCACATCATCCTCCACCTTAGCTCCCATGGCAGACAACTGATCTCTGATCGCCTGTAATCTAAAAGGAAGGGCTTTATTTCTTCTCCCTTGGTCATAATGAATGACCGCTGTTGATTCTCTAGAAGCATTCTCCTCTGGACGGACTTTCCCTCATATAGGGCAGTTAAGGTTTTCCACATCTCAGGAGCCGTTTTTTTTTCGGCTATGTGTGGAACTATATGATCCTTAACCCCATCCATTATGAAGTGTTTGGCATATGTCGCAGCCTCATCGTGCTTCGCCAGGAGAACAACGTCGGTTGGCATGGCCAGGACTTTCTCTACATGGTCCCTTAGACCATATGCCTCCATGACTACCAGGATTCTGGCCTTCCAGACTGCAAAGTTGGATAGACCATCCAACCTATCCTAATCATGTAGTCCATGAGGTGCCATCTACTCAGCAATATGCTGGAACTCCTCCTCTCTATGGTAGATATTTGGATCTAGGGTCATTCGCGAAACAGGCACCCTCTGCTCCCTCTAACAATTGACTTCCTCTCTTAGAAGTCTGCCAAATCAAACGAATCAGCTCTCTTTGATCCTTTGATCGATCTGCAGAATTCTTTGGCTAGAAACCCTCTGAGGAGCTGATATCCTCCCACTCTTTGTCACCTAGTGCTTAGGATAAATTCTAAATCTTCAGAAATTTAACCCCACCAACAACTTTTGAAGTTCTGCAGCACTATTTCTGGCACTTCTCAATCAGCATAGCTTCAGATCTGCGTCACCCTAGCTGGCCTCTGCGTGAGCAGAAAATCCCATCGCTGTCTCTGCGCTGCATCTGCGTAGTAAGTATGTGGGCCCGTGTGGAGACTGCGTAGGACTACAACACTCTGGCCTCTGCATGGCTCTGCTCCCTTTGTTGCTATGTTGTCCCTTCATATTTGGCTTTCTGTGGCTAGTGTTTCTCTCTGATTCTTTCTGCAGCAAGGATTCTTTAGTCTTCTGCTAGTGACCCTGCTAAATCTGCAATCGCTCTGATACCATGTGAAAATTTTTGAATATTACTTTATGAAAAAACCCTACTATTAATTCTAGTTATACTTCTCCTACTTAGACAAGTTATTAATGTTGAAATCTTCAAATTAACATCGAAGTAAACACATAACAGAATTTCACTAATTCAGATCTAAAACAGAAGTACATGCACATAGACAAAGTGACACACAAGATTTTCTGGACAACTGTCCCCGGAAAAACCCAATGCGGAAAAATCGGTCTTTTATCTGTTGGAGGATTTATATTATTAAGTAGTTTCTAAATACAACAAATCTTGGCACCCTATTGGTTAACCCGACAGAGAAAAAATAGATCTACAACTAACTTGTTGTTCTGGAGACTGAAAACTTGACTGATTCACACCCTCAAACGGGATTTACAAGACTCAGCCCTTTCCGGCCTCTAGAAACCCCAGCGCTGCCCCTGAATGATCCAGGTGGATATTGGTGGCCAGCCGCTATTCCACTTGGACCTCCACCATTGTTTCTTCTAGTTTTCCAGTCTTCTTAATTGTAGCACAATTTACTATTTTTGGCAATTTTTCGGGTCCTGAACTTTTGGAGCTGTTTTGAGGCCATAAACGACATTTTTTGGGCATCAAACCTCCGGTGAATATGAGTCCATTCCAGACTTGATATTCGCTATCAGCCGTTGTAGTCCTTGGATAGATCTTTCTAACAATGTATCATGTGCGTCAAACGGAAATACTATGCCAAAGTTACGACCCTGGGAAATTGATGTACCAATTTACTCGGACGAGGCTCATATTATGGCATTTCATCTTCTAGGGTTAGGTTTTTGGATGTTTAGGGTTTTCCATTGTTTCTCAATAATATTTAGGCCTTCGAGCATTATTGTAACACAGAGTTCAGAGGCATGTCGCTACCACATCTCTTCTCAGAGATAAGCTACCAGCGCCCTAGCTAGTTTATTTCCATTTTGTCTGTAAATAAATTTTAGTTATTTGATATTAATGAAATGAAGTGTTATTTCTGTTGCATCTTTATATTTATGGTTATATGTGTATTCTGTTACATTCCTGTATAAATTCGGATTAGTGGTATCAAAGCGTTCTGCTCTTTCTCGATCCTTTTTTTGCATGTCCCCAACGAGGTTGGTGTATAATGAGTTAAGGCTCGATCTGGTTGACTCTTTGCAAGATCAACCTCGCAAACCTCGACGGTCACCCATGGGGAACGAAAAGAAAGTCAAGGGAGCAGGAGATCCTATCAAACTATTGCTCAAGGAGGCCCTTGAAAAACAAAGGAACGCGATGATAGATAACTTCACCCAGATCCCTCAACCACTGCCCACTGGCGGTGCATTTGCATCTAGCAACCACTCTAGAGGCGAAACTCCTTTTAAGGTACAAGTAAACTTTGACATTCCCATATTTGATGGCCAAATAGATGTAGACGTCGTAGATAGATGGTTGAATCTATTAGAAGGATATTTCTCGGTTCATGACTTTTATGACAGGGAGAAAATTATCTTTTCACTGCTCAAAGCCGCCCCCCATGTCAAGGCCTGGTGGGAAACCTACTGTGAGAAAAATAACGAGGGGGACCCCTCTCTGTCCTTGGTCGTACCCACTTGGAATTCTTTTCGAGACGCCATCAAGGAACAATATTATCCCGTGGGGAGGTATGAGGACAATTACATACAATGGACTACGTTGCGGAAGCAAAGGGATCAAGATGTCCATGAGCTGATGAATCTATTCCATATCCTGCGCACAAAGTTGGGTATCAAATATTTGGAGAAACATTTGGTGTTGAAGTACCGCAGTTGTCTGCACAGATACATTCAGGAGGAAATTGAATTCTTTAGCATCTCCTCACTTAGTACGGCATACCGGTATGCTGCCAAGATTGAGCATAAATTAAAACAGAAGAAGCGAGACTTTGGATCTACGAATCAAAAGCAAGCGAAAGGTGCCCCCAAACCGCATGAACAAAGGACAAAGCCAAGGCATGGCAACCCAAGACAACCTGCCAAAGCCGCAAGCAAATAACACCACCAAGAAACCGAAGAAGGACACGTGAAAGTGGTGTGAGTTCCATAAGAGCTCCACTCACAACACAAGTGAGTGTCGGGCCAAGCAGTCACTGGTGGCCGAGATGAAGGCTTCTGAATCAGATGCATGCTCCGACACTGAATCAGAACTCGAGAAGGGGAATGACAGAGGGAAGCATATTATCGATGCGGAGCCCAATGCCACCGTTGCCACCACGAAGATCCAAAAGGAAGAACTGGAAGATCCAGAGGAGGAGCATCTATTCCACTCCCAGATGTGGGTAAAGGGTTCCCCACTACAGCTCATTATCGACAGTGGGAGCCAAAAGAACCTCATTTTAGCGGAGGACGTGAAGCGGTTGGGCTTTCCGACCATAGCACACCCATATCCGTACACCATTGGGTGGCTTCACCAAGGACACGATCTCCGCGACAGCTAGCAATGTCGCCTTCCCTACAACATCAAGCCCTTCACCGATGAGGTATTATGTGACATTGCTCCTCTTGATGTTTGTGATGTATTATTAGGCCAAACATACTTTGTTGATTTATGGTAGCATCCGATGTGTTCTAGACCTGTAACTTTGTATATAGGCTAGGACACATGTATTCCATAAAACCCAGAAATGGTTTTGGAAAATTCCACTTACAAATGGTTTAGTTAAAATAATTAATTGTTTTTTAATGTTTTCCTAAGTTTAAACTTAGGGAAACTAATTAATTAAAGGGCATTAATTAAACTAAGCTTGCATCTTCTAGATAAAGTCATGGATCACCTCCAAGTCAATCTTGTCCCTTGATTATGTTTTAAACTTAGCCGTTGAAGGTTCAACGGAAGAATATAAGGAGGACGGTGATGGGGCCTATGGAAAACACATTGTGACACTTGAGCCATTGAGCATTTTCGAATTTGTGTGAGGAGACACAACTTTTGATCAAGAATCAAATCACTAGGGCAAGGTTTGCTAAGTGATTGTGATTCAGTGATCAGATCCAGAGAGGGGAAGAAGCAAAGATTGGTCAGGTGGACTAAAGAGTGCATTTCAGAGAGAGGCAGAGGTGACGCAGAGAGGGATAGCACATTTTTCTGAAGAGACCCTGCAGGAAATCACGCAGAAACAATGCAGTGTCTCTTGGAGTCAGTCTGGAGATAGCTAGAGGTTGGGGTTTCTGAGCCAAGAGGGCCAAAATCCTGTCTCAAATTAGTCAGATCTGTCGCAGTAAGGGGTGACGCAGTTCCTCAAGCTTGCCCATGCAGGCTTACACAGATCCAGCGTAGGCAATTACACAGAGGCAGTGAGGGCTTCACTAACACTGTCAGATCAGTCGGAGACTTGCAGAAGTGAGGTATATCTCACATTTCTCACCAGATTGTCTAGATTTCTCTGAAGGGTTTGTCGGATGTGGGCACCCTAGTTGTATTCAAGATTCTGTTGCTTGATAATACAAACCCTTGGATCTGCTGCACCAATTTTCCCAAGTTGGGTTTTTCCGGGGACTTAGTCCAAAAATAACTGTCACATGTGGATGTGTTTCATTGTATTTTGTTCAAATTGCTTCAGCACTTAGATTTATTTCCATAGCATTATTTGTGTAGACTCCTTCAGAAATTACTTTGATATTTCACAGTAATGAAATAATTATGTAACATAATAGAAGAAGTAATTCAGATTTGTTGCAGTAGGAATTCGGATCTAGGATTTTTCACATGGTATCAGAGCTTATTCAAGCTGAAGTGCATGTGAAACACAAGTGAACTAGCAGATTAGCGATGAAGAGTCTGGGATTTGCGTAAGCAATAGCAGACCCTCCCAAAAATTACATTGTCCAGGCTAGGAGCGCATTCCAGCGTAGGAAAGGCCTCTGAGAGAGTTAAGCTTTTTCAGTTGCAGAAGAGGCAATGTAGCTGAAGGACGCAGTTATTGCACAATAGTAAGAGCTGGTGCATAAGTGTCAGAAAATTTCTGAAAAACACAGTTGGGGATTTCTTGACCTCAGAGGGTTTCTTCCTCAAAGAAGCTCAGCTTTTTCCCGTGCAGCAGCAGAAGCAGTGACTTACCCCTCAAGGATTGCATAAGTCTAGCTGAGCAGAGGGTTAGAAGAAGATTTTGACAAAGTTGAGGAGATGGCCAACAATGGACTGCGTGACCAACATATATTGGAGGGTGCCTCCAACTATGTTATTTGGAAATCAAGGATAGAATTTCTTCTTGATGATCATGATCTGAAAGCCCTCATAGACAGCACAGTTGCAGAACCTCTTGATGCAGTGCACCTGAGGTAATTCAAGAAGAATATGGCAAGAGCCAAGCGGTTGATCCTAGATGGAGTGAAGGATCATATCGTACCCCACATAGCAGCAAAGACCACGGCTAGAGAAATATGGGTAGGAATAGAAAAGCTATACCAAGGATCTTCCGAGCAGCAGAAGATGTACCTTGAAGAGAAGATGTGGAATATCAGGATGAAGAAGGGAGAGCATTTTGACTCCTTGTCTCGGATTCAGGAAAACCGAGATCAACTGTCTATAGTAGGATCTGCTCCTAGAGACTCAGAGCTTGTAAGGCTCACGCTGAACTCTGTTTCAGAGGATTATCAGGTATTTTTCCAAAGTATATTGGGCAGATAAAGACTTCCAGGATGGGAAGCGATGCGGGTAGCATTACAGCAAGAAGGGTTGAGGAGAGATCTCCTAAAAATCCACTTGGAGGATGGCAGTAGTAGTTCAAAGGTCAAGGAGGAGGAAGAAGATAACACTGCCCTTGCATCAAAAGGGAAACAGAAGTAGAAGAAGAAATATTTGTCCAAGATCAAGTGCTTTCGGTGTGGGGAATTGGGACATTATTCCATACAGTGTCCTCTTAAGAAAAAGAATAAAGAGGAGAAGGAAGATCCACAAGCAGGAGCTGCCAAGATTGAGGCAGAAAAAGATTGTGCTATGTTAGCTCACATTCCGAAAGGAGAAAAGTGGTCTGACTTGGATTTGTCGATCCAGAATCTACAGGGAGGCGGGATCCTTGAGTTTTTTTCCAAACTCTTGGATCACATGTGAGCTATGGCAGCCTAAAGACAGTAGCAGGATGGATAGTTGCAGCGGAAGATGGGAAGACAATGCACTGGCTAGTAGTACTAGGGCTTGATCAACGCAAAAAGGGAGCAACAACATCAACAGTTGAGGAGCAGCAGCGCAGTGCAGAGCAGTGCTCACGTAGTGCAGAGCAGCAACAGCGCAATATTTTATGAGAGCTAGTGCAGAAACTAGCAACAGTCAGTCTTATTCTTCAGTTGCAGATTTACTTGTCCAATTTCTGATGTTTTTTTGTTGCAAGTAAAAACAGTGGAGCAGTGCAGCAATAGTAGTAGATGAGTAGCAGCAGCAAATGAGCAGCAGCAGCGCAGTGCACAGAGGGACAACGCAGTGCAAAGTAGTGCTCACGCAGTGTAGAGCAATGCTCACGCAGTGCAGAGCAGTGCTCACACAGTGTAGCAGCATGGTTGCAAAATTCAGAGGGAGTTACAGTGCAGTGGAAGTTAGCAGCAACATGCAGAGTCAGCAGCAGTACAGATGCAACATTTTCTTGTGTAGTGTTGGTGAGCAACATCAACAACACGGCAGTAGATGTTCCAGATGTCAAAAGCAGCACATTGAGTAGTTTTGCTATAGCACTTTCCTCACTAAGAAGGAGTGTTGATTTATGGTAGCATCGGATGTGCTCTAGCCTTGTAACTTTATATATAGGATAGGACACATGTATTCCATAAAACCCAGAAATGGTTTTGGAAAATTCCACTTAGAGATGGTTTAATTAAAATAATTAATCGTTTTTTAATGTTTTCCTATGTCTAAACTTAGGGAAACTGATTAATTAAAGGTTATTAATTAAACTAAGTGTGAATCTTCTAGATAAAGTCATGGATCACCTCTAAGTTAATCTTAGCCCTTGATTATGTTTTAATCTTGGCCATTGAAGGTTCAACAGAAGAATATAAGGAGGGTGAGGGGCCTATGGAAAACACATTGTGACACTTGAGCCATTGAGCATTTTCAAATTTGTGTGAGGAGACGGCTTTTGATCAAGAATCAAATCACTAGGGCAGGGTTTTCTAAGTGATTGTGATTTAGTGATCAGATCTAGAGAGGGGCAGAAGCAGAGATTGGTTAGGTGAACGAAGAGTGAATGTCAGAGAGAGGCAGAGGTGACGCAGAGAGGGACAACGCAGTTTTCTGAAGAGGTGATGCAGACCCTGCAGGAAATCACACAGAAACAACACAGTGTTTCTTAGAGTCATTCCAGAGATAGCTAGAGGTTGGGGTTTCTGAGCCAGGAGGGCCAAAATATAGTCTCATATTAGCCAGATCAGTTGCAGTAAGGGGTGATGCAATTCCTCAAGCTTGCCCACGCAGGCTTACGTAGAGGCAATGAGGGCTTCACTAACGCTGTCAGAGCAGCTAGAGACTTGCAGAAGTGAGGTATATCTCACATTTCTCACCATATTGTCAAGATTTCTCTGAAGGGTTTGTCGGTGGGCACCCTAGTTGTATTCAAGGTTATGCTGCTTAATAATACAAACCCTCAGATCTGCTGCACCAGTTTTCCCATGTTAGGTTTTTCCGGGGACTTAGTCCAAAAATAACTGTGTCACATGTGGATGTTTTTCATTGTATTTTGTTCAGGTTGTTTCAGCGCTTAGATTTATTTCCGCAGCATTATTTGTGTAGACTGCTTCAGAAATTACTTTTATATTTCACAGTAATGAAATAATTATGTAACATAATAGAAGAAGTAATTCAGATTTGTTGCAGTAGGAATCCGGATCTAGGATTTTTGACATACTTGTGGAAGCGACATGCTGTGTATGAGTCTCGGCCTCGCGTTGTTATTGTTACTTTGGGAAATAAGTTGTACAGGATACCAGAGATACCACCGCCTGCCACTATCTCTTTGGTTACTGCAAAACAATGCAGTAAGCTCATTTCCAAAACTGAGAAATTTTTTTTCCTGATGATCCGCCCTCAGGGCAAGAAGAAGACTGTGGCCACAACCTCTAGACAGGACTCCTTCGCATGTGAAGGACTAATGGACAAGGTCGTGGATGAGTACCGGGACATCTCCACCTCACTCGCAAGGATGCCTCTGCACTGTTGGGTCAAGCACCCCATCGATCTGACCCCAGGTGCGCTGCTGCCCAATGGACCGATCTATCGGCACTCTATTCTGGAGAACGATGAAATCAAGAGGAAGATTTAGGAGTTGCTGCAGAAAGGTCACATCCAGCCAAGTTCATCGCCCTGTGGGAGCCTGATCGTGTTGGTGCAGAAGAAGGATGGGACTTGGAGACTTTGTATTGACTATCGGGTGCTAAACAAGATCACTGTCTGGAATAGGTACCCGACCCCACGGATTGATGACCTTCTGGACCAATTCAATGGGTCAAAATATTTCAACAAGATCGACTTGAAGTCCGGCTATCACTAGGTACCAATCGAACTGCCCGATGTGTGGAAGACTGCCTTCAAAGCCAAGGAGGGCCTTTTCGAATGGATGGTCATGCCTTTTAGGTTGACGAATGCTCCCGTAAACTTTCATCAGGCTGATGGACGACATCTTGCGGCCATTCACCAACTCATTTGTAGTAGTGTACTTGGATGACATCTTGATCTTCAGCCAGACTTGGGATGAGCACCTCCACCACATCTGACAGGTCCTCCAAACACTGTGGAAACACAAGTTGGGTGCCAATTTGGAGAAGTGCACTTTTGGCATGACCCAGGTTCAGTATCTGGGATACATTATTGATGAGCGGGGGGTGCATGTGGATCCAAACAAGATCCAAGTCATTTGGGATTGGCCAGCCCCAACCACTCTAATAGAGCTTCATAGCTTTTTGGGTCTTGCTAATTTCTACCGCAGGTTCGTGTTGGGATTCTCTCATATCACTTGGCCCTTGAGTCAAGTCACTAAGGGAGGAGTGAAAGAAAAAAATTTTTGGTCGGAATATCAACAGAAGGCGTTCGTCAAATTGAAACACCGCCTCTGCTGTTTTCGAGTGCTCACATTACCAGACTTGCAACAACCATTTGAGATTGAGACAGATGCCTCTGACTATGTTATTGGGTCAGTTAATAGTCAACAGGGGCATCCAGTGGCATAGCATAGTGAAACATTGTCTGACACAGTCCGAAAGTATCCCACTTATGACAAAGAGATGTATTCCATTGTGTTGGCTTGCCGACAATGGAAGCATTACATTTTGGGGAAGGAAACGATCATCCACAAAGACTACCAACCCCTGCAGTTCATACAGACACAAGGGAAGTTGCAGAACGATCGCCATCAGAAGTGGTCCACATATCTGCAACAGTTTCATTTGAACATCAAGTACAAGAAAGGTAGCACCAATAATGTTGCAGACTGCCTCAACCGACCACCGATTGTGATGATAATTACCGTGCTCAACTCTTGTGGGCATGAGACTTCTAATTGGCCGCTTCTCTACAAGAGCGATCCAGAATTTGGCCACACATACAAGACGCTCTTGGAGGGTAACCGAGTTCCAAATTTTCACCTCCAAGATGCACTATATGTCACCTAGGACACCTTTGTGTTCCTTCAAGTGAGCGTGCCAAGATGATTTGGTAAGCACACTACAGTCAGGTCGTTAGGCATTTCGGGGTCGAGAAAACAGTGGCAGTACTGCAGAAGTATTTCTATTGGCCAAACCTTCGATAAGATGTTAGGAAGTACATCAGATGCTACACTGCCTGCGCCATTACCAAACTGACCATCAAGAAGCAAGGCCTCTATACTTCGTTGCCTACCCCTAGTCGACCTTGGGAATCCATCTCCATAGATTACATGTCGGGCCTTCCTTCTACTAAGCATGGCAACGACTATCTTTTCGTGGTCGTCGACAAATTCTCGAAGATGGCCACTATGGCGGCTTGCAAGAATAATATCATAGCAGAAGCCACTGCTAAACTATTCTTTGAACGAGTGTGGGTACACTTTGGGATCCCATAGTCTATCTTCTCAGATTGGGACAACAGGTTCCTCAGTACATTTTGGTCCAGCCTCTGGTCAATGCTAGACACCAAGCTCACCAAGTCCACAGCTTTCCATCCGCAAACTTATGGCCAGACAGAGGTCGTCAATAGGATGATCGTACACATTCTGCGCATGTACAACTCAAAGCATCCATGGACATGAGATGAGAGCCTCCCCTATGTACAACATAGCTATAATTGGGCCCTCCACAACTCAACCGACCACAACCCCTTTCAAATGGGCTTGGGATTCTAGCCACTATGTCCCATTGACGTAGCCATGCCATTTGCAGCTACTCAGGCCGATTCGGCTCATGTCTAGTCTGAAGTTGCCAAGGCGAACAACCTCATTGAGCGCATTCAGCACATTCGCCAACAGGTTCATGACATATTGGACAGAGCCAATGCTAAGTACAAGAAACGACATGATCAACATTGGGTGCAACACAACTTCCAGGTGGGCGACAAAGTGTGGCTACATTTGCAGAAGGAGCACCTCGCTGTACGCCACCGCAAGCTTCACCCGCTCCAATATAGGCCATACACCATCACCAAGGCTGTAGGGGACAATGCCCTCGAGCTCAGTATTCCACCATTCCTTGGTCTACACCCAGTGTTCAACATTGACCGCCTTCAGCCCTACTTTCCACCTCTACTGGACACATCCGACATGGCAGAACAATTCACACCAACAGAGTTAAACCCAGACTGCATGGAACAAGCCACAACTGATCGGATTATACAAACACAGATCAAGAACACCCACCAGCAGAGGATCCAGCTATATTGAGTTGTCAAAGCACGCCAACTCCTTCACCAGGGCAAGTGGCTCACTAGGGACCAAGTTCAACAGGAGTTTCCTCATCTCATGGAGGAACTCAATGCAATGGGGACCATTTCTTCCTAAGGGGGGAGGAATGATCCAGGTGGATATTGGTGGCCACTCACCTATTCCACTTGGACCTCCACCATTTTTTTTCTTCAGTTTTTTAGTCTCCTTAATTATAGCACAATTTACTATTTTTGGCAGTTTTTCAGGTCCTAAACTTCCGGAGCCGTTTTGAGGCCATAAACGATGTTTTTTGGGCATCAAACCTTCCGAACTCTGTACTCATTGTTAGCGGTTGTAGTCATCGAATAGATCTTTCTAACGATGTATCATGTGCGTCAAACAGAGATAGTATGCCAAAGTTACGACCCCGGGAAATTGATGTACCAATTTACCCCGACGGGACCCACATTCTAGCGTTTCATCTCCTAGGGTTAGGTTTTTGGATGTTTAAGGTTTTCCATTGTTTCTCAATAATATATAGGCCTTCGAGCCTCATTGTAACATAGAGTTTAGAGGCCTGTAGCTGCCACATCTCTTCTCAAAGATAAGCTATCAGCGCCCTAGCTAGTTTATTTCCATTCTGTCTGTAAACAAATTTCGGTTATTTGATATTAATGAAATAAAGTGTTATTTCCACTACATCTTTGTATTTATGGTTATATGTGCATTATGTTGCATTCCTGCATAAATTCGGATCACTGAAGCCCCTATGTCAGCCTCTGCGTGCCTCTGCACGGTCCTGGAGAGGGCTGCGTAACCCTAGACTAGGTGACGCAGTCCCTGTGCTCCCCTAGCTGGACCAGTGTAACCCTGGAGGGCCTCCTGCTGCTCAGCGCTACCCTTTCTCAGACTGAGTAGCACCTACGTAGCAGCTGAAGCCCTCTGCGCTGCACAGCTGCTGCTGCTGCCCTTGCTCCTCTGCGCTGTGCAGCTGCAGTTGCTGCTACTGCCCTTGCTCCTCTGCGTTGCTCCTGGTTGCTGCCTCTTTGCCTCTTGTTGATTCTTGACACTGGGATTGGATCATCCCCTTAGCCAATACTACCTCTCTCCGCAGCTGAAACACTTCTAAAAATTCTTAGCAAAGCCGCCCTAGAATTTCAGCTTAGTCTCAATGCTTTGCCTCCATGTGTGTCCTCCGATTGACCCCAAGCCTTTCCTTTATATTTTTCTTGTTGGGAAACCAACGGACGTGATAAGATCTTGATTCGACGGTTAAGATTAAAATAATTATTGATCTGTGTGACTTGAGTCATTTCCATCACATGTTTTAATTAATTACCTTTAATATTTTAATTTTCCTAAGTTAGACTTATGGTCCTTAATTAAAAATATTAATTAATTAATTATCTCCCAAACTGGATGGAATTTCCCAAATCCCTTTCTGGGTCTTGGAGATCTTATGTGCTCTAGTCCTTCCACAAATTTTGGGAGCTAGAGCACATCCTATGCTGCCCCAACACTCAAGAAAACTCAACAAGTCCACTCCTTCTTCTTCACCAACACAACTGTAGAAGTGAAGGAGCTGGAACTTGGCCTAATGTGGCCCAATGCCAAAAAATCCCTAATGGCCTACTCAATCTCATCCTTATAGGCTTTGGGTTCCTATAGGGGGTGGTAATGACTGCCTGCACACCAGGCTCCAACTCTATGGTATGCTCGAACCCCCTGCCCGGTGGCTTTCCAAGTGGTATATCTCCAAAGACTACTGCATATGTCTGATGGTTGTGGCTTGGTCTGTCCCCCAGCCTCTGAAATCCTCAGCTCCACTGCACACGCTATGTCCCCATGCCTCAATTTTGCCTCCATTCAATGAGCTGAATCTGTCTATGGGGGATATGAGTGCATACCCTGAAGCACTACTAGCTTACCCTCTAGTCTGGTAAACTCCATCATAAGTTGCCTCTAGTCGGTGGTAACTCGGCCAAGGGAATATAGCCATTGGACACCCATCACCACATTGGTGTCTGGTACGTCCACCACGAATAAATGATCTGTCATCGAATAGTTCCCCATGGTCACTGTCAAAGCGGGAACATATCAATTGCACTGCATAGTCCTATCCCCCGACACTAGCATTGAGAACACCCCAAACTCTACAGTGGCGATGCCTCTCCTTTGGACCATTTGAGCATCAATAAAATTGTTGGTGGCCCCACTGAGACACACTAACCCTGCACAATGCCTCTGATCCTCATGGTCAGAAAATTGGGTACCTCGCACAAAGATGCAAGGACTCCCCTAGATGGTGTAAAATATGCTCCTCCTAGTGGAGGTGGCGGTGGTGGTGCTCTCTCTGTTGGCCCCTCACAGTCTCCTCCATCGAACTCCAACTCCACCTCATCCTCCTGATCACTATCTGAGAAGACCTCGATATAGTGGGCCTTGCCTGTTGTGCACCTATGACCTGGTGCCCATGGCTTCCGACATGTAAAACAAAGCTTCCTCCTCCTGAGGTCTCTCCTAGTCTCATCATCCAACTGTCATCCCCCTGGAGCTACTCTTATGCTGGTGGTAACCTAGTATCACCGCCTTTTTGAGGGTAGGGAGTGCATGATGAAAAAGGTGCCTGGGTCTTGGAGATGGCCCCCTTCAAATCCCTTGTACAAGTCACAACCTACAGCAAAGTGGAGGGTCTGTGTGACTTCACCAGTTCATGCAATGGCTCCGTCAATACCTCTACAAATATGTGCACCCTCCTAGCATCCAAAAAATCAGGCACCATGACTAAAACTCATAGGAATTCTGAAATATAATGCTCAGGATGTCCTGTTTGTCTGAGCTGGGTCAGCTCCCTGAAGTGAGCCTCCGGACCACCCCGATCAAAATGCTTCACTACTCTACGCGTGAAGTCCTCATAGGAAGTCACGTTGGCATGCCCCAAAGTAGACAAGCCATGAAACCACTAGTCATGTGCCTCTCCCTCTAATTGCAAAGCGGCCATTTTAATGGCCTCCATCTCCGTCATCCTATTGAGCTGGAAATATGTGTCCAAATTCTCCACCCAAACATGAGCTACGCAATTGGTAGTTCCATCATAAGTGGGGAAAAAAATCCTCCCAATGTTATGCTACAACTCGGAGCTCTGCGTGCCTTGGCCTCCATAGCTCCTTCCCCTCTCATTCTGCTTGAGTTGGCAATAATCTTCTCCCATGGACTGCCATACTCAGAAATAATCCTCCTTATCAACTCCTACTTGTTCCTCTAGTGCTAAGGGTAGGAAAGAAGGAAATGTAGCTCTAGTTGGCCCACTAGATGATGGTGTCTGCGCAGTAGGTGAAAGTTGATCATACTGCTGAAAGGCTTCGAAAGTCTCTCCAAATGGAAAATCTCTATGAGTGCTCTGCTCCCAGTTCTGCATCTTGATCTCATTTAACATCTCATTCTTCCCCTTTTCCAAATCATTCGAGGCTTTCAAGAGACTATCAAATACCATCTCTTCCTTTCCCTTGGGCTCTCCCATATCCTCTATTATCACTTCCTTTCCACGGTCCTCAACGTCTGGAGTGATCTCTAGCTCACTCTCTTTGCTCTGGTACCTTTGCTTCCTGTAAGTAATATATTGTCTATCCTCCTCTCTCATATGAGAGTCCTCCCATGGCTGAGCCAAGATCTAAGCTTTGATACCACTGTAATGTTCCATAATAGGAAAAAAATTGTTATGCAAGAAAATAACAAATGTGCACCATAGAAATTTTTAAACAATGCAATAAACACCCAGAAAAATTAGAAATATGGAAGCAGCTGAGCCATTTCATTATATAAATGGGAAAGAGTACAAATATATGGAAGAAATGCACCTGGGCTTGCCTTCTTGGCAAGGGGGGAAAAACTCGGGTGAAACAATAATAACACAGAAACTACCCAGCTGAAGCTCTGCATTGTCACAACAATTATGCACTAGCTACTGTAAAGGAATGGATGAAAACCCCACCTCTAGTTCTCAGAAAATTTTTCAAAATTACTCCTCGGCTCCTCAATCCAACCCGACCAAAACCCAGAAATGGTTTGGCCAAATCTCGACCCCCAAGGCCACTACGATCTCTAGTGACTACTGAAGCATGCAGTCTGCTCAAACACCAGCAAAAATACTCCACAACACTCCAGCAATGGAGCAAACAACTCCACCAACACTTCCCTTATTTCTCCCGGCAAGCAACAACCCCAATGGCTGAGACACTATCTCCCACATGTAGCCGACTACTCTCCTTTGCGCTGGCCCCAGTGATTGAAAAATAAATCCTAAATATAACTGCCACTTCCAGCCTTCAAACTCACCTAATAGACTACAAATCTACTAAGCCTCCTTCTCCAAAATTCTCCTTGCAATAGACCTCCGAAATAGTGTTGCAATGGCTACACAAGAACCACTGCTGCGTCCTCCAGAAATGTGCACTGTTGGAGCAAACTAAATATAAATGCTGGAAATTTCTTGATGAAACTACATCAGATGAAATGGATGAACCTATCTAGGGTGGCACTCGAAGTCCCCCGAAGAAAGGATGAGTTTTCCGCTCGGAAAACTCGTGCTAAACAGAAAGTGACCTAGCTAAGAAGCTCGAGTTAGGGAGACAAAATCGATAAGCCAAGAATGCCAAATGAATTGAGCTTCCTTCCTTTTATAACTTTCATGGAGCTTTTCTTCCCGCCTTTTCTTCCATCGTGGGTCCCCCACGAAGCCAATGCTTTCCCACTCATGCTTTTCGAACGAATTACTTAGGGAGTGCGTATTTCATGTGTGGGTGGTCCCCATATATCACCAACAAAACAACATAACATAAAATTTACTTGCTTCTAACTCCTAAGTCTTCTAATGAAAATCAAATGGGCCCCGACTTCACCAAAATTTGCCCCAAAATGTAGAAATAATTCTTGTTCCAAAATAATTTAGGAAGGGACATTACAAATTGGCCCCCTACCCATGGCACTTGGCCCTAAAGCCGTTCCACTCCATTGCCACCTACTCTCACCAACACCTTTGGATTGAAGGGTTGACTTTGGAAATGCCACCTCCAATTGGGGGTTGGAAGCACCTAATAGGGTTGACTACTTAGCCTCCCCTACAAAGGTAGGGAACAAATTTATGGGACTTGGTCTAGATAGATATTTGAAGGTGATACCGGTTTGAAATATTAATATTCCCTTATCACTTAAGTATGGTCCACTTAGATGCATTTATGGTATTAGTCTCTAATGAATGGTTGCTTTCACTTGAGTTTGAGATGGTTTTCCTAGGTGGTCCAATGCAGCCAAGGTCTTGAGTGCACCCTACTCCACATAATACTTGGGCCACATTACACTCATGGCATTAGGGGAATTTGGAAGTAAAAAATGGGCCTCAAAACAAAATGTGTACTAAAAAAATTGACTTTAAAATAACCAATAGGATTCAAGATGATGATGTCATCCCTTGGGGAAAATATTTTGGAGGAAAAAGAAGAAAACTATTTTTTTTAATTGTAATATTGCCTTATCTCCTTGTAGGTTCACTTAAATGTCAAGTGTAGATGCCCGTTGTATGCGGAATTGAATTCCACATCCAACGAGTACCCATTCTGGATACTTCTGAGTAGATCCACGTTAGAAAAAAATGAAAATACATGAAAATAATGTATTTTTATGTATTTTCAAAATTTTCTTATGTGGATCTACTTAGAAGTATCCAGAGTGGGTACTCGTTGGATGTGGAATTTAATTCCGCATCCAACAGGGATCGACTCTTGAAATTTGAGTAAACCTACAAAGATAAGACGAAAATATATTTAAAAACAATTTCCTTTCTTTTTCATTAAAAATTCATAAGTCTAATATTTTATTATTTTCCTTAGGAGCTCCATTTTAGACCTAAAAATTCCCCTAATGGGGAGCATGATGATATGGAAAATGTAGTGTTGTCCCTCTATAGTAGAGTGTTGGGCACTTTGATGACTATAGTAGTTGATGGATACCCCAATGCACCCCCAGATGCCATAATGTTGAGCTTCGCTTGATCGACATGCAGGATTCTTGACAATGTACCAATGGACCTAGCATGCCCCAGGCTGGTTTTGACACTACTTGATGGAGGAGGGATTGTTGCACTTGATGGAGGAGGGACTCTAGAGAGAGAGAGATAGAACCATTTTGTCTACTTGGCACCCAATGAGATGACATAGGGCACCCATAGCTATATTTTGGAAACATGGAGATGCTTTGAGGCTTGATTTGAGGAGTTTTCGTCAAATTGAGTATGATTATGATGCTTGGAGACGTTTTTAGCCCTTCCACCACATTAAGGAAAATTTGAGCCCTAAAAGGGCATATCATCCATTTTAGAGGCTTACGACTCACATGTGTGGGATTATATTGGCATATTTTGTTGTTGAGCTAAAGGGTTGGCCTGACTTGACTTGATTTATTGTACTTTGCTACTTGTGGAGATGTGATCTTGAGTGAATTTTGGCTATTGGAGATTAGTTTTTGTTATGGAGATGTCATTTTGGGATTAAAAGAAGGCCTGCTTGTGGATATACTGTAAGTATTTTTTTGAATATCTTTTATGGTTTTGCATGTAATGGAATATTGCTAGGGTTTTTATTTTCCTTGTCTAAATGCATATGTTTATATGAAT